>CM031608.1:4179707-4202207 GCA_018398815.1 Conus ventricosus
TTTTTCTGTTCTCTGAATTGCCTCTCTCTCTCTCTCTCTCTCTCTCTCTCTCTCTCTCTCTCTCTCTCTCTCTCTCTCTCTCTCTCTCTCTCTCGTAGTTTAGTAAGGACAGATTGGAAGAATAGGCTCTGCCTAAAATCTGAATCCTTGATCGAATAATATTATTTGAGTTCTGAGCTCTCTGTCTGTGTGTCTGTCTGTCTGTCTGTCTGTCTGTCTCTCTCTCTCTCTCTCTCTCTCTCTCTCTCCTCTCTCTCTCTCTCTCTCTCTCTTTCTCTGTCTGTCTGTCTGTCTCTCTGTCACTCTCCGTCTGTGTCTCTCTCTGTCTCTGTTTCTGCCTGTCTGTCTGTCTCTGTCTCTCTGTCTGCCTCACTCTCTCTCTTTCTCTCTCTCTCTCTCTGTCTCTGTCTTTCTCTCTCTCTCTCTCTCTCTCTCTCTCTCTCTCTCTCTCTCTCTTGCCCCCCCACCCCCACCCCCCACCCACTCTCATTCTCTGGATCTCGCTCTCTCTCCGTTTACAGCCGAAAATCAATAGAAGAAGAGCACAAAGCGTAAGACAGGTCACAGTGAATCAATACATGAAAACTAAATTCATTGCCCTTAAACCCCATGAATGATCAACACAGTGTTTTGTTTGTTTCTTTCTTTGTTTGTTTGTTGTTTCTGTTACGTGAGTTTGAAATCAGGCAACAACAAAGAGTTTGCTTTTTTTGTGTGTGTGTGTGAGAGAGAGAGAGAGAGAGGAGAGAGAGAGAGAGAGAGAGAGAGAGAGAGAGAGAGAGAGAGAGAGATAAATATTGTGTCAGTCTCTCCAATTCCTTCAGTCATCCACCCCCTTGTCATACAACATGACAGTCAAATCTGATGAGAGCTTTGTAAGGTCGTGTCCTCTCTCTCTCTCTCTCTCTCTCTCTCTCTCTCTCTCTCTCTCTCGGGGGCACGAGAAAAATGGCGGCACGTAAACAGGTCTTGTGCGGTGGTGTAATTATTTTCATTGTTTATCCAGTTGTGTCGGATCCGACAAGTCGGTTTTGTGTGAAGCAGTTCCTGTTTATGCAGTAGAGTAAAGAAAACAAACAAGATGTGTGATTTAGAGAGTTACAGGGCAAGAATTGGAACATTTTGTGCGAGTAGGAGGAGGAGAGTTGCATTCTGGGATAGAAAGGCGAGCCAAGGTTGGCCAACAGTGGATAGCACGGGTGTGTCATGCAGTGATGTTGTGACGGCCTTTTTCTCCTGTGCCTTGCTGGTCGCAGTGTTGTGGAGTCTTGTGTGCAATGTGAGGCAGTTGTTTATTCAAGAACAGGCATCGTTGGCTAAGTGGATAAACGGAGGGACAGTTCTCTATTCAGACAGTATGTCGTGTGTGACTGACTTGTGTTCGACACGATCCGTTGTTGATGATCTCCATACAAGTGCCGCCAGTCGTCGCATTCGGCTGTGTTGTGAACAAACTGTTTCCATGTGGCGACTGCGTCTCAGTGGTGACATTGAGGTAAACCCTGGCCCCAACCCTTCTCCTGATCAAACTGGTAAAGGTGAGGGCATAAACGGAAAAGCTAGCCTACCATGTGACACTGATGAGTTATCTAGGATAACTTCTGCAATACGCGAACAGATGGGTTTACATACCCAATGATCAGGGAAGATTTAAACTGGATTAAAAACGAACTGAGTGAAATAAATGAAAGATGCAAACGGATACATGACAGATGTGACAAGTTAGAAAAGATCAACGAGACCTGTCAGACAGTGTGGCAGTGCTGCACGAGGAAGTGACTGAGGGGAGAACAGAAACTGGCCAGCTGAAAACATCAGTACAGGAGTTGCAAGAAGATTTGGGACGTGCTAGATCGGAGATTGATAGACTGGAAGGTTTCTCGCGAAGGGACAATCTGAGATTTTTTGGCATTCCTCAACTACGTGACAGGGAAACTTTTGACATGAGTGTAACAGCAGTGGTTGATTCTCTCAACAACATTGACGGCTCTCGAACATGGACACATGAAGATTTTGTCCGGGCACACAGAGTGGGGCGGGCAATAGAGGGGCAACCTAGACCAATGATTGCACGTTTCACACGAGGAAGGGAAAAAATTGTTTAAACAAAAAGGGAACGGGGAAATCCCAACCCTAATCACTTCCGCCCAACATTTTCGGGCGAAATGACCTAGGATTGTTTTTTTCCCTGTTCTCTTAAAAATACTAATTTCTAAATTTTTTAATAAAAAATGCTCTGCCCTTACGGATCCCCAGGGTTTAACTTAAACCCCCTAGGGGCCCCCCAGGGCCCAAGCCAACCCAAGGGATCACAGATAAGGGGGCAGATGCGAAGAGTTTTGGGAAAAATATCCCTCTAATGTGGTATTTTACACTTGGTTGCCTACTTTCTTTGTTAATTTGGGGCAATTCCTCACCCCATTTTTCAGTGGCCCTTTCCCAGACCGCAACTTGTGGTTCAGGCTTTTATAGCCCCCCTGACCTAGAAACCATTGGGGTTGGGGGCGTTTTACCCGCGCCAGTGCCAGACGAAACCAAAAAGGGAAAGGGTCACTATAGGGCAGAAAAGAGGGAAAATTAAGCTTTCCCAAACCCCACAAACAAGCACAAAACCCCGCAGGCTATTCCCAAAACTTTCATTTTTGGATTAATAATATTTTGTACAAACGAAAGCTTTCAAATTTTATGGTGTTTTGCAAAATTTGGGGGTGTTATTAAAATTTTTTTTTTATTAACAGAATAGTTTTAAAGGTTAAAAAAAACAATGTGCTTTAAAAATATTTTTAGTAGCTACTTTGTACAAAAAATTTTTATTAAAAAAATTTAGCAAATTAAAACAAAAACACAACTTTTATAATTAATTCTTTCACGATAAAAAATAGATAAATTTTTTTCAGGGGACTAATTTTATTTTTTTGCATAAATTAAAGGGAGATAAAAACATTTCAGCACCCTTTAATCAAAAAAAAAAAAAAAAAAAAAAATAAAATAAAAAAAAAAAAAAAAAAAAAAATTAAAAAAAAAAAAAAAAAAAAATAAAAAAAAAAAAAAAAAATTAAATAAAATAAAATAAAAAAAAATTAAAAAAAAAAAAAAGAAAAAGCCCCCCCCCTTTACCCCCCTCGTTCTTGAATTTTAAAAACCCCTTCAAAGTTTATCAAGTTTTCTAAGACCTTAAAAGTACTTTAAGTTTCCTAACATCCTAGGCCTAGCACCCCCCAAAAAACCAACACCAAGCACCAACCCACACCCAGGGAACAAAAAAACAAGCACCCAAACAAAAGCCAAAGCATAAAAAAAAAAACCAGGCAAAAAACAAAAACACCACCCCAAAAAAAAACCCACGCGGAAAGGGGGCCACGTTTCTTCCAAAGCGGTTAGCATGTCTTATTAAAGGTTTAATCCTAAGAACCCTTTTTCAATTTGGCTATGGAAATGTTTTTTTTTAGATCCGTCTTTATTTTTGACTTTTCTTTTTATATACGCCAATCATTTTTTTTAAAAAAATTTAAATTAAGTTCTTAAATATTATTGCTTTTTAAATGGATCAAAATGGCTTTGTTTTTGGCGGTTTTGGGGCAGTTGTTTTTTTCTGTTTTGGGGTTAGTTTTTTTTTGTTTGCTTTTGTTTGGCGCCTTTGTGTATATATTTTATAACAGTAAAAACCCGCCCCCAAAGCGCAAGGGCGCCAAAAAATGCAACAGTTTTAAGTTAAATATTCCTAAAGACTTTGGGGCCCTTGTATCACATGGATTTTTTTATAGCGGGCATTGAATCAATTGTTCGGGTTGGGGGTGTTATGTTTTCATGAGGAGTTTATTCTGTAACTTTAATTTTTTTTGTCTTTTCCCCACTTGTATTTTTTCCCTTTAACACGCCCAGGATGAGGTGCTTTTCACTGGTCTCCACCGTTTCAGTGTTTTCTGTGATTTTCTGGCTGGTTACTTCTCCACCGATTCAGGGGTTTTTTATTCTGCTGTTTTTTTTGGCTCGGTCATTTTGAAGGGAAAAAAAATCTTTAATTAAAAATTATTAATCCCCCTGATTAATGGCGATAACAATGTTCCAAAACTGTAGTATAGATCACTCCTAGGACTCTAAAAGACTTTGTTAAAATGGATCTTTTCGTTTAAAAAAACCCAAATCTTTTTTGAATCAAAGGAGAAATCTACTGACTAGTTTTGTGTACAAACTAAAAACCGTTTTCCCCACCTTTTCACCTTCTAGACCCCGCTGCGCTTCTATGTTTGATACTTTTAAAAGTTTTTGGGGGACATCTGTTGTTGTTCAAAGCTGAACAGTTCCCAGGAACTGTTTTTTTTTTTCCCCACGCTGCCCCAAAAAATACAACCTTCCTTTGGGATAACAGCTTGGCCCTCAAATTGGTCATTTATAATTCGGGAAGGTTTGGCCGCCTTTAGCTGTAGTAAAACATCAGTTCATGTTTTTTTTTAAATTATAATTATTTTTTTTTTAAAAAAAAGAGCACCGAAAAAATGTTCCAAACCCGTTCCTTCTGCTTTTTTTGGAGGTCTAAGTGTGGATACTCATCTTGGTAAAAGCTTTTTAAATTAAACCAGCAGATCTTGGAAACTGACTTTGAGGATTCAGCAAAGCTGTTGCTATCATTGCAGCTTCGGTTGCAGAAGATTTTTAGTCAAGAAAGGGAAATAATTCCAGCGTATAAATATGTAAATAAAAATACATTTATAAAAAATGCTTCATCGAAATGTGATAGGGGCCTGGGTGAATGCGCTTGTTTTTAGCGGAAGAAATTTTCGCTTTTAGTAAATGGGGGGTGCGGCGAGAGAAAAGACATAAAAAAGTATGGGCACTGCAGCTGCAAAGCCCCTATGAAAAGAGGGATTGAGCAGTTAGATTTTTTTAAATGAACACTGAAAAAAAGGGGCTGCAGCTTAATTTTAAGATGGTTCAGGAAATAAAAAAATATTATTGTAACAGGAAAACCCCGGCCCAGACATTGCCCCACCAAAATTCAGTGATTTTATAACCCATCAGAAAAACAAAAGATGCAAGAAATCGGTTTTTCCCTTTTGGTATGACCGTCGTGTATTTTGTTGCACTAATTTGGTGATAAAAAATGAACAAAATCTTTTTTTCGCCCAAAGGTATGGAAAGGGTAACGCAATAAAAAGCTACCCAGCGGCAGGGTCAGTAAAACAAACGCAAAGGAATGGTTATCAAAAAAAAAGCGTTTTGGCAAATTTTTTACCTGCACCTAGCGAATCCGAGCCCGCACTTTGTGAACCCAACCCCAACGCCCCCCATAAATGGTCTTTTTTTTCCTCTGATAGATTAGACGAAAAGTTTTAAAAGAGCCTCACAGTCAGCATGCTTAAGATACAAGATGCGGAACATTAACACAAAAGGTGTTTCGCTGTTGCTGTTCCCTCAACTGAATTAAAAGAGGCCCGCTAACTTTCCTCGCGATTAAAGCTTGTGGAAAAGAATTTAAAGGCAAGTGAAAAATTATTGTTAAAACACAGAGTTACTTTTAGAAGGGGATTCCGGGGGTTCCAGATCACAGGCTTTTAGTTGAAAATTTTAAAAAAACAGTTGCGAAAGATTTTTTCTTACCGTTCACAGAGAGCTTTTTTGACAATCTCGCAACACAGAAGGGTTAGAAGACTCCCCCTCATTTTTTGGCGCAATGAACATAAAGATTTAAAAGGCCTCCCGAAAGAAATCAAAAAGAAAAAAAAAATGCTGTTGAAGGAGAGTTTCTCGGAAACTATTACCTTTGGTTTGAAAGAAAGGTACCTTTATTTACGGGGGAAAGCAGAAGGGGACACTGCATCGGGGCAACCGATCCAATTTGGAGTGTTGCCCGTATGAAAAAAAAAGAATTGTAAGATAAATCCCCCGTGTATTATTTACGAAAAAACTGACACAACAAAAAAACCGCCCCAAAAGACTTTTGTAAAGGAAGAACTCAGTAATCACCGGACACATTTCCCCTTTGCTTAATTAATTTAGTAAATTTTTTGGGTTTAAAAATGGAAGCTCAGGGGAAGTGCAGAACGAAACAAGAAGGGAAAAAGGGAAAGAGACTTAAAAAATGATACGGGAATCTTTCATGCGTGTAATGCTTTTTAAGGAAAAAATTTCGGGGATTAATCATGATCTAAATACCCAGATCCCCAAAAACTCAAACCCCAAATTTGGGAAAAAAGAATATCTTGAAAAAATAAAAAAAATTCAAAAGCATCAAGAAAACATGAGAAAAGATTTAAATAAATTGGATGAACTTGATCGATTTATAAAAAAAAGTTGATGAAAAAAAAAAAAAACCCCCCCTGTTTATGCGGTTCTCCGTGCCCTTTGCATAAAAAAATCTGGTTAACAAACCCCGTTTTGGTTTGTTCTATCTAATGCTTCTTTGTTTCAAACCCTTGTGTTGATCTCATGGAGATTTGATCGCAGTTTTACGTTTTAATGATGAAAAGTCTTTTACCAAAAAATGCTTCTTTGTGTTGTCATGTGTTGTTTGACTGCACAACGCTGCGAGAATTCCCTTTGCTTTCTTAATGATTTTTTCCCGGGTCGAAATAGTACATTTTTTACTTAAAACCCAAAAAACTCCTTGATCACCTTTCCAGTAAATTTCCTTCATCTTTCCAAAAACTTCTTTTTAGTAATTGAAAGCAAAGGCGAATCTTTAGGGTAACGGGTGTCTTTCCCTCCGCATGCCCCTTTGTACTTCGGTTTCCATGTCTTTATAGATGTCTTTTGTAGGGATTCTTAACAAAACTGTCTGTTCTGTGTAAAATACTCGGACTGGATACGAGGGGTTAAGTTCTAAAGAAAAACTAAAACAAAAGCTTTGTAATCTAAACGTTTAAACCAATAAAACGGTTTTTTAATTTGACTTTCTTTTTTTTCTCATTATACCAAAAGTGTCATGAAATTTCTGAAGTCCCGATAAAAAAAGGTTTTTGAAGCAGTTAATTGCTTCGTTTTTCTCTGGGACCCAAATTTAATCTTTGCGCTTTTGGCGGATTCTCCAAGTCTTTCCAAAACAGCTGTTGTTCATCAACTTGAAAAAGTCTTTTTCTGAAAGCATTGGGTTTTTGTTCTGAGATCGTGTTCTTTTGATGTATGGTTTCATGAATGTTTTTGGTCAAAAGCAATTAGTGGAAAAGCTGTCAAAATTCAAACCCCTGTTTAAATAAATTGTAGAGCTGTAAGACAGAAAAATTTTTTTTTCCCCGAAGATTAGGAAAGTTTAGGTGGTTCTCTTGGATCCTCTTTAGACTTTTTGTGCTAAAGGATTCATTATGCAGGTCATGGAGTTTCTGGGATATTCTAAGTCAACTTTGAAGAAGCCACGTGTTGATCAGGCGTTTAAATGTTCAACCCCTTTAATGCCTTTTGAAATTTTTTGGATCGCCGCCCGTGTCATTTTAAAGTTTCGTAACGGAAATTGATTGCGCCCTTGCCCATCCATTCAGATTGTTTGCATCTAAATACATAAGATAGTTAGACCTTTTACTTGGATCATAATCATCTAGGTATTTGTTGTTTGCTTTACAGTAATGATGCGACGCCATACTAATTCCTCCACGCAATCCGTTTTCAATCATCTGAATCATTGGTAGGTCAGACAATAAATCAATCTGTACTCCAGTAAACTTTAAGAAAGCGTCCCAACTCATCCCGGGCGCAGAAATGTAATGCGCAGGATCCAAACTGTAATGTTTCATGCAGGTCTTTCTATAATTTTCAAAGACGTCCGCCAACAAACATGTATCAGCCATCAAGTATGAATCATGATAGTCTCCCATCGTTTTACACTCTAACTTTTGCCACGCATCTTGAGCATGCTGGTAATCTGAATCACTGATGTCCTTTCCTCTGAGACTAGAAAAGAACGCGCCTTTAGGAGGAAGTGTATCTTCGTCAAACCTTTCCCAACTGTTCATGTACTCATAAGGATAAACGCCCTTTCTAACGAGAGTTGGGTCAAAATATTCTTCTGTTATTGGGCAGGACTTTAAGGACATAGCCAGTGACTCTAATGATCCCATCATGTGTTGCATAGAGTCATAAAAAGACATGTTATTTAGATTAAAGCACATGTACTTTTCTGATGATTGTGCAATGCATGACACCCTGAAGGCATCGTCCACTGCTTTCATTATAAGATGAGAGTCGTAACCTCGCAAGTTATGAAAGAAGATGGGCAGCTTCCATGTCTTAGGATCAAACTTTAGTTGAAGATTGCATTTGTTATGCGCCGCTCCTCTGAACTTTCCGCTAATGTGATCATGGTCTCTTACTGTCGGATTCTCTGCGTCTGATGAGAGGCCTAAACCGCAAATCCAACAATGTGTGGCTGAGTCATACTGTTGTTGGTCTTCAGGCGCCATTATGATTTCAGATAAGTTTAGATTATTAGAACAGGCGTTACGCACTTGCTGCATGCGTTTTAAGAAGTATTCTGCAGCATCTGGCCCTCTATACAATTCTGGTTTCGAATGAGCGCCATCCGACCTGACAATGATGAAAGCAAATGAACAAATCTGATGATTACTCATTAAGACTGTTTTTCGAAGTTTTTGTGGCGCTGGCCCTTCATAAGGAACAATAAGCGACTCGAAGTCTGCGTAAACTACGTATGGAGAATGTTGCAGTTTTTTTCCAGTTCTTAAAACTAACTTTAGATCCAGGTGGGGCGTAATTAGTTCCGTATTACAGTCAACTGGGCCGATACAATGTTTCTTATGTTCGCTTGCGGCTTGAGCGGATGGAATTCTTGTTAAACATTTTCTGCAGAATTCTTGTTTATGCCCATTCTTTGAAGCATGCTGCATTAGTTTACTCATTGTTCGAATCAATGTGTAATGCGGTAGCCCCGCTGGCGAAAGCATCAGTAGTAAGTCAACATGAATTTTGTCTGGTTCGCCAATCGTTGGGCTGTTCTTGGACACTTTAATCGGCTGTAGATTTGTTTCCTCATCCCATGTGTAGATATAACAGTTATTGGTTTGTTTGCTCTTCAAACTGATCAATTTGGTCTACACTAACAGGAAAGGACACCCCACTAAAGTTAAGATCATTGATGTAAGGGCGATAGTTAGACACTCTCTCTGCGTTTTTAGCACGTGATGCAGCCTTGCAAGAACACACCACATAAAATTTGTTGTCTGAATTCTTTATGTTTAGAACTGCTCTTTTTGCGACTAATGCTGGGGTAGCGGAATGTAAGCCTTGCCAACAATCGGCGCATACTTAGACTGTTTTAATCTGATCTCTAAGACTTCACCCTCTGACCAACCAGAGCCTCTATTTTGGCTTCTTCAGCGGCAGCGTCAAACTGTGTAAGCAGTTCGTCTGCCCAACCGGTGTTAAGTCATTAGAGGAAAGAATAGTCTGTTGTTTAGTTGAGACCCAGACTTCTAGATTTTCTTCATTATTGTTATATAGTCGATTAAAACAGCTAACATTACTTTAACTGGCGGGTTTATTGTTAGTTTACCTGGAACTTGAGAAATAGCATAAACAACACTTGCCTGTACGTTTGTTGGGTCAATGACTTCTAAATCAATATCATTCAGTGCTCTTGATAAACGCTCTCTCTCAAGCATTCCTTCAAACAATTCGTCTTGTCCTTCATATATCTTATCCATGTTGAGTTTTCTTTTCTAACTCAAAATATTTATTTAAAATTAAAAAAAAAAAAAATTAATCAGAATCAATATCGACGGTCTTTTTTTTGCTTGGACTCATAAACTAAAGTATAAACACCCTTTGGCGTTGTAATGTGAGCTGTTTAGGAACAGAGTTTAATGTTTCGTTTACTTTTTTTAAGCATTCCTTTTTTATCTGCTCGGGTCTGGCTGTTGAGAAAAACTTGTCCCCGCCTTTCTTTGAAGATCAAACTTTTGTCTTTTGTAGTCATCAAAATCGGCCTGTAAACGATTAAATTCTTCATCCGTGATGTTTGAGTCAACTAGCGCTTTATTTATTGTCAGTTTGAACGAGCTAAGTTTAGCCGTTATTAGTTGAACCATAGCTGTGTGCTTTTGGAGTTTAGTTTTTAATTTTTTGCCAGCAGCACTTACAGCTAATGAAACACAGGCCGAGAGCTAAAGACAGCCCGCCTAGAGGTAAAGCTGCGGGTGCGCCTATGCCCGTTGCTAAAAGACCACACTCGTTCCTGCTGATAGAGCGCTTATAGTCATTTCCAGTATTAACAATGTAACAGCATTAAGCAGCTAATACCTCGAGTTTGCGTATTTGAAAGGTCCGCTCTAGTTTTTTTTGCATATGTCTGACACGTAATTGAAGACCCCCAAGGGAACTTTTTTTTAAGAAATTTAATTTTCTTAAATTATTGTTTATAAAAAAAGTCTTTTTAAAAAACCCAATTTCAAAACCCCTTAACCTTTTTAAACCCCGTGGCCCCCAAGGTTTTTTTTTTATTTTTTTTTATTTTTTTTAACCTTTTTTGGAAAAAAAAAAAAAAAAAAAAAAAAAACCCCCCCCCCCCCCCCCTTTTTTTGAGAAAAATCCCCTTAAACAAACCTTCCTGTTTTTGTTTGGGTAAATGGTTTTAAAATTAATTTCTTTTTAAGGCTTTTAAACCTTATTAAGTTCCAAAAACTTGTCTTTTTATTTATTTTTTAATTTTTTTCCAAACTAAAATTAAAAAATTAAAAAAAAAATTAAAGAACCCCCAGAAAAAGCTTTTTTTTGGCCCCTTTGGCCCTTCTAAAAGAAAACACCCTTTTCCGTTGAAAAGGGCTTTTTAGCGATTTTTTAAGTTTTAACTTTTTAACACCTTTTTAGGGGCTAAAATAAAACCCTTTCCCGTTTTTTGGAAAAATTTTGAAAGGTCCTGGCCTTTTAAAAGTTTTTTTTCATTTCCGTAATTTTTGGTTAACTAAGGCTTTTATGGTCGGGGTTTCACTATTCCCTTTTTGGAACCCTGGGGTTTGTAGGTTTTTTTTTTTTGGAAAACTTAACAAAAACAATCCCAAAAAAAATAAAAAATTAAATTGGTATACTAAAAAAAATCTTTAATCGTTAAAGCTTCCATTTTTAACTTGCCACATAAAAAAAACCACTTTTTTGCGTTTAGGGGTTTCCTTTGCTTTTTTTTTTAAATTTTTAAAAAATTTTTAATTAAGGTTTTACGGGGTTTTCTACAACCCTTTCCCTTTTGGGGTTAACCTCGGGGCCCTTAGGTCCAATAAATAAAACCGTTTTTTATGTTTTAAATAACATCAACCTAAATTTAATAGTAAATCTTTAAAAAAAAAAGGTCTTGCGGTTAGCCTTCCCCCTTTTCTTTTAATTTTTTACCCCCCCCCCCCCCCCACAAATTTCCCCCCCCCCTTTAATTTAAAACCAAAATTTTTTAAAACCCCCCTTTAAAATTTTTAAACCCTATTTTAACCCAAAACCAAACCCCAACCCCTCCCCCCCCCAAAAAATTTTTTCCTTTTTTCCCGTTAAAAAGGGATGAAAAAGGGGTCTAACCCCCCTAGGTAAATTTTGGGTTGGGAAACACCGTAAAATTGTACAGTGCACTTTGGGTTTTTTTTGGGAAAAAAAAAAAAACTTTTCACTTGCTTTTTTTGAAGGGTTTTTTCCTTCTTAAACACAGCAATAAAAAAACCTTTTTAAGCTTTCTTGTTGCGCCCGCAAAAACTAAAATTCCAAAATGGGTTCGCCCTGCTTCTGGGATATTTTGAAATAAATAAAATCCCCTTTTTTCGTAATTAAAACAAATTTTTTGATTTGATTTTGGGTTGCTCAATCAGCCTTGCAAATTTCAGGGTTGCTAACAACGTCAAACTCTAACGAAAAATTCCCAGAAATGCTGTACTTTGCTTGGGGTATCTGATAAATTTTGAAAAACCCCTTTGTTTTCCCATTAAAATTATTTTCAATACAATCGGCCCCTTTTAATGCTCCTTGAAATATGGCGCTGCCTTAAAAACAACCAAAATCGGGGGGAAGGGAAAAGCTTTCCATACGCAAATTTAAACAGTTTACATATTTTTTGGGCCGTTTTTAGTATCTCCGGGCGCCAAACCTATGATTTAGTGCTTCTTCTTTTTCGATTCCTTAAACGCAAGATCAGCCCTTTCTTTCCCCTTTAAACCATAGAAAAAAGGTTAAAAATATGTCTGCATTGGAAAAAAGAAAATTTTTCTTGCCCCTCAATTTTTTTAATAGAAATTTTTTTAAACCGTTTGCCCCCCCCAAATTTGTACAACTGTCCTGTTTGGGGTATTTTGAAGCAGTTCTATTTTGAAAGTAAGACGTCAGAGCCTGGCACAATCACTTCATCCGCCCCTTTGGCCCTGGAAATTTGACAAAAAGAATTTTAAATCCGCTTCAATAAAAGAGGGAAATTTTTTTGGGAACCCAGAAATATTCCCTTTTTTCCCCTTTCACCCCCAAAGGGGCTTTTTCCCGGGCTTCTTGCGGGTCAAAAAATCGACCCAAATGCTTGTGCCTTTTTTATGAACAAAAAAAAAAGTTAATTTTTTAAAAACAGGGCAAAATTGAAGCTAAAAAAAATTTATAATTTTTTTTAAATCCGGGAGAGGGGACATGATGAAATAAACCCTTTAAACAAAAAAGGAAAAAATCCCGGCCCCCCCCAGCGCTCTCATTGCGGCGTGAATTAACAAAAAAAAAAGGCCAAATCTTTGGGAACCAAAGTTTAGGCCCAAGAACCTCCCAATTTTATGACCCTAATGTTTTTTGGAAGAAAAGATGACCCTTTTTTTTTGTGAAAAACGATCGGGAAAAACTTTTTCACTTTACAACTAAAAAAGACCCATCAAATTTTTTACCCCGTGGGTTAAATTAAGAAAAAACTCCCTGCGAGCGTACAAAATCCCCTTTGGAAATTTTTCAAACCCCAAAAATTAAGGGGGTGCAGTTGCAAAATTTTTCCAAAACACGCTACAAGAACCCCCGACAGAAAACCCAAAAAGAAAAACCCCAGGGAAACTTAAAAAATTTAAAATCAATCAGCGGGGAAATTTAAAAAAAGAAAAAAAGCAAAAACCCCTTTTTTTTCAGAAAAAACAGCGTTAAAAGACAATACACACTCACCGCAAACCCCATGCGAAACTAACGGCCCTTGATCTTTCTTTGAAAAGGGCATCAGAGGCAAATTTAAAACAAAAAAATTTAGCAAAACTGGGTGAACTAGAGGGGCATAAAAAAAGAGAAAAAAAAAACCCCTTTTGGGGGGCTGACGACCGAAATCGGGGCGTAATTAAAAAAAGAATGGGCCCAAAAAATAAAAAATTGAGCAAAAAAGATCACAAGACTAAAAGTGTTTAACAAACAAAACCCAAAAAAAAAACCTTTTACGAACTCAAGTGAAAAATAAGAGAAACAAACGAAAAAATTTTATAGGGAAGACGCAACGCTAGCAAACGAATAAGAACTTTGTTTAGAGGGGCGGGGAGTCACATTGGCAAGCGTTAAAAACGGCCTTAGGTTTTGCAATAAGTACAAACTGGTGATGGCTATTACGGGCGCGGGGGTCAAATTTCCCTTACCCCCCGCCGCCATCGCCCCATTTTCCCGCCTAAATAAATCATGGGAAAAAAAAACAGCTTTGATCACTTGCAATTTTTATTAAAAAAAAAATTCCCCGGGTAAAAGCCGGAGGGTTTTAAACCAGGAATTTTGGGGAGTATTGTCAGCTGCTTTTGTCTACTGCAAGCAAAGTATTTGGGTTTTAAATGGCCGAGCATTTAGGGACATTAGTTTCTTTAAAATTTGGGGTTACTATTTAGAAAGAAAAAGACCAAGTAATCCAATCCCTTTTTAAAAAATCCAAGAACAAGCGCTGCCCTTTTCAATTCATGGTCATCGCAAACCCAAGTTTCCCCGCATTTTTTTGCTGAGTTTTTAAATGATTTTGGGGGGTTTGGATTTCCCAGGAATAGATGACTTAATTTTTGGGCGTTCTTTATTTTTGTAATTTTTAACGGGCTCAAAAATTTAGGGTCGTTTTTTTTTTTCCCCAACCTTCTGTTCATTGCCTGCTATAAAAATTTTCATTATTATAGTTTATTTTTGTCCTATCGGGAAGTCTGAGGTCAGAAGGCAGTTTATAAACCAAAGCCAACAGCAAAGTCTTTTTTCGATTTTCCCGTATTTTTAAAACATTTTGGGTACCTTTGAATACTTGAAGGTAAATCAACGTAAAATTTAATGGCGTCCTCAAAATTTTTTCTAAGAAATTGTTTTTGGCGTCAAAGCCAGTAAAAGGGACCCAGTTATGCTCGATCTTGCCCGGTGTTGGCGCCCCAAAAAGCAAACACCAACTTAAGTACGAAAAGAGTCGTTTTTTCGTTTCTATTCCCCCCTAGTTGGGGGCCCCTTAGAAGTGTCTAAATAAAGGGTTGCCCCCATGCTGTTTTAAATGCCCCTTGCGTAGGGACCCAGGCCAACATTTGTCCCAAAAAAAGAAAGATTTGAAAGGGGGAAATCCCCAGTCTAGTTAAACTTCTGTGCGTCCCCCGAAAAAAAAGGGCCGCCGGGCCTTTTTTTAAAAGTTTCCAACTTTTGTCAAAAAGCCTGTTTTTGATGTTAATATTGAATTGGGTTACAAACCCTTTTTCAAAAGCCTTAAATGTCTATTCTTTTTTGGCTGATTTGGATTAAATGGTTTTTTCCCTTTTGGGCAATGGCGCTTGCATTTTCAGTCAAAAAAACGCCCTGAAGGTGAATAGAAATAAAATCTGTACCCCTGACCTAAACCAAAGGACATGGTGTTTTTAAATGATCAGCATACGCCACCCCACACCCAGTTGATGCGAAAAAACACAGCAAAGTATAATGGTTTTGGAAAAAAAAAACAGCAGGGATGACAAAACCCCACGCTTTCTTGGTGGGTCGTTTTAAAAAGGGGGGGGTTAAAAAATAGCCTTAAAATGAGTATCACCTTTTTATGAAAAAGGCAGTCTGGGTCAACAGCAATTCAAAAAACATTTTTGCTATTTTTTTAAGTTTGTAGTGGGGCCCCAAACCCAGAATTTTTTTGCATCATATTTTTTAATGCCTCATTTTTAATTTTTTTAAAAAAAAAATTTTTGTAAAAATTAGGAAACAACCCAAAAACCGCCCTTTCTTTTTTAGAACATGCGTTAAAAAACGTTGCGGGGCCAAAATGGTTGCACTTCTAAAATATTCTAAAAAAGTCTAGGGTTTTTAAAAAAAAACTGCATCCAGGAAAAAAAATTTAAGGGGTTTCAAAAACTTGACAAATCAGGGAACAAATTTTAGCCATTTAAAACAATCCCTGATGGTTTTTTAAGGGGTTTTCCACTAAAAACCAATGATTTCTTTGGGCCCTTTACCTCAAATTTAAACAAGGGCAAATTTTAAAACAATGTTAACATTCAACCTAAAGAGGAAGGAGGTTACATTTTAATAAAAAACTAGCTAAAATTTTACCCTTTAACAGTAACAAATATAAATTTTAAGAGTTACCCCAAACCCAAAAAACTACTTGGGGGGGAAAGTCCGTTTCGATCTTGCATTACATTCATTACTCAAATGTTCTTTTGGATAGCTGGGGCACTGATGAAAACTTATAGAGGGGAAGGGCCCTAAACTGTTTTAAAAGCTCCCCCCTTCGGGGAAAAAGCTGCATATTGCGTTTATGAAATTATAAAATTCCCAAAATTTTTTAAAATTTTTAAAATTTAAAATTAGTTTGTGGGGGGGCCCGGATCATTTAATATAAAAATCAAAGACAAAGGGGGAAAAATTTTGTAAAACCCGATAACCTACACATTTTTTTTAGAAATAAAAAAATAGCTACAAAAAAATAAGTCGCGGGGGCCAGAAAAAATGGGGATTACATAGCCCCGGGTGGGGTTATAACTTTAGAAATTAAAAAGCCCTTGCGACGTTCGGATTTTGAACAGAAGGGCGAGAAGCGCTTTGTAGGGTTTTTTGAGTACCCTAAAGAGGGTGTTATAAACAAAAAGGGGTTTCCGGGAAAAGCAAAACTTTTCCAAAACTAGAAAAACCCTGCGCAATCTAAGGCAAAAAAAGTTGGCCAATAAATTTAAAAAATTTTTCGAAAACCTGACCCCAAATGGGCACAAAAAAAACCCCATTTTTAGAAGGGGACAAAAAATTTGAATTCAAAAGGGCCCCTTTTAAACATTTTTTTGGGGGGGCCTTAAAAAAAAAAAATTTTTCAGAAAAGCATTCAACTCGGGCCCTTTTACATGTAAGTTTTTTAAATGCCAGACGACAATGGGCGGAAAGAAAATTGAAATAAGGGCCGTATGGGAAAAAGCATTTACATCCTCCACAGAAAAGAAACATTTTGAAAAAAAAAGCTTTCTACAAAATTAAAAGTTCTTTCCAACAAAAAAATTAGGAGACACCCCCCAAAATAATATTTTAAATTTTCTGTTTTTTAAAATTGGAAAAAAGGGATGGGTTTGGGCTTTTTAAGATGACCAAAAAAAGGAATTAATTTAGCGGCAAAACTTAGATTTTTAAAAAAAAACCCCCAAAACGTTACCATCGCGTTTTTTTCACAATGGCGGGGATTTTAAAGGGATCAAAACAACAAGAAACCCAAAATCAATGTTGACTTAAATAGAAACAATCTTACAGAACCTTTAAATTGGGTTAAAACCTTTTCACATTTTGGGCCCATAGGGTTTTTTTTATACTGAACAAGTTTTTTACCCGGGGAAATATGATAAAAAAAAAATAACTGGATTAGATTAAAAATCTGTTTTAAAAAAATAAGGAGCATTAAACTATGCAAAAACTCCTCATTTTTCAAATTTTTTGTGGGGAGACTGTTGTGGAAAAAAAAAAAATTTAAACCCGACCTGTTACAAACAGTTTATCGTTTTAATTTTAATCAATTGGGTTTTCTGTCCAACACTTAAATGGGAAAAAAAGCAAATTTTAAAAAAAAGAAGGGTTTTTATGGACAAAAAACATTATTTATTTTAAACCTAGCAATAAACAGTGGGGTGTTTTTAAAAAAGTTTTATAGACCCGTTTTTGAAAGGAACGCAGACCCCTATTTTTTAAAAGGGTGACTGTTCGGCAAAAGAGACATAGTTAAAAAAAAAAACACTTTGTCAAAAAATAGCTTTCCCGCGGGAAAACCCTGCGGGATAAGTGTGTGGATTTTAATTCCCAAAAAATAAATCGGGGTTTTTAAAAAACTTTTAAAAACATTTAAAGACTGTAGTTTTAAATTTCCCCATGAAAGACGAGACCATTTGAAGAAAGTTTGCGCCCAAAATGAAGTTATTGAAAATACCGGAAAAAAAACAGGGTTAAGCAAAAATTTAAAATCTGAAAAGTTTAGTAAAATTTGTATTTAAAACGGGTAACCCTACACATAAAGTTTTTTGTAGATAATCGGTTTTTTTTTGGTTATTGAAGTCTTACTTTTCAGAGAACTAAAAATGGGCCCAAACCCGGGGGCCCCTTCCCCCCCGAAAAAAAGGGTTTTAGGGCGAAAGTGAGTCGGATTTGGATTTTTTTACGTTTTTCTGGGGGCTTCGGGTACCGATAAAACAAAATAAAACAGCGGGGCCCGGGAAAAACCCGGTTTGGAAAGACCGGGCTCGTAATTTTTGGTGATCCTGGGGTTGCGGGTTCAAATCTCCGCCGGGCTGTTTCAGTACAGGGGGGTTTTTTTTTTTCCCCCGGGGTTAGCAAATTTGGCCCCCTGACTTTCCCTTTCCCATACAGTCCTTCGAATGAGACAAAAAAACCGAGGTTTTCCCTGTATGAACGCACGTATAACCCCTTTTCACACACGAAAAAACCCCAGTTTGGGGCCTTTGGGATGGAGCCAAAGTTACACCCTACCTTTCACCCTGCCCTGGGCAAATCGAAAGAATGAAAAAAGCTTTTAAACTGAATGAACGATATTGACGAATGGGAAACGGGGAAAACGACTAAAAGAAAACGCCACAGGCAGCCCTTCAGTCGCTCTAAAAAAGGGAGGCAGGGCCCCTTGTGTTTTAAAAAGAATGCGGGTTGTAAAGCGCTGAGAGTTTGGTTTTCCCCCGGCCGGGGGGAAAGGGGCAAAAATCAATACCTTAATTTAAATTTAAAAGACTGTTTAAACGTTGTGTTCAATTCAAAGTGGCTTACAGAAAAACGACCGCCCCCCCCCTCTCCCAACACAAACTTTTCCCAAAGTTGTGCAACACCAGAACGGAACCCCGCAGCTTCGTCACCTGTCCCCGAAAGAGGCGGAGGGGGGTCAAAGGGCTGGCCTGTTCACAGTCGGCACAAACCTTGAATTCCCCCTTTAAGGGCCCCCCCCCCCCCCCCCCCCCTCCCGCGGCCCCATGACAACACCCGCTAAGGGGTTTGGGCAGATGAAAAGGTGTGCAACCCGTCCCGTTCTTCCAGCCTCTCTGTCAGAGGTCTTTGAAACCCAAAATGCGAGCTTCAGGGTTCAGGCAAAAAAGTTACCAACACTTTGAAAAAGTTCGCCCTGCACCTAAGCACACTTTCACCCTTACCTTTCCTTGCCAAGGCAGTTTCAGACACTTTTCACATTTCTACCTTGCCAAGTCAGTACGACCCTTTCTGTGGGGGGCCCTTTTCAAATTTCTGCCCAAGGGGCTTTTAAGGAAATTAAAAGGGAAATCCAAAGTCGTCACCTCCGACGGAGTCCCAGTCTCCCCGGGTTTTAAACGATGCACTGGGCGTCAAAAGCCGTCCCTACCGTCCCCCCCGGGAATTTTGTAGCAGAGCTAAGTTTTAAACGCCCTTTATCAGTTTTTTCTCCTCCGGCGGGTTGCCTCTTGGGCGGCTTGACACGACTGCTTTCCCGTGGATTGTGGGGCCGGGGGGAAAGGGTTTGGGCCCGGCCCGGGCTGGGAGCGTGGACGGGGGAGGGGGGGGGGGGGGGGGGGGGGGGGGGGGGGGGGGGGGGGGGGGGGGGGGGGGGGGGGGGGGGGGGGGGGGGGGGGGGGGGGGGGGGGGGGGGGGGGGGGGGGGGGGGGGGGGGGGGGGGGGGAGGGGTCGCCCGGGGGGGGCGGCCGGGGTGGATGCAGTTGCCGCTGGTTTTTCACACGTGTTTTACTGACCCCATAGTAAACGTGAAGTCCCGGATTGGGTTTAAGGATCAAGCGAGTGTTTGGGGGTGGTAGCAGGTTGAAATTTAAAAAACCCGATAAATTTTAAATTTTTATGGGACTGTCGTTTTGGGCGCACGTTGAAATTAAAAAAACTGGATAAAACAAAAACATGGGAGACTGTCCCTTGGAAAAGACGTGGTTGGCAGCCCTCCGGAAGGGGGGAGGTCACCAAAGTCTGCCCCACGACTGAGCAAATAAATGGGTTTTCAAAGGGGGGGTTAGGGAAAGGGGGCGTTCCCCCGGGATGTTATTTTTTTGGGGGGGATTTTTTTGTTTTTTTTTTTTTTTTTAAAATTAAAATTTTTTTTATTTTTTTTTTTTTTTTTAAAAAAAAAAAAAAAAAAAAAATTTTTTTTTTTTTTTTTTTTTTTTTTTATTTTTATTTTTTAAATTTTTTTTTTTTTTTTTTTTTTTTTTTTTTTTTTTTTTTTTTTTTTTTTTTTTTTAATTTTTTTTTTTTAAAAAAATTTTTTTTTTTTTTTTTTTTTTTTTTTTTTTTTTTTTTTTTATTTTTTTAAAATTTTTTTTTTTTTTTTTTTTTTTTTTTTTTTTTGTCAGCCACCCCCTTTTTAAAAAAAACCCTGAAAGGGCGGGCTGGTTTTTTCGAAACTTTTAATTGAATTAAGGAAAAAACCGGTTGGGGGCCCGTTTTAATTGGGAAGGGGAAAGGGGGGGGGAAAAAACCGGCGGGTTTATTTAGTAAGTTTTGGGTTAAAATTTCCCAAAAAAATTTCAGGTAAAGTTTTTGGTTTTAAAAAAAAAACCCCAAAAATTTTTTTTTGTAGGGGCAAAACTAAAAGGGAAACCACGGGAATTGGGAATCGAATTTTTTGTTGGGAAGATCAAATTGGCCTTGGGAAAAAAAAGTGGGGCAAAATAATTTTTTTAACCCGGGGGGCAAAATGGGCTTGGGAATTTTTAAAAATCAATATTTTTTCTTTTTTGCCTGAATGGCAAAAAGGCTGGAATAAACAGGTTTAAAATTTTTGTTCCCGCCCGGGAATTTGGCCTTTAATTTTAACAAGGGGGTTTTTTTCTTTTTAATTTTTTTCCTTTGCCTGCAGCAATTTTTTGGCTTTGGAATTTTGAACAAAAATTTTATTAATAAAAAAATTTTCCCCCCGTTTTTTTGGTATTTTTACCGGAAAAACAAAAAAAGTTTTCGTGGTTGACCAAATGGGGGTTTTGGGTTTTTTTTTACTTTCCTAAATTAAATTTTCGTTTTTTTTTTTTTTTTTTTGTTTAAGGGGCCAAAAATTTAAAAATATTTTTTTTGGCCTTATGGTTGCAAAAAAAGGTTTAAAAAAAAAAAAAAAAAAAAAACAAAAAAAAAAAAAAAATAAAAAAAAAAAAAAAAAAAAAAAAAAAAAAAAAAAAAAAAAAAAAAAAAAAAAAAAAAAAAATTTTTCCCTTTTGTTTTGGGGGTTCCCATCAAAATTTTATTTCCGTGGGGGTTGGTTGTTTTTGGGGTTTTTTTGTTTGTTTTTTTTGTGGGTTTTTTTTTTGGTTGGTGAAAAAAATTTTTTTTTTGTGTTTTTCATTAAATTTTGGGGGAGTGGGGTTTTGTTTTTGTGTTTGTGGGTTGGTTTGTGTTTGGTTTGGTTTTTTATCCCCCCATTCTTTTTTTGGTTTTATTTTCGCACAAATTTTCCTTCCCTTTTTTCCCCCCCCCTTTTCTTTTTCGCCCCTTTCCTTCCCCCCCTTCCCCGTCCTTTTCTGTCCTTTCTTTTGTTTTGTATGTGTGTGTGTTGTGTGGTGTGTGTGTGGTGTGTTTTTGTGTGTTGTGTGTGGTTTTGTGTGTGTTGTGTGTGTGAGGTTTTGGGGGTTTTGTGGTGTGTGGTGGGTGTGTGTGTGTTTTGGTGTTTTGTTGTGTGGTTTTGTTTTGTGTTTTGTGGGGTGCGTGCGTGCCCTGCGGAGTGAGTGAGTGAAAAAAGGGGGTGAGTGTGTGTGTGTGTGGGGTGTGTGTGTGCGCCGCCCCGCGCGCGCGCGTGCGTGCGGCGTGCGTGGGTTGTGCGTTGGTTTGGGGTGTGGCGCGGCGCGCGTGCGTGCGGCGGGGCGGCGTGCGGGGTGTGTTTCGTGCGTGCGTGGGGTTTTCGTGCGTGCCGGGGCGTGCGTTTTTGCGGGGCGTTTCGTGCGTGCGGCGTCGTGAGGGGATGAGTGAGTGTGTGTGTGTGTGGTGTGTGGGTTCGTGCGTGCGTGCGTGCGTGCGGTGTGCGGGTGCGCGCGCGCGCGCGTTTAAAAAAAAGGGAAAAATTTCAATTTTTAAAACATTTGAAAATTCCCCGAAAAAATTTACAAAAAAAGGGGGCGGGGCGGGGAAAAAACAGTATCTTAAAATTTTTTTAAAAAGTTTACAAAAATGTGCCACAAAATCCCCCCCTACCAATTTTGGCTGGTCACAAATGTCCGGGAAATTTTTTTAATGGCGGGTCACACTGTCCGGGGAAAATTTTATTAAAGGCAGGGTCACACTGTTTTGAAAAGCGAAAAGGGGGGTTAAATCTGAACGAAGAGTGTTTATCATTTCAAAAACCAAAAAAAATTTTTTTTATTCTGCATGGTTTTTTCCCTGAACCCCGTTTTTTAGGGGCATTTTTACTTGGGGGGCGTTCATAATTTTAAAGGGAAGGGTTACCAAAGACAAAATTTTTGTTTCCCTGTGCTAAAGAATGAGTGTGTCCCTGAAACGGGGTGTGTGGTGTGTGTGTGGTGTGTGAGTGTGTGTGTTTTGTTTTGTGGTGTGTGTGTGTGGGTGGTGTGTGGGGTGTTGTGTGTGTGTGTGTGTGGTTTTGTATGTGTGCGTGTTTTTGTGTGTAAGTGTGTTTGGTGTGCGTGCTGGCCCTGCGTGCGGTTTCGGGGCGTGCGTGCCGGGGGCTGTTTGTTTGTGTGTTTTTGGGGGGTGTGTGTTGGTTTTGACTGGGGCAGAAAAGACATAGTTAAAAAGAGAAACACTTTGTCAAAACAGCTTCAGGGGAAGACATGCTGGGATAAGTGTGTGGATTTTATGCCAGAAATATAACTCGGTTTTAAAAGACTTTAGAGAACATTAAAGACTGTAGTTTTATTTCACATGAAAGACAGAGACTCATTTGAAGAATGTTTGCGCGAAAATGATGTTATTGAAAATGACCAGGAAAAACACAGGATTAAGCAAAAATTAAAGTCTGAAAAGTTTAGTAAATTAGTATTGAAAACGGATAACCCTACACAGTATGTTTGTTTGTAGATAATCGTTATTTTTGGTTATTGAAGTCTTACTTGTCAGAGAACGTATAAATGCCAATCCTGGGGCACTTTCGCCCGAAAACTGGTTTGAGGGCGAAAGTGAGTCAGGATTGGCATTTATACG
>CM031608.1:4209707-4212207 GCA_018398815.1 Conus ventricosus
GAAAGAATGAAGGAAGTAAGGAAATGGAGTGAACGATATTGAACGATATTGAATGGATGACACGGGAAACGACTGAATGAAGCGCCAGCTGTCAGCTTTTCAATCGGCACTCCCCAGGTAGGCAGCCCGTTGTGTAAACGAGTGTGGATTGTAAAACGCTCAGAGCTTGGCTTCTAGTCGCGGATAGGCGCTATATAAGTATTCATAATAATGATGATATTAATCATAAATACATGTGCTTTGTCGAACTTTTGCCTGTCAATAATTTGATGTTGAACCGATAAAATAGGATGTGTTTTAAGTCACATCTTCTGACTGACCCTGTATTGTTATACTGTCAAGTTTTGAAACTCACAATGATATTCGGATGCCAGTGGGTTCATACTGGTCAGTTTATAATAACAATACCACAAAAACTTGTTTACCGTAGTAATCATTTTTCTGTCTGACAACTGAGTCTGGTACCAATAATCATGATCGTGTGCAACAACAGAGTCTGGAATAACAGAAAACGTGTTCAAGAATGGCAGACTGTTTCTAATTCGGACAGTCTGCTTACTGCATGCCACTGTTTTGCAAACGTAAGCTTTGATCTTCGTTGGATGATACACAACAGACACCAAAGTCAAGTTGAAGATCACCCCACAGATGTTGAGGCTGCACTCACAAGAAATCTGGTCGGTTAATAGAATACTCCTGTGGAGTGTTACTAGACTTCCTTTTGGCAAGTAAACAACTCTAAATAAAAGATTCGAACTTACGTGACTTATGTTGTGTGTTGACCATAACACAAACACTTATACTGTGTGAAGTTTGAGTCTGTAGTAACTTGATATTGCTCCGGTTGACCATAACACAAACACTTATACTGTGAGTTTGAGTCTGTAGTAACTTGATATTGCTCTGAGAGAGCGGGGCACATCTTACGTCATCTGATTCAATCTATACTGCTGTATTAGTCATATGCAGGCGCCGACACACACTCGCCTCTTCGTCACTGTCTCTGTCTCCGTCTCTGTCTGTCTGTCTGTCTGTCTGTCTGTCTGTCTGTCTGTCTGTCTGTCTGTCTTCTCTCTCTCTCTCTCTCTCTCTCTCTCTCTCTCTCTCTCTCTCTCTCTCTCTGTGTGTGTGTGTGTGTGTGTGTGTGTGTGTGTGTGTGTGTGTGGTGTGTGTGTGTGTGTGTGTGTGTGTGTGTGGTGTGTGTGTAGTCAGCACAACCTTGAATAAATCTGACAATAAATTGGTTTCAATCAGTCAGTCAGTCGGTGTGTGTGTGTGTGTGTGTGTGTGTGTGTGTGTGTGTGTGTGTGTGTGTGTGTGTGTGTGTGTGTATAAATATGAGTTGAAAAAAAATCTACACATTTACATTTCTGTTACTTCTGAGCTTTCTGTGAGTTACGCATTCGGATTCTCACTGTTGATCTCTTCACACACACGCAAGCACGCGCGCGCGCGCGCGCACGCACGCACGCGCACGCACACACACACACACACACACACACACACACACACACACACACACACACACACACACACACACGCGCGCGCGCGCGCGCGCGCGCGCACGCACTCACGCACGCACGCACACACACCATGATAGCGCGACAGGAACGACTCCTCACTCTCTGGCGTAAACATTGTCGTAGACACGCTACCAACGTTCCGCGACTCGACTCAATAATCAGAAGACCAAAGCAAGGTACCGGCAGCAGAAAAGGAGACAAGTACGGATAAGCAGCCATAAAAATCAACAACAAACAAACAAACAAACAAACAAAACAAAAAACTGGTTGTCTCCATTCGAAAACTTATTCAAAAGGGAGAGTTTCAATCTCCGACAACCCTGCTCTCTGTTATAAGCAAAGTGCGAAACTATCCGCCCAAGGTAGCTAATAAAATATTGAACATTAATAATTTGAAAGTACTCGATTCCAACGAATAAATTATTTCACCAACACAACGGTCACCATTTCGACATGTTCGCACTGACAAGGAAACATTCGCAACCTCCGTAACAACATCTGTCAGCGCCGTTCAAATAAAGTACGACTTTGAACCGTCCGTTCAATCACGGAAAGAAGCGAAAATGTACAAATTTAAATCGTAAATAAAGAAAAAACAAAGTAATTTCCATAACGGCTTGTGGACTGGAGAAAACAAACAAACAAACTTGGTCGTCGTTCCGGCCCAATGAAGGGGGAACGCCACCCACCACGGGGAAATAAATAAATTTTAAAAAACAACGAAAGCTTAAAGCGAACTGTTGGAGGCTGGGAGAAGGAAGAAGTCACAGACGACACGCGCGTCTTGTGTCTTAACAAGCTTGCAGAACGGAAGGAACAAGTCACAGACGACACGTGCGTCTTGTGTCTTAACAAGCTTGCAGAACGGAAGGAACAAGTCACAGACGACACGCGCGTCTTGTGTCTTAACAAGCTTGCAGAACTGACATGTAACCTAGGCAAGAGAAAAACAAATTCCATTTGCCCCCCCCCCCCCT
>CM031608.1:4216289-4221289 GCA_018398815.1 Conus ventricosus
GGAAAAATGGCGTACCTCGTGGGTACCCGCGAAGAGGTCTGGACGCGGTCGACTCCCTCGGTCTCCCTCGACTCCCGAGTCACACCGGATGGTCCCTCAGGCCACAAAAAGACTCCCTTCACACTAGAGTCACCCAGCAACCACCCACGAACAAACACGACAAACTGACTAAACATATACAAAACAGACAAAACTAAACAGGTACTCTGCGAAACGAGAGAGAGACAGCCAGAGCCCTTCACATCCCGGACGAGCCCCCACAATTGTCACGACCGACCCCTGGAGGTCTGCCCTGACAGGATCGGTCTAGGTGGAGTGAAGGGAGTGACTGACCTCACACGCTCCGCAAGAGACCACACAATAAAGATTACGATACAACACCCCATTTATTCACACCAGCAAAATAAACATTCCAACACACGCACCATGCACGATCACATAAAGCACTCCAACGCACACAACATGCACAATCACGATCAAGCACTCCAACGCACACAACATGCACAATCACGATCAAGCACTCCAACGACACAACATGCACAATCACAATCAAGCACTCCCACACCCACAACATGCACGATTATAAATAAATATTTCGCCATACGACGTACACGATCACAATTACAGCACTCCAGCACATATGACATATACACAATTATAAAGAATATTCCCAGTTCATCCTTTTCACACCATGGTGCGCGTCCACATCCCTGCCCCTGTCAAGTCCGCAGGGAGCACCCTGTCGCACTAGGTGCTCCGAGCCGGGCTGGTTCTCGCGGGAGTCGCCCAAAGCCGACACCCTCGACTCCCAAGCGGGCAGTGAAGAGCGTGCCCCGGGGGGGGGGGGGGGGGGGGGGGGGGGGGGGGGGGACGTAGCTGTTACGGAGGTCCTGGACGGGGTCCAGGCCGGCCAGTCAAGACGGCGGGCTCCCCTAGCAGTCCACGGTCCCGACCAAGGCGTGGCCTCGACCAGCGCGTGGCACCATCCCGTCCGTGGTCTCAGCCAGAACGTGGCCTCGACCAGCACGTGGCACCATCCAGTTCGTGCTCCAGGTGAAGCCCCCGGAGGGGGGAGGACGTAGCTGGGAGGAGAGTCGGTAGAGGAGGAAAAGAAGAAGGAAGGAGGAAGGAAGAAGGGTACTGGAACCCTGCCGTCAGTACCGTCTGACCATTGCTGTCAAGTCTTATCAGCCACTCGCATGATGGGCGAGGGGAAGTAGTATTAAACGCACACAGTAACACCCATTGAATCAAGTCTTCTCACACGATGCAGGTAAAAGACTGCATTAAATCAACAGGTTATAAAACAAATATGAATTATCTTCACCCTTCTCTCACTCACGCTTAACGTTTTCCTTCCTTAGGAAATAAATCAACACAGCGACCATCGCTTAATAACTGCCACCACATTTGCAAATAGTAATTCAATGGCATAATTGTCACATTTTATAAAACACATTTCAAATAACACAAATCTCCAACCACGCATCCGAACGACAAATCATGCGTACGCACGCTCGTGAACATAAAACTCGTTCTCCTTGCACACACAAACAGACGGTGGCCGAAGGATAAAAGTCCGGCGAATGTGACAGGGCGGACGAGCGGACCAAGCAAGTTCCAACCCTGAATCACCAGTTTCTTTCCCTTCCCCACCGACTACCGCATCACCAGATGCATAAACAGGAGAAAGAATTTTGGAAATAATTTAGAATGGCCAGGTTAAAGATGGAATTAACCAGAGAAAAGGTCTCACACAATATTCTCTTACAATTTCGAAAAAAAAGAAAATTGCGCAAAAGCGAAGACTAACCCGGCTAAAAACAACAAATAAAAACAAACGCCACAAAAATGATGCTTACCTCCCGGGGGTGCCCCCGAAGAGGGGGTAAAAGGGACTCTCTCTCCCCCTTGTCCAGCGGAGGACAGAGGCGAAGAGGGCGGAAAAACAAAATAAATGAGCCCTCCCCACAGGCCGACTGCGGAAATTGAAAGAGACTGTACCTCGACGAAAAGGGTAAAGAACCGGGACTGGAGCAGGCGCCCCAGAGACATTTCCGCTCGAGTAAAGAGCTAACCCCCTCAGCAATGGGGGCCCAACTGCCATGCTCGTCACAGATGAGCATACTTCAAACAAAAAGGGAACGAAGAGTGCGACAGGAAAAAAGGGACAGGCGAGAGGCCGAAAGACAAAAGTTGGGAAGAAAGGTACCGGCCACCCTAAAATTGCGGGAGAATGCACGGGGGGGGGGGAATTAGAAGAGAGAGAGAAAAAGAAACCGAAGTTGAGGAACCCCACCGGTGCAACTGCCCACAAGCCACCCAAAGGACGGCTACCACAACGCAACGAAAATAAACAAATAAGTAATTCCCCCGCCCTGGTGGGAAAAACGTCGTGGCCTCGTGACAAATCGTGACAAAAATTAGGAACGAAAAAGGGGGTTTTTTCCCCTTTAACTGGGTTTTTCCCCATTATTCCCAACTTAAAAAAAAAAATAAATGGGAAACGCACAGGTTTGCTTGTAGGTGGCGTAGTTTTTCATTCGAAATCCCTTTAAGGCCGACTGAAGTTTTTTTTGCTGCCTAATTTACTAAACATTCTTGAATTTTCTTGTTGTATAGGAGCTTTTAGGTGGTGGTTTTCCCAGGGTCTTTACTACTCCCTTATTAAGCTTTCCCTTTGTTCCGATATGTCTGTCTTTTGCTGAAAAACTATTATGCTGCTGTTTTTTCCCAAACAGTCAACAAAAAGCTTAGCTTTATCGGAATTTTGCAGGGAAATTAGATTTACGAGTTTGATATTTTTTGGGAAGTTTATTCCATTTTTCATTTTTTTTAATTTTTTCCATACTTTTTTGCAAGTCTTTGAAATTAGATACCTTATGTTTGCAAAAAAAAACCAATATTGCGTTTCTGTGTATTTAATTTATTCAATTATTTTTTGCTTTCTTTTTCAAAAAGATTTTCAGCGCACTTTTTTCATTTGTTGTTTTTAATTTTACTTATCTTTTTTTTTGCTCTCACAAGTTTCATCCACCAGACATTCCCCAAATATTTTTTAGAAACCTAGATTTTATCCTTGGAATTGATTGATTTGCGGCAGACACACGTTTTGAAAGAGATAATACAGTTGTCAACCTTGGGTGGTAGTCTCCGTTAAAATTTAAACGTTCTTAAAATTCTGAAAAAAAGTATTCCGTTGGCAGCTTTTAAATCAAATTTTTTGGAAATTTTTCTCGAGTTGATCAGGGTTTAGACTTTCGCTTTTTAAAATTTGATGGGTTATAGGTATGGTCGCTGTTCAAAAGTGTCATTAAGGGATTCCAATCACTATAGTTGTTTTGTGTTGTGGTGTGTGTGTGTGTGTTGTGTGTGTGTGTGTGTTGTGTGGTGTGTGTGGTTTTGTGTTAATGCATACATTTTTTTGCATGGATGGTTGTTGTTGCATGCATATTGTATGTTTTGTATGCAATGTATGTACGTTTTTATGCATGTATGTATGAAGCCTGTGTTTGCGCTTGTATTGTATGCGTAGTATGTTGAAAGTATAAATGTTTGTAGTAGTTGTAGGGCCATGCGGTTATAGTAGGCCTTTTGTGTATCTTTCTGCATGTAAGTATGTTACTGTGGGTTGTGGGTGTTTGGGGGGTGGTGGTGTTGGGGGTTTGGGGCGTGCGTGGGGCGTGCGGCGGGTGCGTCGTGGGGGTCGTCGTTTCGTGGGCGTGCGTGCTGGAGGGGTTTTGGGGTGTGGTGGTGTGTGTTGTGTGTGTGGTGGTTTTTGTGTGTGTGTGTGTGGTGTGGTGCGGCGTCGCGCTCGCGTCGTGTGGTAAGAAGGGGGGGGAGGGGGAGGAGGAGAGGGGAGAGAGAGAGGAGAGAGAGAGAGGAGGAGAGAGAGGAGAAGAGAGAGAGCACGAATTGCAGGTGCGCAAAGTATAATGGACAAATTTCACTGTAGGGTTTCTCTCTTCCAAAAACAAAAAACACGAGGAAAAAGAACAAAAAAACAAACCCAAAATAACGACAAACCAACAAAAAAATCCCAAAACATAAAAATGAATAAACTAACAAATAAAACGGGCAGGTGCCAAAACG
Source organism: Conus ventricosus (assembly GCA_018398815.1). NCBI lineage: Eukaryota > Metazoa > Mollusca > Gastropoda > Neogastropoda > Conidae > Conus > Conus ventricosus. The sequence continues at coordinate 4,220,382 of CM031608.1, forward strand.
GCCTGGCGATGCCCGCAGCGACAGATACGGGAAAAAATTTACAGGCAGAGCCCCCGACCCCACACCGGTCCGTCGCCGGAATTGTCTCGCCGAACCCCCCTCTGCCCACCGATTTTCCGTTCAGGGGCACGCTCGGCTTTGGGGAATCGCTCCGTGATGGTAAACGGGCGCGATGTTAACCTTTTCCCGAAATCGGGGATCTTTTAGGGCCCCGTACCCGACCCGGTTTGTTTGCTTGAAGAAGACCCTACAAAGCCGAAACGGGAAGAAACACTCTCCCCCCCCTCTCTCTCTTCCCCCTGCCCCCCCCCCCCCCCCCTCCCCTCCCCTCCCCCCCCCGCCCCTTTCCCCCCTCCTTCACCTCTTTTCCTACCCCCCCCCCCCACCAAAACACCCGTCCCCTTCCCCCACCCTCTGCTCTCGGGAGGCATTATAGAGCGGTTTATCTTTTTTGCTCCTGGGGGTGAGAGGGGTGAGGCGGAGGGAAAAAGGGAAGGGGGGGGTATGCGTGCATGTGATTGGTGATGGGGGGGGGGAAGGGGGGAAAAGGGGAAGGGGGGGTGTATGCGTGCAGGATTTTTGGGGTGGGGGTGGGGGGAGGGGGGGGATGTGGGGGAATTTTGGGGGGAAAAGAAGGGGGGGGGGGGGGGGGGGGGGGGGTGGGGGGGGGGGGGGGTGGGGGGGGGGGGGGGGGTTTTGGGGGTGTGAAAGGGGCGGAAAAAAAGGACCAAAATTTCAAAGACAAAAATTTATTTGCCCGGGCACAACCAAAACACAACAACCCGCCGGACCCCACACACACCCGCTCACACACGCACGCAACACACGCACGCACCACGCACGTCACAAGGGGCGGGGGGGGGGGGGGGGGGACGTAACACAGCGAGACATAAACGTAATTAGATAAA
>CM031608.1:4223789-4235663 GCA_018398815.1 Conus ventricosus
ACAGAAGTAACATGGGTTTGACACAATTAACCTGGAACAGAAGTAACATGGGCTTTGACACAATTAACCTGAAACAGAAGTAACATGGGCTTTGACACAATTAACCGGGAAAACAGAAGTAACATGGGCTTTGACACAATTAACCTGAAACAATAACATGGCCTTTGACACAATTAACCTGAAACAGAAATAACATGGGCTTTTGACACAATTAACCTGAAACAGAAGTAACATGGCCTTTCACAAATTAACCTGATACAGAAGAAAACATGGGCTTTGACACAATTAACCTGAAACAGAAGTAACATTGGCTTTGACACAATTAAACCTATAAAAGAAGCAAAATGGCCTTTGACACAATTAACCTGAAACAGAAATAACATGGGCTTTGACACAATTAACCTGAAACAAGTGACATGGCCTTTGAAAACAATTAACCTGAAACAGAAATAACTTGGCCTTTGACACAATTAACCTGAAACAGAAATAACATGGCCTTTCACACAATTAACCTGACACAGAAGTAACATGGGTTTTTGACACAATTAACCTGAAACAGAAGTAACATGGGCTTTGACACAATCAACCTGAAACAGAATATTGGCCTTTGACACAATTAACCTGAAAAAGAAGTAACATGGGCTTTGACACAATTTAAACCCTGTAACAGAAGTAACATGGGTTTTGACACAATTAACCTGAAACAAGTAACATGGCCTTTGACACAATTAACCTGAAACAAAAAATAATTGGCCTTTGACACAATTAACCTGTAACAGAAGTAAATGGCCTTTGACAAATTAACCTGAAACAAGTAACATGGCCTGTGAAACAATTAACCTGAAACAGAAATAACTTGGCCTTTGACACAATTAACCTGAAACAGAAGTAACATGGGCTTTAACACAATTAACCTGTAACAGACGTAACATGGGCTTTCACACAATTAACCTGTAACAGAATTAACATGGGCTTTGACACAATTAACCTGAAACAATTAACATGGGCTTTGACACAATTAAACCCGATACAGAAGTAACATGGGCTTTGACACAATCAACCTGAAACAAGTAACAGGGGCTTCGACACAATTAACCTGAAACAAGTAACACAGGCTTTGACACAATTAACTGAAACAGAAGTACATGGGCTTTGACACAATCAACCTGAAACAAGCAACATGGCCTTTGACACAATTAACCTGAAACAGAAATAACATGGCCTTTGACACAATTTAACCTGAAACAGAAGTAACATGGGCTTTAACACAATTAACCTGTAACAGAGGTAACATGGGCTTTGACACAATTAACCTGAAACAGAAGTAACATGGGCTTTGACACAATTAACCTGAAACAGAAGTAACATGGGCTTTGACACAATTAACCCGATGCAGAAGTAACAGGCTTTGACACAATTAACCTGATACCGAAGTAACATGGGCTTTGACACAATTAACCTGTAAGAGAAGTAACATGGGCTTTGACAAATTAACCTGTAACAGACGTAACATGGGCTTTCACACATTTAACCTGTAACAGAATTAACAGGGGCTTTGACACAATTAACCTGTAACAGAAATAACACGGGCTTTGACACAATTAACATGAAAAAGAAGTAACATGGGTTTTGACACAATTAACCTGAAACAAGTAACATGGGCTTTGACACAATTAACCTGAAACAAGTAACACAGGCTTTGACACAATTAACCTGAAACAGAAGTAACATGGGCTTTGACACAATCACCTGAAACAAGTAACATTGGCCTTTGACACAATTAACCTGAAACAGAAATAACATGGCCTTTGACACAATTAACCTGAAACAGAAGTAACATGGGCTTTGACACAATTAACCTGAAACAGAAGTAACATGGCTTTGACACAATCAACCTGAAACAGAAATAACTTGGCCATTGGACACAATTAACCTGAAACAGAAGTAACATGGGCTTTGACACAATTAATATGTAACAGAAGTAACATGGGCTTTGACACAATTAAACCCTGAAACAAGTAACAGGGCCCTTTGACACAATTAACCTGAAACAGAAATAACATGGGCTTTGACACAATTAACCTGAAACAGAAGTAACATGGGCTTTGACACAATTAACCCTGTAACAGAGGTAACATGGGCTTTGACACAATTAACCTGAAACAGAAGCAACATGGGCTTTGACACAATTAACCTGAAACAGAAGTAACATGGGCTTTGACACAATTAACCCGATACAGAAGTAACATGGGCTTTGACACAATTAACCTGATACCGAAGTAACACGGGCTTTGACACAATTAACCTGATACCGAAGTAACATGGGCTTTGACACAATTAACCTGTAACAGAAAGTAACATGGGCTTTGACAAATTAACCTGTAACAGACGTAACAAGGGCTTTCACACAATTAACCTGTAACAGAATTAACATGGGCTTTGACACAATTAACCTGTAACAGAAATAATACGGGCTTTGACACAATTAACATGAAAAAGAAGAATCATGGGCTTTGAAACAATTAACCTGAAACAAGTAACATGGGCTTCGACACAATTAACCTGAAACAAGTAACACAGGCTTTGACAAAATTTAAACCTGAAACAGAAGTAACATGGGCTTTGACACAATCAACCTGAAACAAGTAACATGGCCTTTGACACAATTAACCTGAAACGGAAATAACATGGCCTTTTACACAATTAACCTGAAACAGAAGTAACATGGGCTTTGACACAATTAACTGGAACAGAAGTAACAGGGGCTTTGACACAATTAACCTGTAACAAGTAACATGGGCTTTGATAAATTAACTGATACGAAGTAACAGGGGCTTTGAATAATTAACCTGTAACAGAGGTAACATGGGCTTTGACACAATTAACCTCTAACAGAAGTAACATGGGCTTCGACAAATTAACCTGTAACAGATGTAATATGGGCTTTGACACAATTAACCTGTTAACAGAAGTAACTGGGCTTTGACACAATTAACCTGTAACAGAAGCAACATGGGCTTTGACACAATTAACATGAAAAGAAGTAACATGGGCTTTGACACAATTAACCTGAAACAAGTAACATGGGCTTCGATAGAATTAACCTGAAGCAAATAGCATGGGCTTGACAATTTAACCTGGAACAGAAATAACATGGGCTTTGACACAATTAGCCTGAAACAAGTAACATGGGCTTTGACACAATTAACCTGATACAGAAGTAACATGGGCTTTGACACAATTAACCTCAAACAAGTAACATGGGCTTCGACACAATTAAACCCTCAAACAAGTAACATGGGCTTTGATACAATTAACCTGAAACGAACTGCTGTAATAATGGAGCAATGGGATATTAAAAAAAACATTAAATGGACCACAACATTTCTGAAAATTCAGAAATAAAACTAATTACACTGAAATGGTTTCAATCAGACTGGTTCATAGAATCTTGGCGACAAATATTATATTGCAAAAGATGCACATCTCTGATAATGACAAGTGTACGTTCTGTAAGTCGGAAAGAGAATCAATGAATATTTGTTTTGTTCATGTAAGGTGACGTTACACTTCTGGAATGAAATGCAAGCTGTTTTAAACAGATGTAATAATATCAACAATTTCAGATTTTCGGAGGAACTTGTGCTGTTTGGTAACGATGGGGTAAATAAGACTGACGATATGCTCGAATTTATTCTAATTTGCACAAAAATTTTCCTCTACAAATGTAAATGCGGAAATACTATTCCGGAGGTTTTTTTTTTACACGACAACTTAAAAATAAATATTATATTGGGTATTTATATAGCGCCTATCCTCGGTCACAGACCAAGCTCTAAGCGCTTTACAAAAAACACACTACCTCACTCACTCAACGGGCTGCCTACCCAGGTAGAGCCGGCCGAAGAGCAGCCTACTGGCGCTCATTCAGTCGTTTCCGTACCATTCAATATCAGTAACTCATTTTCATTTATCCATTTATTCCTCCAGTTTCTCACATAGGATGCATGCGATGTTTATACGTGTCCTCTATTTCCACCGGTACACGATGGCACACGAAAACAGTATATACAAATATACTACTGAAGAATACATAGCTAGAATAGATTTGCAATACTCAGACTCAAGCGGTTAATGGTGTGTCTATAGGTCCTGTTCGATGAATAACCCCTCGCTATTAACTTAAAAACTGCGGGGGGAAAGGGAGGGGTTTGGGGGGGGGGATTAAGAGGATAACTGGATGGGTTTACAGAATGTGAAGTTACTTTCTCTGCACTCTACTTTGTTTTTTCATGTTTTTTCGTTGTTTTTTTTTTGTCCGCCATTTGTTTTGATTTTTGTTGTGGGTGTTTTTCCCTATGGGTAATTGTATTTCCCCCTGAGGTAAAAATGCGAGAGCCTAAAAAAAGGGAAATGGAATGCGTAGTTAAAAGTATTTATTTATCACAATTCATGTAGGTCATTGATGAATTATGTCATTTATATATATATATAAAATATATATATATATATAATATTATATATATATATATATATATATAATATAAATATAATATATAAATATCTGTCAATAAATGTTAAAAAGGAAGGTTAAAACTCAAGGTTAAACTCGACAAATTTGTTTCTAGCGGCGCAACGCCGCTAGAAACAAATTGTCGAGTTTTAACCTTTGAGCATTTTGGTTATTTTCATATATATAAAATATAAAAATATATAATATATATATATATAAATATATATATATATATATATATATATAATATATATATGGTGTGTGTGTGTGTGTGTGTGTTGTGTGGGGTGTGTGTGTGTGTGTGGTGTGTGTATTGTTTTGTGTGGTGTGTATGTGTGTGAAAATCGCCGCGCACTGTCCTCTTCTACTCATTTGTAAGCTCTCTTGTTAATTGAATAAAATGAAATGGGGTAAAAAAAAAAGAAAAAAAGAAGGAAAGTTTTTTTAAAAAAAAAAGAAAAAAAGAAGAAATTGCCGTGCTGCCAGACAAAGGCTCGGAATTGAGTTTAGGGCAAAAAAAATGAAAAAAATCCTTTCCAATCATGCACGTAAAAAAAAAATTTAAACCTGAAACAGAAGTAACTTTGGCTTTGACACAATTAACCTGAAACAAAACCAAAGGGGCTTTGACACAATTAACCTGAAAAAGAAGTAACTTGGGTTTTGACACAATTAACCTGAAACAAATAACGTTGGCTTTGACACAATTAACCTGAAACAAGTAACATGGGCTTTGACACAATTAACCTGAAAAAATAACATGGGCTTTGACACAATTAACCTGAAACAAGTAACATGGGCTTTGACACAATTACCTGAAAGAGAAGTAACGTTGGCTTTGACACAATTGACCTGATATAAATAATGCTGGCTTTGACACAATTTAACCTGAAACAGAAGCGAATGGGCTATGGCAGATTGACCGGAAAGAGAAGTAAAAAGGGCTTTGACAGGATTTGTCAAGCCAAGGGCTTACGCAGTTACGTACACAGTCCATGTTTACAACAAGCTACGGACGGTCAGGCATTGTTGAACCATTCTCAACACATTCCCTGAGGGGGCACCATGACTGATGCCCTGAAATTCCTGTCAGCATAGTGAGCATTGGAGGACGAACCATCACGAACCTCAGCTTGCCAAATTTGCTCCAGGGGCCAACAGTCTTGAGTCGCACTGTTTTAAATTTTTTATGTTATTTTTTTTTACTTTTTAACATGCGCGCTGGTGACCTACTCTTTTTTGAGTGAACCATATTTTAGGAAGAAGAAGAAGAAGACTCACCAGATGACAACGATGCCCTAGCTACCCGGCGGGAATGAAAAAATTCCCCAAGTTTGTGAGGAAAAAAAAAACACACACAAAAAAACCCAAAAAAACAACGGCAAGAAACATTTAGCTAGACACGGCATCAAAGTCAGCGACAAGAGGACCAGGTTGATACCAGTCACCAACACCACGACAATACGACCTAAGTTTCCGGAGACAGAAGATTAAGAACCATTCAATAATTCGCTTACCTTGGATAAATATTCTCTCCCTCTTCTCTCTCTTCTCTCTCTCTCCTCTCTCTCTCTCTCTGTAAAGACTCTCCAGAAAATGAAATCAATGTTTTCTTTGCTGTCCAGCCCTAAAGAACATTAGAACTGAATGCATTCAGCCCAAATCCTATAGACAGCCTTTTTCCCAATTTAAATTGAATACTGATGTCGTCAACCTCACCAGAAGTTGTTCATAATTTCTCAGTGTTTTTGTATGAGGGATTAGATTTAGCGAAACAACTACTTCTTGATGTTCTAAAATTAATTTATGTTCCGAATGTTTACAATCATGAGTATTTTGTCTCCATCATATAGTATGCTCACTCACCCCTTCATAAAAGGGGGTAAAGCCTATATGAATGAATCATCCGAATCTCTCTCTCTCTCTCTCGATTGAGAGAGAGAGAGAGAGAGAGAGAGAGAGAAAAGAGAGAGAGAGAGGTTTTTAATCCTATTTTTTCTTTCCTGTCTCATCTTTCGGAGTAGCTCAGTTGGTAAAAGCGCCGGACTCGTAATCTTGGTGATCCTGGGATTGCAGGTTCGAACCTCGGGCCCGGGGCGTTTCGGTACAGGGGGGTTTTTTTTCCCCAGAGTTAACATTGGGTTTTGACTCTTATTTCCATACAGTCTTTCAAAGAGACTATAAACGAGGGTTTCCCTGTGTGAACGCAAAGCATAACATCTTGCACACACGTCAAATCCCATCACCAACTTTCGGGGAGTAGGCCAGTTTTGGCCGTTGGTATGGATGACACTTACACATAGCATGCACCCGCGTGTGAAATGGAAAGAATGAAGGAAGTAAGGACAATGAGTGATCGATAATGAACGAATACTGACTGGATGACACGGGAAACGACTGAATGAAGCGCCGGCTGGCAGCTCTTCAGTCGGCACTACCCAGGTAGGGAGCCCGTTGTGTAAACAGTGTTGATTGTAAAGCGCTTGGAGCTGGACTCTACCGAGAATAGGCGCTATATAATATTCATTATCATCATCATCTTTCGTGGTAACCATGCCTTACCCCCGCGCTGTCCTTTAGGGCCCGCCGTACACAGCACACCCCTGGTTTGTCTGCCCCACTGCACCCCGGTACTAACAATCCACTGGGAGCAGTCAATGTCAAGGTGGTCAGGAGGCAACCCCACCAGAGTAGACCCCGCACTGCTGCCGAGTCACTTCGGTGGTGTCCTGTTCTGACTGGATCTACATTGACAATGAGGATGTAAAAATAAACCAAAAACAAACAAACAAACAAACTAATTCTCTCAAAAGCAGCAAAGACAGACATCAAGACAGTTCATACTAAAGCCTAGTGCCTGTATTAGGAGAACATCTTCGTGGAATATGATCCGGCTCCTGTGTGCACTGGTATGTTGTATGTTCCAGCATGCAAGTGCGCAGGAGTGTCGCAGCGACTCTGGAAGGAATGATCCGAGCCATGGAAATGAGGGCTGTGGTAAGATGCTACACATCGATACACTCACATCACCAGTAAGCTGCTACACATCGATACACCTCACATCACCAGTAAGATGCTACACATCGATACACTCACATCACCAGTAAGATGCTACACATCGATACACTCACATCACCAGTAAGATGCTACACATCGATAACACTCACATCCCCAGTAAGATGCTACACATCGATACACTCACATCACCAGTAAGATGCTACACACGATACACTCACATCACCAGTAAGATGCTACACATCGGTACACTCACATCACCAGTAAGATGCTACACATCGGTACACTCACATCACCATAAGATGCTACACATCGATACACTCGCATCCCCAGTAAGATGCTACTACACATCGATACACTCACATCACCAGTAAGAATGCTACACATCGATACACCCTCACATCCCCGTAAGATGCTACACATCGATAACACTCACATCCCCAGTAAGATGCTACACATCGATACACTCACATCACCAGGAAACCAGTGCGCCGGATCCATCAAACAGCACTTCGGACTACGCATCGATCTGCCGACATCAGTGTCAGTTTCATCAAAGAGTGTCACTGCGTGCGGACCAGTCCATATACGCTGCACCACATCCGCTAAGTTTTGAGACCACACTGCGCATGATTTACAGCTGATGGGTAAATGAATTAATGACTGACATGAGAGAATCTAAGAAGAGGTCTCGTGGCTACGACTTAGCGAATGTCTGACCTACGCGTTAGTCCAACACGCTGGTCAGATCTTGAGTAATTTCTGCCCGGTGCTCTGAATATCAAAGTGAAGAGCTGACAGAAGTTCAGAGAAATGAACTACGTTGGTACGGGCCACGTAACATGATGCACGGGTTTTTGCTAAAACACTCTCCCGGGCAAGCTGTTGAGGCAGGGAGACGGAGGAAAGACAGGGGGGGAAACAAGAGAAACGATGGACTGACAACATTGTAGAACGGACAGGGAAAACATCTAGAGACCCGTCCTCGGCACAGAGCTGACAGAGATGTAAGAACCTGGTCAGCAGTTCTTCAAGTAGTGTCCATGTGATGCTCACAGAGTTGATGAAGAAGAAGAAGAAGAAAGAAGAATGAAAGGTCAAACACAAGCGCGCTCATTATTTACACATACACACACATGCGCGTTCGTGCATGCGTATGCACACACACACACACACACACCACACACACACACACACACACACACACACACACACACACACACTCATACACACACACACACACACACACACACACACACACACACACACACACACACACACACACACACACACACACACACACACACACACACACCACGCACACACACACACACGCACACACACACACGCACCACACTGACACACACACACACACACACACACACACACACCCCACACACACAACACACCCCACACACACACACACACACACACACACACACACACACACACCATCAAGAAGTAGTTGTTTCTTTAACTTCAGATGTCTCGTACAAAAATAAGGTCAGGTTTCAAATAACTTCTGGTGAGGTTGATGACATTGATATGGTCCAATTTCAACAGGGAAGCCTGTCTGTAAAAATTTGGCTGAATGAATTTAGTTCTAATATTTCTAAGGGCTGGGCAGCAAAGAACAAAGGGTTTCATTTTCTTCAGACTCTTTACAAAGCGGACACAGCAAATTGTCGTTAACATAGTCTTAAAAATAAACTTACAAACTGTTAATTCTGATATTTCAAGTTTGAGTTTGGTCATGATATACTTTAAAGCATCTGCCCTATTTCTAAAGTTAGATAAGGTTTCAAATCAAGAAAACTGCAAATATTTCTATAGAAACCAAACCTTTCACTATGTTCCAGACAGTCTGACCATCTTTGCCAATAAATCAATCGTTTACAAAAACAGCATATAAACTGCTTAACACTACCATTACCTTAATTCAACCATGCAAAAACAAAACCGTATGAAAAAAAACAACAAATACCTACTTACCCAATTTTTTCTCCAACATCGCGAATATATGGTTATGAGCTTTGCGTGGTAACGTGCGCTTTTCCATTCGAAGCAGATTTATTCAATAGCGGATGCATTGAACTGTTGAAACCATATAAAATGGGAAATCTATTCGTCTCACCACAAGCAAGTTCATAAGCATACGCTAGGTACACTCTAAAACATTTTAAAGGGAAAAGGTGCACAGATTCACAGTATTTGGAAGTTTTATCTAATCGCCACAGTTTAGACCCACACTGTACAACTGGGTTTAAGTTGACTGCCAAAACAACTTGAGAAAGACATTAAAAGACGTAAATTTTTAAGGGTGTAAGACTTTTCATAATACAGAGCAATGTATTTTGGGACCTGTTAGCAACATCCTTGAATGCACTAACAAAACTCAGACGAGCGAAAACAATATGCACAAATACTTGGAAGCATTCACAGCAGGCAGTGAGATACCATAAAAACAACCACCTTTCCCTTGCATTTAAAGTACCACCCTGACGACATACTATAATGTTACTTTTAGACAAATTAACCTTCATTGACGAGAAGCAGCTGCATGTTGTTTAAACTATCAGTTGAGTCTGTAAGCCTCAAAAGTTTCCGCAGTCAAAACCACGTAATCATCTGAGAAAAGAATAAACAATTCAAACGCATCCAGAGTCATCAAAGCTCATGTCGTCCATTGTTGATCACTTCCTTTGCTAGCTCATTGATAAAGAGGGAAAATAGAACAGACTGCAAGCATCTCCTTGCCTAACCCCAGCTGTACAGTTAATATAATCTATCATTTTATCACAACAATGAACTTTATTCTCTAAAACCAAACCCTTATACATGCTTCTGATAGATCTGTTAAATTTACCATTAGTTTCCATTTTTAATCATGATTGTCCAAAGAAGATTTCCGTTGATGGAATCAAATGGCTTTTCAAAATCTGTAAAAGTGACATACAATTTTGATTAAAAGAGAAACTATTTCTGAAGGAGAGCCATCAAAGTAACCATGTGGTCAAGTGTCGAAAAAACCCTTTTGAAACCAGCTTGGTGATCACCAGTAATGTTGCTTTCCTCAATCCATTCTTGCAATTTATTTACTATTTTTTCCAAAAAATTTCACTGCTGATATTAATCATCCTCGTTTGAGAGAGAAGAGAGAGAGAGAGAGAGAGAGAGAGAGAAGAGAGAGGAGAGAAGAGAGAGAGAGAGAGAGAGAAGAGAGAGAGAGATTTGCAGCGGATCATTTTCAGTTTGATAGGACAACAGTATCAATCACATATATCTGAGAATAAAAGACCTAATCATTTGTAGCATGGACGTTATACAGTCCCCCTTTTCCACAAAACTTCATCATGTGGTCGCCACTACCTAACTTTTGCATTTGATTTGGAAGCTGCTCAAATCATTTAGTGGAACGCCTCCTGTTATTCATCTATTTTTCTGTTCACTTTCAAATTGTTGTTTATTCGTTCGTCTGCTTTCTGGTTTCTGCGCTTGTTTTGAGAACTTGTGCGCCTTGGTTTGGAAGAGAAGTCTCAATTTACAGTCAAAGTCTTTGTCTCCCCGCGTTATCTGTTTCTGGGTGAAAGGTAATAAACCCTCATAGCCAGTTGTTGTTTTTCACTATAGCAAAAAGAGTTTGATGTTCACTGTGTCTGCAGTCTCATATGAGCCTATACATTTCCACGGTTTGTTGTTGTTGTTGTTGTTGCTGTTGTTGTTGTTGTTGTTGTTGTCGGGGTGTTATTTTCTTACAGTTTGGATAAATAACACAGCGAGGGACGTTCTATTTAAAATCTAACAATTCTGCATAAAGATCTTTGTTTATAGTTAACCCATTTGTTCCTGCGGTTTTGTCTCTTTTTCGCTCTTTATTGCGTGGATGAATGCTTACGCAAATCTGCTTATCAGTGTCAGCAAGTCAGTGTTCAAAACATGCACTTTTCTTAACGACAGAGAGCAAAACGGATTCACTGTTTGGACTGGGCAAGACTCGCGAAACAAACGGATAAAGTTTTGACCAGACAGAACTGGCAGTTCGCCAGATAGCTCTTTTTATTCTGACTGCGGTTCTGTAGTGTGCGGTGCGCAAAGCAAACACCCCAACGCTCACACACCACCAAACCCCACGAGTCAAGAGTGACAAGACACAACTTTACTACACCCACGCTCACACCGCCAACCCCACGATCAAGAGTGACAAGACACAACTTTACTACACCATATACATACACGATTCACCACAGTGGGAAGGGCCCAAGTCAGAAAATGGTATAACAAGCTAGAAGGTCGAGGGACAAAGAGATAGCTTATCCAGAACTAACTATCCAGTGGACAAACAAAGA
>CM031608.1:4236663-4284163 GCA_018398815.1 Conus ventricosus
ATTGTATTGAAATATTGTCCCCCTAGGGAGCCACCCGAGTGTAGATGGTCTCCTGACGATGGTTGAGAGATGTTAAAATAGCGGAAGGAGAAGGATGTGCTCCATCTTTTAATGCCAGAAGTAGCTAAGTTTGTTTTTTTAGCTTTTGTTTTGGTCATAGCTTTTGACTACTGGATAGTCTAGCCCAACCGACTGTTACCTCTTTCCCTCGGACTTTTCCTCTACTACGCCTACCAACACCCCCCCCCCCTCCCACACACACACACACACTTTCTTTGACAAAGGACAGTCTAAATGTTAAACGGCAATACAAGAAATTGATCTCCGCCGTAGGGTTTTTTCTTTTCCTTTTGCAACTAGCATCCCAGGAAAACCTGTAGGGGTCAGCACAGAAGAGTCAGAGCGTCGTTGCCAACAGCCGTCTCCAGTGTCTTGCGTCATTCGTGAAGCACCTTCTGCCCTGCCTTGACTCTACAGCCCAAGAACCACAGCCCGAGTTGGACCCTCTGGACCATCCCTGGAGCCAGTCTTCCACAAAGTCAAGTGTTGTCGACGTTAGAAGGGACTGTTGGTTGTGTGGGGGTGAAAGTGGGGTCAAATGGTGTAGACGTTTGAAGGGACTGTTGGTTGTGTGGGGGTGAAAGTGGGGTCAAATGGTGTGGACGTTTGAAGGGACTGTTGGTTGTGTGGGGGTGAAAGTGGGGTCAAATGGTGTGGACGTTTGAAGGGACTGTTGGTTGTGTGGGGGTGAAAGTGGGGTCAAATGGTGTAGACGTTTGAAGGGACTGTTGGTTGTGTGGGGGTGAACGTGGGCTAGGTGCTGGAAAATCTGGGATGCCTTGATTTGTTTTTGTTTTTTTTTTTCGTTTTTTTCCCCAAGACTGCTAGACGAATTCTGTGTTGTGTAAATTCTGTTATTCAATGTTATGTTTCTTCTTCTCTTTCTCTTCTGTAGGGAGTGGGTATTTTGAATAGTGGGCTGGGTTGGGACTTTGTGGTTCTCCTGGCCACTCAAGAGGGATATTCTTTTTTTTTCTTTTTTCTTTTTTGTCCACTGGGACAGTTAGCTCTGGATAAAGCTATCTTCTTCTTTGTCCACTGGGATAGTTAGTTCTGGATAAAGCTATCTTCTTCTTTGTCCCCTCTGACCTTCTATGCTCTCAGTCTGTACTCCCTCTTCTGACTTAGGGCCCTTCTCCACCAGGTCGTGTGAATCAGTGTATGTATATTGGTGTAGTAAAGTTGTGCCTTGTCACTCTTGCCTCGTGGGGTTTGGTGGTGTGGGCGTTGGGGTGCAGTAAAGTTGTGCCTTGTCACTCTTGCCTCGTGGGGTTTGGTGGTGTGGGCGTTGGGGTGTAGTAAAGTTGTGCCTTGTCACTCTTGCCTCGTGGGGTTTGGTGGTGTGGGCGTTGGGGTGTAGTAAAGTTGTGCCTTGTCACTCTTGCCTCGTGGGGTTTGGTGGTGTGGGCGTTGGGGTGTAGTAAAGTTGTGTCTTGTCACTCTTGCCTCGTGGGGTTTGGTGGTGTGGGCGTTGGGGTGTAGTAAAGTTGTGCCTTGTCACTCTTGCCTCGTGGGGTTTGGTGGTGTGGGCGTTGGGGTGTAGTAAAGTTGTGTCTTGTCACTCTTGCCTCGTGGGGTTTGGTGGTGTGAGCGTTGGGGTGTAGTAAAGTTGTGTACTGTCACTCTTGCCTCGTGGGGTTTGGTGGTGTGGGCGTTGGGGTGTAGTAAAGTTGTGTACTGTCACTCTTGCCTCGTGGGGTTTGGTGGTGTGAGCGTTGGGGTGTAGTAAAGTTGTGTACTGTCACTCTTGCCTCGTGGGGTTTGGTGGTGTGGGCGTTGGGGTGTAGTAAAGTTGTGCCTTGTCACTCTTGCCTCGTGGGGTTTGGTGGTGTGGGCGTTGGGGTGTAGTAAAGTTGTGTACTGTTACTCTTGGCTCGTGGGGTTTGGTGGTGTGAGCGTTGGGGTGTAGTAAAGTTGTGTACTGTCACTCTTGCCTCGTGGGTTTGGTGGTGTGAGCGTTGGGGTGTAGTAAAGTTGTGTACTGTCACTCTTGCCTCGTGGGGTTTGGTGGTGTGGGCGTTGGGGTGTAGTAAAGTTGTGTCTTGTCACTCTTGCCTCGTGGGGTTTGGTGGTGTGGGCGTTGGGGTGTAGTAAAGTTGTGTCTTGTCACTCTTGCCTCGTGGTGTTTGGTGGTGTGGGCGTTGGGGTGTAGTAAAGTTGTGTACTGTCACCCATGCCTCGTGGGGTTTGGTGGTGTGAGCGTTGGGGTGTTTGCTTTGCCGCACCGCGCACTACAGAACCGCAGTCAGAATAAAAAGAGGCTATCTGGCGAACTGCCAGTTCTGTCTGGTCAATACTTTATCCGTTTGTTTCGCGAGTCTTGCCCAGTCCAAACAGTCAATCCGTTTTGCTCTCTGTCGTTTATAAAAGCTGCATGTTTTGAACACTGACTTGCTGACACTGATAAGCAGATTTGCGTAAGCATTTCATCACGCAATAAAGAGCGAAAAAGAGACAAAAACCCAGGAACAAATAGGTTAACTATAAACAAAGATCTTTATGCAGAATTGTTAGATTTTAAATAGAACGTCCCTCGCTGTGTTATTTATCCAAACTGTAAGAAAATAACACCCCAACCAACAACAACAACAACAAGAACAACAACAACAACAACAACAACAACAACAACAACAACAACAACAACAAACCGTGGAAATGTATAGGCTCATATGAGACTGCAGACACAGTGAACATCAAACTCTTTTTGCTATAGTGAAAAACAACAACTGGCTATGAGGGTTTATTACCTTTCACCCAGAAACAGATAACGCGGGGAGACAAAGACTTTGACTGTAAACTGAGACTTCTCTTCCAAACCAAGGCCGCACAAGTTCTCAAAACAAGCGCAGAAACCAGAAAGCAGACGAACGAATAAACAACAATTTGAAAGTGAACAGAAAAATAGATGAATAACAGAAGGCGCTTCCACTAAAATGATTTGAGCAGCTTCCAAATCAAATGCAAAAGCTAGGTAGTGGTGACCACATGATGAAGTTTTGTGGAAAAGGGGGATTGTATAACGTCACATGCTACAAATGATTAGGTCTTTTATTCTCAGATATGTGTGATTGATACTGTTGTCCTATCAAACTGAAAATGATCCGCTGCAAATCTCTCTCTCTCTCTCTCTCTCTCTCTCTCTCTCTCTCTCTCTCTCTCTCTCTCTCTCTCTCTCTCTCTCAATCTCAGCTCTGCTTTGAATTTGTCATTTTTTCACTGTTTTGGCGTGTTGGAAGTTTAGTACTAATTCTATGTGCAAAATTTTGATTCCCTGATTAATACGAAATATAGTGATAAAAAGGGTTTGACTCAAGACTGTTGAATGCAGCAAATCAGCAATTGTGACTGTGCTTGAATATTGTTGTGTGACAACTCTAGTGCAGTGACAGCCTCGTCTACAATTTCAGCAATTCACTGTCATCTTCTTGGTGTTGTGTGGTGTTAATTCAGGGAGTATTTGTCAGCACGGTGTTTATTTACAACAAAAAGTTGAAATGCAATTTTCACTTCTGGGAGGAAAACCGTGCCTGTGCTAATCATTCTCAGGAAAGATTTCCGTTCATCACCCCATGGAATAATGTGAAAATTGTGAGAATTCAGCACTGCAGCACTTCCTACACTACACAAACACGACAAGAATAATAATGTCTGCTTCTTACTTTCTCTTAAACAGAATTTTCTTGTAAGAGAATGGACGAACACCAAGATGAAAAACTTTTACCTACTAACGATTCGATACAAAAACGTTTCTTCTGCAGCCAAAAAGAACTGTGGGTGTGGAGAAACAGCCTAGTATATAGGTATTCTGCCATTGATAACGACGATATTAAAGTGTACATTTCAGATTTTGACGTTTCAGATGAGATTCTTACCTCCTTTCCAGCCCTAGTAGACTTCCTCCACCGTATTATTTAAGCAAAACCGTAATAGGAATTTTATATGGCTCACACAAAAGTATCAAACTCAGCCTATATTTCAAATCACACGAAGGCGGCACTTTTATGTGTCAGGGTTTAGACTGCTTCACATGGAGTAAAGAAGAATGTGAACAGCTGAGACACTTTGTCACACGTTTCATGGACACACATGATGAGAAAGAACTGGCCACTTGTCTGCTGGACACCCCTGTCACCTTTATCCAGCCTCTGCCGGACCCCGTGTCCCTGAGACATCCCTGTGACCTGTCCCTGCCCACATTCTCCACTGACCACACAGCCTCCCCTGCCCGGCCTGTGCACGGCCTGCTGCACTGTGAGGAGGCCACACACAGCAGCGTCGTCGTTCTTCCTCCCACTCCAGCCATCCCCTCCCACACTGCGGACACTGGCAAGTCAGGGCACAGCTTCCAACGATGTCACCCCACGCCGCCACGAGTCACCCAGTCACCAACCACGCAAAAAGCATCGTCGACGTACGCTCTGTTTCACGCCGAAATCTTATAGAAAGAAAACCTCCAGTGTGTGTGTTCGTCCTCCTGTGTTAAGAGAGGAACTGAAATATATTGAAACTGCCATTGACACTATCACTGATGCGCAAAAGGAATCTCAGGTGGCAATGACTTCTTTATTGAATGAAGAGAACTATTAAATACCAATCCTGACTCAAAACCGCTCTCAACCAGTTTCGAGCGGTTTTGAGTCAGGAATTGGTATTTAATAGTTCTCTGACAAGTTACTAAAGTTTTCAGAGAGTAACGTAGGGGAAAGTAGCCGTGGCTAAACACGCCCATAGAGTAACGTAGGGGAAAAGCAGCCGTGGCTGAACGCGCTCCATATACAACGGTGGGGCAGGTAAGCCTTTAATTGCTAGTTGCCGGCCTACCTAAGGACCCCCGCACTATCCGATTACTTACTACGTGGCCGGACATGACAATTTTCGGATCTCGCGATGGGCTGATGTCACGGCCGGCCAATCACAAGACTAGATAGAATCAGCTGATTAGTAGTGACGACATTTCCGCCCAGCACTTGTTGTTCATTTCTCCCAGTGCTGTGGTGGTGTGAAGACGGTGCTTTTTCTGCGAGAGAAGTGTTTGCATATGGCACAAAATATAGCCCCCATTACCGCCGCCAACACCAACGGAATTGTGGACAGAGGAAGAAAAGAATGCTTTACATGAAAATATAAGATACTTTGAAAAATGATTGAAGCAGCTCGTAAAGCAAGGGTTTTAATGCTGGCAAGTTTTGTGAACTACTGACAAATTGGAATGACGCGGTTATAAAACAGAAACAGCTATATATAACCGCCTGTCTGTCAAGTTTTCTGAACTACTGTGACGGGCTTCTAAAATAGTAAGGGTTTTATGCTGTCTGATCAACAGACCAATCTTGTGGAAAAATACATTGTTTATCATGAGGCCATGGCAAAGTTTTTGAGAAATAAATTGAGTAGTGAGCTTGTTCTCCTCCCTCAAACCCAAAAGGAAGCATTTTGTTTTTGTTTCTTCAACAATTATTTAATTTAATTTAATTAGAGTAACTTTGAAAAGCTTTTAACTTTTGAAGAAATGATTATTCAAAAAGTTCCAAATGTTCAGTGACAGGTGTACTACCAGTAGTTCAGAAAACTTCTCCGCCTTGTGGTGTTCGTGACACAACGGCAAAGCAGACGACGCGGAACACGACTCGGGCTGGCCCAGACAGGGCCGGTGTTGTTACTGGCTAATTATAGTGGTGTAGCACTGTTCACTAACTGCCCTCCGACAACTGCTCTGCAAGGCTCTCAGTGAACGCCACAAACACATGACGTGGGTCTAAAAATAGCGGTTATGCATAACCGCCGAACAATGCCCTGCAACCTCTCAGTGAACGCCACAAACACATGACGCGGTCTAAAAATAGCGGTTATGCATAACCGCCGAGTGGCTTGGCCGTGTGGCCAGCACTATCTTCATATAAATGCTCCAAATATACAATGACGGATGCACTACTACTGGCGATTAGAGCCGCCATAAAAGCTCGGCTGCAGCAATTAGTGCTGTAACTCTGCTAAAGCCAGTTGCAAGCCTGGTTGAGAAAAGGGGAGCACAGCAGCAAACTAGGCCAAACGACCCCGCTGTGATCACTTGACCTGCAAAGCGCGGCAGTTTGCTGCCAATGGACGTCAGCACGGAGCACCTGCAAAGCTCAGCGGCAAACTAGGTCAAACGACCCTACTGTGATCGCTTGACCCACAAAGCGCGCCTGCAAAGCTCAGCGGCAAACTAGGCCAAACGACCCCACTGTGATCGCTTGGCCTAGTTGATTGAGGTTGCGCGCGGGACACAACCTGTTAGTCCAAAGCAAGAAGTGGTCCTAGTAGTTTCACTTCTTGTTGTTTGTTGGTGTTTGTGTGTTTTGTCCTACCCCACGCATGCACACCCCCACCCCACCCCACGCATGCACACCCCCCACCCCACCCCACGCATGCACACCCCCACCCCACTCCACCCCACCACCCCACGCATGCACACACTCAAGTCCCTTTTAAGTTCTTAACTTAAGTCACCTCAAGTTATTCTCAAGTCACTTCTAAGTTCTTAATTAAGAACTTAATTAAGTTTTAATTAAGTTACTTCAAGTTCTTAATAAGTTCTTGATTAAGTTCTTAATTAAGTTCTTGATTAAGTTACCTCAAGATTGTAATTAAGTCGTCCTTTAAGTACAACTAAGTTCTTATTCAAGTTATCTTATAATTATCAAAAAAATACAATCTATGTTTTTATCTTAATAGTAGGTGTCTAATATAGTACACACACGCCTCAAAAAACGCGTCATCGTTGAGGGTGTCTTGCTTAACGCCCTTGGCGTGAGATTGGTTAGCATAGATCTTAATGAAGTTCTTACATCCGAAGCAACTGCATTGATTACAATTCTGGTCTATGGAAATGCCTTTTATAGACTCCATGTCTTTATTTATTGACACCATCATTTTATAATACGCCATGTTCTATTTTTATTAAAAAAATTTAAATTTAAGTTCTTAAAAAATTATTCCATCTGAAATGGATCAAAATGATCTTTTGTTATTGGCGGTGCTGGCGTGCTGTTGTTTTTTGTATTTAGCGTTCAGATTTTTTTGATTGCTTTTGTTTCTGTTGCCATTGTGTATATATTTTATAACCGTAATAACCGCCCCCCACAGCAGCAAGGGCGCCAAAAATGGCAACAGTTTTAAGTTCAATATACCATGAAGACTTTGGTGCTGTAGGCCTTGAATCACATGGAGTTTTATAGCTGGCATTGAATCAACTTGTTCTGGCGTTGGCGGTGTTATGTTTTCATTATGAGTTATATTCTGTAACATTAATTTTTTTTGTCTGTTCCACTCTGCTAATTTTCTTCCTGCTTTAACACGCCCAGGATGAGGATGCTTTTCACTGGTCTCCACCAGATTCAGTGTTTTCTGCTGATTTTCTGGCTTGGTTACTTTCTCCACCTGATTCAGCGTTTTCTGATTCTGCTGATTTTCCGACTCGTTCATTTTGAAGGGAAATAAAATCTATATGATTAAAAGTAATTATCCATGATTAATGGCGATAACAATGTTCCAAATCTGTAATACAGATCACACCCTAGAGACTCTAATGACTTTGTTAAAACTGGATCTTGCGTTAAATCATACATAAGATCTTGTTCAGAATCAATGGGAGCAATCTACTGACTAGTTTAGTGTACAAACTAAGAACCGTTTGCCCACACTTTTCACCATTCTAGACCCCAGCTGCGCTTCATACCTGTTATGATACTTTAAAATGTCTTGCGGTGACATCTGTTGAATCTGTTCTATGCTGAATTCAGTTCCGAGGAACTGTTTGTTTTTCCACATGCTGCCAAAGAATACAGCCTCTCCTTTTTGGGCATAATAGCTTGGTCATCAACTTGGCCATTCAATAAGTTCAGGAAGGTTTAGGCTGCCTTGTAGCTGTAGTAGATCATCACTGTTCATGTTTTTTATTAATTATAATTATGTTATTTTCTAAGAATGAGCACCGAAAAAACTGTTGCTAACCTTGTATACCATTCTGCTGTTATTGGAGGTCTAAGTGTAGGATACTCAATGCTTGGTAAAAGCTTGTTAAGAATTAAACCAGCAGATCTTGGCAAACTAGACTTTGAGGATTCAGCAAAGCTAATTGCTATCATTGCAGCTTCGTTTGCCACGAAAGATTTTCTAGTCAAGCAAGGAATAATTCCAGACAGTATAAATATGTAAATAAAAAATACATTTATAAAAAATGGCTTCACTCGTAATGATGATAGGCGGCGCTGTGGTGAATGCGCTCGCTTTTAGCGGCAGTAATTACGCATTTAGTAAACTACGGGATGAAGGCGAGAGAAAAAGACATAACAAAGCTGTGGAGCAACTAGCTGCTGCACAAGATCGCTATGAAAAGCAGAGAATTGAGCAGTTAGATTTTTTAATAACACACTGAAAAACAGGGGCATGCAGCTTACACATTTAAAGATGTTGACCAGGCAATAAAGAATATTATCTTGTAACAGGCAAACCATCGAAACATTGCCCCCACCAAAATTCAGTGACTTTTATCAACCATCAGAAAAACAAAAGATGCAAGAAATCGGGTTTATTGTCGTCGGTATGACTGTTGTGTATTTTGTTGCGCATAATATTGGCTGAATAAAAAATGAACAAAATCTAATATTCGCCCAAAGGATATTGGAAGGGCATCACAGCAATTAAAAAGCTAAGCCAAGCAGCGGGAGTCAGTGAACAAACAGCAAAAGAATGGTTATCTAAACAGCGATTTGGCAAATTTATTTACTGCGCCCAAACGAATACAAAGACCACACTTTGTGATACAATACCGAACGACACCCATCAAATGGATCTTCTATATTTACCCTCTGATACGATTAGACGAAAAAGATTAAGTACGCACTTACAGTCATTGACATAGCTTCAAGATACAAAGATGCGGAACCATTAAACACAAAAGAGTGCTTCTGCTGTTGCTGTCGCTATACAACTGATATACCAACGAGGCCCGCTAACTTATCCTCGCATGATTCAAGTCGATGATGGAAAAGAATTTAAAGGCAAGTGAATCAATTATTGTTGAAACATAGATTTTACCTTTAAAAGGGGCATTCCAGGAGTTCACAGATCACGGGCTTTAGTTGAAAACTTTAACAAACAGTTAGCCGAAAGACTTTTCTCCTACCAGTATCACAGAGAGCGATTGAAAATTTCTCGCAACACAGAATGGGTTAGAAGACTCCCCTCATTTTGCGCGCAATGAATAATGAAGAATTTAAAAGGGGTTTAAAACCAGTACAAGCAATCAAAAGAAAAACAATAAATGTTGCTGAAGAGCCTTCATCCAGCAAACATTACCGTTTGGTTTGAAAGTAAGGTACTTTATTTACCGGGGGAAGCAGAAGGGGACCTCGCATCGGGGCAACCGATCCAGTTTGGAGTTTTTGATCCAAAATGAAATAAAAAGAATTGTAAAAATGAATCCGCCCGTGTATTATTTATGAAAAAACTGAACAACAAAACAACCAGCTCCTCAAAGATCTTTTGTGAAAGAAGAACTGCAGATAATCCCCCAGACACAGTTCCGCTTTAATTAATTTACGTAAATATATTTGAGTTTAAAATGGAAGCTCAGAAGGAAGTGCAGAACGAAAAAAGAATGGTAAAGGAGAGCCCTTTGAAAATGATACGGGAATCATTTCATTGCGTGTAATGCTATTAAAGAAACATTTTCAGGGATTAATCAATGCATGCTAAATCATCCAGATCACCTACAACTCAAACCCCAAATTGGGAAAAAGAATATCTTGAAATAATAAAAAAAATTCGAACGCATCAAGCAAACATGAGAAAAGATTTAAATGAATTGATGAAGCTATGATTGATCTTATAATAAAAGTTGATGAAAATATAAACCCCCCCGTTTATTGCGGTCCTCAGTGCCCGATTGCATATGAAAACTCGGATTAACCAAACACACGTTTTGTGTTTTGTTCTATCAACGACTTCTTTGTTACAACTGTTGTGTTGATCTCATGTAGATTTGATCGCAGTTTTAAAGTTTTCATGATGAAAAGTCTTATTGTCAAACAATGCTTCTTTGTATTGTCATGTGATAGTTTGACTGCACAACGCTGCGAGATATTCCCTTTGCTTTCTTAATGATTTCTCCTGGCTCGAAATACTGTACATTTTCGACCTTAAACCAATAAACTCCTTAATCACCCCTCCGGATAATTCATCCTTCATCTTTCCTAAAACCTTCTTGTTTGTAATTGAATGCAAAGGCGAATCTTTAGGGTAATCGGATGTGTCGTACCATCCACTCGCTTCTTTAGCTACTTCTAATTCCATGTCTTTATAGATGTCTTCAGTAGGGATATCTATAACAAAACTATCTGTATCTGTGTAAAGTACTCTGGACTCTGGATACAAGGGCTTAAAGTAGTCATAAAGAAATTCTAACATCAAAAGCTTTGATAATTCTAAAACGGTAAACCCAATAAATACAGGTTTGTCCAATTTGACTTTCTTTTTTTTCATCATTATGCCAAAAAGCTGATCATGAAATCTTTTAAAGTCCTGATAATTAGGTTTTGAAGTCAGCTTAATTGCTTCGTTCTCTTTGGTGACCAATCTGACATCTTTACGCTTGTGCGGATTCTCCATAGTCTTTCCGAAACAGCTGTTGTTCATCAGCTTGAAAAAGTCTTTTTCTGAAGCATCTGTGGATTTAGTTCTGAGATCAGTGTTCTTCATGATGTATGGTTTCATGAACTGTTCTTGATCAAAAGCAATTATGCGATGAACTGCTGTCAACTTCAAACCATGTCTTAAATAAAATTGCAGAAGTCTGTAATGACAGACATAATTTTTTTTGCCTCGAAGATTAGGCACAAGTTTATGCGGCTCTGTTGGATTCATCTTTAGACTTTCTGCTGCTAATGGATAGTCATTATGCAGGTCATGGAGTTCATGAGGATATTCTAAGTCAACTTCTAGAATGTATCCACGCTGTTGATCAGGCGCCAAACTGCCCAACCACTTTAATGCTCCTTGAATATTATTTGTACCTGTGTGCATTTTAAAGTTGCGTAATGGAAGTGATTGCGCCATAGCCCAACCATACAGATTGTTTGCGTCTAAATACATAAGATAGTTAGACCTTTTACTCGGATCATAGTCGTCTAAGTATTTGTTGTTTGCTTTACAGTAATGGTGCGACGCCATACTAATTCCTCCACGCAATCCGTTTTCAATCATCTGAATCATTGGTAGGTCAGACAATAAATCAATCTGTACTCCAGTAAACTTTAAGAAAGCGTCCCAACTCATCCCGGGCGCAGAAATGTAATGCGCAGGATCTAGGCTATAATGTTTCATGCAGGTCTTTCTATAATTTTCAAAAATATCCGCCAACAAACATGTATCTGCCATCAAGTAGGAGTCATGATAGTCTCCCATTGTTTTACACTCTAACTTTTGCCACGCATCTTGAGCATGCTGGTAATCAGAATCACTGATGTCCTTTCCTCTAAGACTAGAAAAGAACGCGCCTTTAGGAGGAAGTGTATCTTCGTCAAACCTTTCCCAACTGTTCATGTACTCATAAGGGTAAACACCCTTTCTAACAAGTGTTGGGTCAAAATATTCTTCCGTTATTGGGCAGGACTTTAAGGACATAGCCAGTGACTCTAATGAACCCATCATGTGTTGCATAGAGTCATAAAAAGACATGTTATTTAAAGTGAAACACATGTACTTTTCTGATGACTGTGCAATGCATGACACCCTGAAGGCATCGTCCACTGCTTTCATTATAAGATGAGAGTCGTAACCTCGCAAGTTATGAAAGAATACAGGCAGCTTCCATGTCTTTGGTTCAAACTTTAGTTGAAGATTGCAGTTGTTGTGCGCTGCTCCTCTGAACTTTCCGCTAATGTGATCATGGTCTCTTACTGTCGGATTGGCTTCTTCACTGAGTTCTAAACCACAAATCCAACAATGTGTGGCTGAGTCATACTGTTCTTGGTCTTCAGGAGTCATTATGATTTCAGATAAATTCAGATTATTAGAACAGGCGTTACGCACTTGCTGCATGCGTTCTAAGAAGTATTCTGCAGCATTAGGCCCTCTATATAATTGTGGCTTTGAATGAACGCCATCCGACCTGACAATAACGAAGGCAAATGAACAAATCTGATGATTACTCATTAAGACTGTTTTTCGAAGTTTTTGTGGCGCTGGCCCTTCATAAGGAACAATAAGCGACTCAAAGTCTGCGTAAACAACATATGGAGAATTTTGCATCCGCTTCCAGTTCTTAAAACTAACTTTAGATTCAGGTGGGGGCGTAATTAGTTCTGTATTACAGTCAACTGGACCAATACAGTGTTTCTTATGTTGACTCGCCGCTTTAACAGATGGAATTCTTGTTAAACATTTTCTACAGAATTCTTGTTTGTGCCCATCTTTTGAAGTATGCTGCATTAGTTTACTCATTGTTCGTATCAATGTGTAATGCGGTAGCGGTGAAAACATCAGAAGTAAGTCAACATGATTTTTGTCTGGCTCGCCAATCGTTGGCTGTTCTTAGACACTTTAATGGGCTGTAGATTTGTTTTCCTCATCCCATGTGTAGACATTAACAGTTATTGGTTTGTTTTGTTCTTCAAACTGATCAATGGAATCCACGCTAACGGGAAAGGATATTCCACTAAAGTTAAGATCATTGATGTAAGGGTGATAGTTAGACACTCTCTCTGCGTTTTTGCGGATATAATGCAGCCTTGCGAGAACACACCACATAAAGCATTTGTTGTCTGAATTCTTTATGTTTAGAACTGCTCTTTTCGCTACCAACTCTCGAGGTAGTGGAATGTAAGCATTGCCTACAATCGGTGCATACTTAGCCTGTTTTAATCTGATCTCTAAGACTTCGCCCTCTGACCAACCAGAGCCTCTCATTTTGGCTTCTTCAGCGGCCACATCAAACTGTGTAAGCAGTTCGTCTGCCCAACCGGGTGTTAAGTCATTATGAGAAAGAATAGTCTGTTGTTTAGTTGAGACCCAGACTTCTAGATTTTCTTCATTTATTGTTACATAGTCGATTAAAACAGCTAACATTACTTTAACTGGCGGGTCTATTGTTAGTTTACCTGGAACTTGAGAAATAGCATGAGCAACGCTTGCCTGTACGCTTGCTGTGATCAATGACTTCTAAATCAATATCATTTAGTGCTCTTGACAAACGCTCTTCCTTAAGCATTCCTTCAAAAAATTCGTCCGGTCCTTCATATATCTTATCCATGCTGAGTTTCTTTTCTAACTCAAAATATTTATTTAAATTAAAAAAAAATTCTTAATCAGAATCAATATCAAGGGGTCTTTTTACGCTTGGACTCATAAACAAATATAAACACCCTTTGGCTTTGTTAATGTGAGCTTTTAGAACAGAGTTTAATGTTTCTTTACTTTTTTTAAGCATTCCTTTTTATCTGCTCGGCGCCCTGGGCTGTTGAAAAAACTTGCCCTCGCCTTTTCTTTGAAGATCAAACTTTTGTCCTTTTATAGTCATCAAAATGGGCCTGTAAACGTTTAAATTTTTCATCCGTGATTTTTTGAGTCAGCTAGCGCTTTAAATTTATGTTAGTTTGAACGAACTAAGTTAGCTGTTATTAGTTGAACTATAGCCTGTGCTTTTGGAGTTTTTTTTTATTTTTTGGGGGGTGCAGCACCTACGGCTAATGAACACAGGCCAAGATAAAACAAACCACCTAGGTAAAGCTGCGGGTGCACCAACACACCTGTTGCTAAAGTCCAACACTCGTTCCTGCTGATAAAAGCACTTACAGTTGATGTTCCAGTATAACATATGAACAGCTTTAAAGGCAGCAGAATACCTTCGTTTGGTTTTGCTGTATTTGAAAGGTCCTGCTCTATTTTTTGTTCCCATTTGTGTAATTTTGGTTAATCTAAAGGTTTTTATGCCGGGGGTTTCTACTATCTCTTCTCTTGGCGACTCCGTGCTGTGGGCACATTTGGATAAACCTGAACAGACATGCTTTTTAAAAATGAAAAAATAATTAGTAATGTATATCTTTTAATCTGTTTTCTTGAATATTCAGCTGCGCATCATATATTAAAAACAAATGTACATTAGCGGTTTATCGGCTTCTTCTTCTTTATCAATTTGAATGTTTATTACGTCTCTCACAGTTCTCCCCGCTTCCATGCAACTGATTATCCTCTGTTGACCTAGGTAATCCATAAAACCGTATTTCGTTGTTAAATAATCATCAAGCCTAACATTGTGAAGATGTAAATCTTTAGACACAAGGTCAACTGTTGGATTTCTACACCTCCCGCCTCCAAAACAGTTTTCTTATTTCATCAAAATGCTGATAAGGTTTAAGCCCGCTAGCGTAATTTGGTTAGGACTACCCCTCAATCGAACATTGCACTTTCGTTATTTTAGGATTAATAAACTTTTCACTTCCTCTTTTGAACGGTTCTTCATCTTCACACAGCAATAAAATACCTTTAAGCGATCTTGCTGCGACACTAAAAACTAAAATTCCATATAGTGTCTGCCCTGCTTCTGGGATATGTTGTATGATGAATCACTCTTTCGTAATATATTGCTAATTTTGACTGATATTGTTGCTCAATCAGCCTTGCTAAATTAGGGTTGCTAACAACGTCAAACTCTAACGAGATGTCAGAAATGCTGTACTTTGCTTCGGTGTCTGATGATTTGATAACGCGTTTGTATTCATTAAAAGTTAGTTCATATGACAATCTGTCTTTTAATGCTCCTTGAAAGTACGGTGCATGCGCTTTTAACAACTCAAAATCTAAGGGAATGGAAAAAGCGATTTCCATACGCAAAATTTACGGCTACATACTTTTTGCCGTCTTTAATATCTGCGGCGCCTATTCTATGTTTTAGTGCTTCTTCATTTTCGATTCCTTGAAACGCAAGATCAGCCCTTTCATTCCCGGTAGCCATAGATCAGAATAGGTTAAAAATATGTCTGCATTGTGTAAAGAAAAATATTTCTTGCCCCTCAAGTTTTATAGAAATATTCTTAACGATTGCCCGTCCCAGATTCTGGACAACTGTCCTGTTTGTGGTCTGTTGTTGAAGCGAGTTCTATTTTGAAAGTAAGACGTGCAGAGCCTGGCACAATCACTTCATCTGCTCCTAGGTCCGGAAATTTGACAGTAAGAATTTGATCCGCATCAATAGTAGATGGATTATTTGGAACAGTAATATTCCGCTTATTTCCCTTCACGCAAAGGGCTCTTTCAGTCTACTATGCGGGTCAAGAATCGAGCCATATGCTTGTGACATTTTTTTATAAAACAAAATAAAAAAGTTAATTATTAAGAAACATGGCAGGCATTGAAGATGAAGATTATGATGTTTTTGATCCTGGAGACGACATGAGTGAAATGACTCCTTTGGTACAACATCGCTCGGGGCTCTCTTTGCGGCGTGAATTAACAGAAGTAGGTCAGATCATTATACCAAAGTTTAGGCCAAGAACCTCCCGAATTTATAGACCCTATGATTTTGAAGTAAAAGATGACCATTTGTTTGTGAGGAGCGACCAAGGACAACTTGTTCAGCTTACATCTAAACCAGACTCATCAAAGTTTTTAAAAAAGAGTACAATTAGACAAAGGCTCAGTGTGAGCGATCAAAATCGCCTTGGCATTACTAAACCAAAATTAGATAGGGATGCAGTTGCTAAACTTCAAAACACACTGCAGGAACTCCCGACAGATAACCAAATGCAAAACTTGGAACTTAAAGAATTAAATCAATCGGCAGACGAATTAATAAATGCAATAGAAGCAGAAACCAGTTTTTCAGAAGAAACAGCATTAAAGACTATACACGACTCACCGCTACCCATGTGAGAAATAGCGGCCCTTGATCATGCTTTAAGAACCATTAGAGGCGAATTAACAAACAATTTAGCAAAACTGGGTGAAATAGATGAGCATATAAAAAGAGAAAAAGAAAAACTCGTTGAGGCTAATGACGCCAACTTAGGGCCTGATATTAAAGAAAGAATAACCCAAAGACTAAAAGATCTTGAACAAGAAAGATCAGCAAGACTAGAAGCGTTGTCTACTAACCGAGAACAATTACGAACTCAAGTGAGCAGAATAAGAGAAACTATCCAAAGAATTTTATATGAAGACACAACGCTAGCAGAACGAATACGAACACTGTTTAGAGAGCAAGGAGTCACATTAGCAAGCGTTATAACAGCCTTAGGATTTGCAATAAGTACACTGGTGTTGGCTATTACAGCGGCGGTGGTTCCGGGTTAGTGCCTCCACCGCCATCACCTCCATCACCGCCTGACAAATCATGGGTAAAAAAACAGCTTGATCATCTTGCGGGTTTATTAAAAAAATTAGCCGGTAAAGCCGTAAACGCTTTACCGGGTATATTAGGGGTGTTGTTAGCTGGCTTTTGTCTACTGCAGGCAAAGTAGTTGGCTTTATGGCCGAGCACTTATGGACATTAGTTCTCTTAATAGTTGGGTTAATTTTTAGTAAGATAAAGACCAAGTAATCCTAGGCCAGTTAATCCAAGAACAAGCGCTGTCTTTTCATATTCATGGTCATCGCGAACAGAGTCCGCGTCTTCAACGGTTCTTCGGGCTTTGGGCCACGGCGATTGGATGACTTATTCTTGGGGGGTCATCTTGTTTTTTTACTGCTTGCAATATTACTGGCTCAGAATTTATGTCGTTTTGTCCAACCTTCTGTTCATTTCCTGCAACAAGAATTTCATTGTTGTAGTTCATTATTGTTCCTACCTGGAGTCTGAGGTCAGAAGGTAGCATGTATAAACCAGTGCCAACAGCAAAGTCTACTTTTGATCTTGCGTATTGTAAAACATCTTGGTACCTTTTATACTTGAAGGTAAATCAACTGTAGAATTAATGGCATCCTCTAAATTTGCTAAGTATTGTTTTTGTGCATCAAAGCCAGTAGAAGGATCAGTTATGCTCGATCTTGCCTGTGCTTGTGAACCTAGCAAACACCAAACGTAAGTACGAATAGAGTCATTTATTCGTTCTATTCCTGCTTTAGTTAGGCCCTTAGAAGTGTCTAAGATAAATGTTGTCCATGCTGTTTTATGCTCTTGCTCTATGGACCCAAGGTGAACACCTGTGCCTGAAGAGAAAGATGTGTAAGGAGGATTCCAGTCATAGTTATATTTTCTGTGCGCGCCCCAATAATAAGGGGTGCCTAAGCCATGATTAAGATCCGACTTTTGTCTAAAGTCTGTCTTGATGTTAATATTGAATTCGTTACAGATCCTTTCAAAAGCCTTCATGTCTATTCTGTTGCTAAATGGATTAAACGGTTTGTCATTTGGCAATGGAGCTCGCAGTTCAGTCAAAATACGTCTGAAGGTGTAATAGAAATGAAATCTGTACACTGACCTCACCAAAGGATCAGGATGATTTAAATGATCAGCATACGATACTCCACACCCAGTTGATGCACAAAACACAGCAAAGTTTAACTGGTTCTGATAAAACTGCATCGGATGACTGAACCACACTTTCGCGATGTAGTCTTTTTTAATAGGGGGGTTAAGATATTTGGCCAATGGAGTACTCACCTTTACTTGAAAGGTGTCAGTCTGGGTCACAGAAATGACAAGGGCGTCAGTTGTTATATTTTAAGATTGTAGTGCGGCCCAACAGAATATTTTGCATCAGTATATTTGAATGCGCTCATTTTTATTTCGTTTAAAAAATGTTTGTAACAATAACAACTCAAGACCGTCCTTCGTTTTTAGAACATGCTATTAATAACAATTGCGGAGCCAAAATGGTTGCACTTCATGAAATATTTTACAAAGTCGTATGGTTTAATATAACCGAATCCAAGGAGAATAATAAGATTAAAAAAGTTAATAATGAGGACAATTAGTTAGCCAGTTAACCATACCTGATGGTTATTACGGGTTTTGCTCACTAAAAGAAGCAATGAGTAACTTCGACATTACTCTCAAACTTAACAATGCGAATCTAAAAACAATGTTGACCTTCAAACCTGAAGAAGAAGAAGTAGGGTACTATTTTGATAAAGAGCTAGCTAAAATGTTAGGCTTTACAACTGCCAATCGACCCACTCATAGTTTTAGAGTTGCAGCAAACAAAACTACTTATGAGGGAGAAAATCCGCTCGATCTTGCATTACATTCATTACTCTATGTTCATTTAGATGAGCTGAGCACTGATGAAAACTTATATGATGGAAGGCCCTCAACTGTTTTAAGAGCTCTTCCATCTGGGAAAGCTGCATATTGCGATTATGAAATTATACAATTCCCTAATTTACAGTTTAAAAATTAGTTTGTGGGAGGGTCGAATCATTTAATTTAAAAATCCAAAGACAAAGCGGGGAAAAATTGTGAAAAGTGATAACCTGCACATTGTTTTGGAAATAAATAATAAACTGACTAAAAATAATGTAAGGAACCTTGCAGGTGCGGCCAAGGTGAAAAGACAAGGTGAGATGCGATAGAGACTAGCCAGTACAAGGAAAAGATACCAGCCACCCGTGAACCAGCAGGATTGAATCGCACGGGCATGGAATTAAGAGAGAGAGAGAGAAAGTACACCTAACACTGAGCTAAACCAGCGACCGCTAGGTGGCAACCACAGCCACAAGCCACATCAAGTGACGGATATACGACAACAACAACGACAACAACCTAATTGAACAATTCTACTACCCTAGAATGGACCAAAATCGTCATAGGCCTACGAAACAAACACGTTTCACTTGATATCCTTACCCCTAAAGCAAAAGACTCGAATAAAATAAGGCTATATTTTATGCATAAAAGTGGTAAACGGAAATGCCCCCTCCCTCCATTGTAAACAGTTTTCGGCCGGACTAATGACAATTAGGCCGTCCACCCAATTTAATAATCCTCTGCCAGATCTTGACCTTTACAAATCAAGCCTCGAATACAAGTGGTGGTACGTACTGGAACAATTTGGCCTCCATTGTCTTGAAAGAATCTCAAGTCCTTTTTATTTTCAAAGAGCGACTTAAAAGGAAATCCTGTCAATAAGATCTAAAAGAAATTATATTAAAAAAACAGTACTTATTGATATCCTAAATCAATTAAAAGACTCAGTAATAAAATAAAATATACTGTATCTATTACAATCCTGTGTTAGAACGGAAAATCTTGCACTTGTCATTTGAACCACAGCATAATGGTTAGCTAATTAGACATGTGTTTACATTAGATGATATCGCTCACTGCATTTTGTATATTGATGATAGAGTGTATTCTCACGTCGATTTGACTCTTGTTTCCCCGTTTGTATTTGTAACTTTACATGTATTATTCTCCGCCCCTCCCACCCCTCCCCTATCCCACCCACACCCCATACCCCGTTTTCGCTCTCTTCTCTCTCTCACCACTCTCTCCTTCTATCTCTACTCTCTTCTTCGCTTCTCACATCATCACTCTCTCATCATCTACCTCTCTCTCTCTCCTACTCACACTCACTCTCTCTCTTTCTTTCTTTCACTCGCATTATGGATGCTTGCACGATCTTGTCGTGTTTGCTTTTGTAGTTTTAGTCTGTACTTCTTACAATTTGCAAGTTGACTGGTGTATGTACTTTTTCCTCTTTGTTGCATATTGAGACATGTGTTTTCCGATGGGAGTTTTTTTTGTTTTTTTTCCCAGGGCTGGGTGGAACAAAGCATGTGTAATTTGCCCTTATCTCATTAACCCTGGTGAAATAGAAATTTCGTTCGTTCGTTTCGTTCGTCGTACTCTCTCCTCTCAAACGAGGATGATTAATATCATGTAGTGAAATGTTTAGGAAAAAAAAT
This sequence comes from Conus ventricosus, assembly GCA_018398815.1. NCBI lineage: Eukaryota > Metazoa > Mollusca > Gastropoda > Neogastropoda > Conidae > Conus > Conus ventricosus. The sequence continues at coordinate 4,256,608 of CM031608.1, forward strand.
AGTAAATAAATTGCAAGAATGATGAGAAAGTAAATTACTGGTGATCACCAAGCTGGTTTCAAAAAGGGGTTTTTCGACACATGTCCCACATGGTTATCTTGATGGCTCCCTTCAGAAATAGTTTCTCTTTTAATCAAAAATTGGTATGTCACTTTACAGATTTTGAAAGCCATTTGATTCCATCAACGAAAACTTCTGTGGACAATTATGATTATAAAATGGAACTAATGGTAAATTTAACAGATCTATCAAAGCATGTATAAGGTGGTTAGAGATAAAGTTCATTTGTAGTGATAAAAAGATAGATTATAGTTAACTTACAAGCGCTGGGTTAGGCAAGGAGATGCTTGCATCCTGTTCTATTTCCCACTTATCATGAGCTACGAAAGGAAGTATCAACAATGTACGAAAATGAGGCTTTGATGACTCTGGATCGTTGAATTGTTTATTCTTTTCTCAGAATGATTACGTGGGTTTTGAACTGGCGGAAACCTTTTGAGAGCATACAGACTCAACGAATAGTTTACAACTTGCAGCTGCTTCTCGTCAACATGAAGGTAATGTCTAAAAGTAACATTATAGTATGTCGTCAGGGTTGTACTTTAAATCAAGGGAAAGGTGTTGTTTGATGGTATCTCACTGCCTGCTGTGAATGCTTCCAATTATTTGTGCATGTTGTTTTCTGCTCTGTCTGAGTTTTGTTAGTGCATTCAAGGAATGTTGCAAACAAGGTCCAAAATACATGCTCTGTATAATGAAAAAGTCCTTTACGATCCTGTAATAATACGTCTTATAATGTCTTTCCAAGTTTGTTTGGCAGTCAACTTCAACCATTTGTACACGTGTGGGTCTAAACTGTGCGATTAGATAACACTCCAAATACTGTGAATCTGTGTACCTTTTCCTTTAAAATTTTTAGAGTGTACCTGGCGTATGCTTATGAACTTGCTTTGGCGATACGAATAGATTTTCCATTTATATGGTTTCAACAGTTAAATGCATCCGCCTATTGAATAAATCTGCTTGCGAATGGAAAAGCGCACGTTACCACGCAAAGATCATAACCAATAATATATTCGCGATGATGGGTAGAAAAAATTGGTTACGTTAGGTATTTGTTTGTTTTTTTTCATATGGTTTTGTTTTGCATTGTTGAATTAAGAGAAATGGTAGATGGTTTAAGAGCAGTTTATATGCTGTTTTTGTAAACGATTGATTGATTTGGCAAAAGATGTCAGAACAGTCTGGAACATAGTGAAAGGTTTGGTTTCTATAGAAATAAAATTGCAAGTTTTCTTGATTTAAAACCTTATTCTAACTTTAGAAATAGACAGATGCTTAAAGTATATCATGACCAAACTCAAACATGATAATATCAGAATTTAACAGATTGTAAATTTAATTATATAAGATCTATTTAACTACAATTTGCTGTGTCCGCTTATGGGACAGATCGTGAAGAAAATGAAAACTATTTGTTTCATTTGTTGCTGCTCAGCCCTTAGAAATATTAGAACAAAATAATTCCTTCATTCCAAAGATTTACAGACAGTTTTACCCTTGTATGAAATTGATCCATATCATTGTCAATCAACCTCATTCAGAAGTTTACTATGAAACCTGACCTTAATTATTTGTACGAGACATCTAAGTAAAGAAACAATACTTCTTGATGGGTGAGTGTGTGTCATGTTGTGCGTGAGTGTGTGCGTGAGTGTGTGAGTGTTTGTGTGTGGTGTGCGGGACGTGCGTGCGTGCTGCGTGCGTGCGTGCGTTGCGTGCGTGTGAGTGTGTGTGTGTGTGTGTGTGTGTGTGGTGTGTGTTTTGTGTGTGTGTGAGCATACGCAAGCACGAACGCGCATATGTGTTGTGTGTGTGTGTGTGTGTAAATAATGAGCCGCGCTTGTGTTTGACTTCATTCTTCTTTCTCTTCTTCTTCATCAACTCAGAGAAGCATCACATGGACACTACTCTGGAAGAACGCAGACCAGGTTCTACATCTCTGTCAGACCTGTGCCGAACCGGTCTCTAGAATGTTTTTCCCTGTCCATTCACACGATGATTGTCATCCATCGTTCTCTTGTTTCCTCCCCCCCCCCCCTGTCTTTCCCTCCGTCCCCTGCCTCACAGCTTGGCCTGGAGTAGTGATTTAGCAAAAAAATCTTGCATCATGTTACGTGCCGTACCAACGTAGTTCATTTCTTCTCGGGAACGGCTGTCAGCGTCTTCACTTTTGATATTCATAGCACCGCGTCAGAAATTACTCCAGATCTGACCATCGTGATGGACTAATGCGTAGGACAGACATTCCGCTAATTCGTACCCACGAGAACCCCTCTTCTTCAATTCCTCAATCTTAGTTGTTAATTCATTTATCCAACAGCTGTAAATCATGCGCATTGGTGGTCCTCAAAACTTAGCGTATGTGGTGCAGCGTATATGACTGGTCCGCACGCAGTGACACCTCTTTGATGAAACCAGACACTGATTCGTCAGATCGAAGCGTAGTCCGAATGCTGTTTGATGGACCGGCGGCGCACTGGATTCCTGGTGATGTGATGAATCGATGTTACATCTTACTGTGAAGTGAAGTACCGATGTGTAGCATCGTACTGGGAGTGAGTGTAATCGATGATTAGACTTACTGTAGATGTGAGTGTAACGAATGTGTATGCAACTTACTGGTGACTGAGAGTGTATCGATGAGTAGCATCTACTGGGGAATGTGAGTGTTATCGATGAGTAGCACTTACAGGTGATGGTATGTATCGATTAGTAGTGCACTTACTGGTGATGTGAGGAATCGAATGAGTAGCAACTTACCTGGGTGTGAGTGTATCGATGAAAGCACTTACTGTGATGTGATTGTATCGATGTGTAGCATCTTACTGGTGATGTGATTGTATCGAAAGTAGCTTCTTACTGGGATGTGAGTGTACGATGTGTTAGCATCTTACAGTGATGTAGTGTACGATGTGTAGCCATCTTACTGGTGATGTGAGTGTATCGATGTGTAGCATCTTACTGGGGATTGAGTGTACCGCTGTGTAGCATCTACTTGGTGATGTGAGTGTATCGATGTGTATGCATCTTACGTGAGATAGATGTACGATGTTAGCATCTTAACGTACCACAGCCCCTCATTTCGAAGCTCTGATCAGTTCCCTCCCGACGTCGCATAGGCGACACTCCTGCCGCACGTGCATGCTGGAACATACAACATAGCGTGCCACAGGAGCCGGAATCCATAATCCACGAAGATGTTTCTCACTATTACCTGCACTCGCTTCATAGAACATATCTTGATGTCTGTCTTTGCCTGCTGTTCTGAGAGAATTAGTTATTTGTTTGTTAGTTTGTTTTTGCTTTTTTTTTTTTTACACCCTCATTGATCAATGGTGGATCCTCACGAAACTAGGACACTCCGGAAAGTGAACTCGCAGCAGTGCGGGTCTACTCTGGTGGTTGCCTCCGATGGACCACCTTGATTGACTGCTCCCTGTGGATTGTTTCGTACCGGTTCAGCAGCGGGCAGACAAACCATGGTGTGATCTGTAGTTGTACGGCAGGCCTGAAGGAACCGTACGGGGTGAAGGCACAGGAATACCACGAAGATGAGACAGGACAAAAAATAGGATTAAAAACTCTCTCTCTCTCGTCGTCTCATCTCTCTCTCTTTCCTCCTCTCACTCTCCAACCGACTCTCTCTCTCTCTCATCTCCTCTCTCTCTCTTCTCATCGATCGAGAGATATTCGTATGATTCATTCATATATGCTTTAGCCCCGTATGAAGGGGTGAGTGGAAGCAAAACATATGAATTGATACAAAATACACAGATTGTAGAAACTCTATCGGAACATAAATAATTTAGAAGACATCAAGAAGTAGTTGATTTTCACTAAATCTAAAGCCTCATACAAAAACGTCTGAGAAATTATGAAAGCAACTTCTAGGAGAGTTTGACGACATCAGTATAGTCCAATTTAAATAGAGAAGGCAGTCTATAGGATTTGCGGCTGAGATGCATTCAGTTCTTAATGATCTTTAGGGGCTTGGTCAGCAAAGAACGAACATTGAGTTTCATTTTCGGAGACTCTTTACAGAGAGAGAGAGAGAGAGAGAGAGTAGAGAGAGAGATAGAGAGAGAGAGAGAGAGATTAGAATCAATCAATCAATCAATGATATTTAAATGTCCAATAAGCTGTATCAGAGCCGTTATGACATGGGCGTGAACTTATTACCCATATAAATAACAATTTCTGAACCAAATTTACCCACCAAGGACAAATTTTTAGACATCTGTGTACAACCACTCGACACCACGTCATCAAATCCAACGTTCTAAGGTTGGGGGACAAAAGCAAAACACAAAAACAACATCAACTCGAAAAACATTACCATTGATTGTCACAGAATTCAATGAGACCACCAGGCACTTGAATAGAAAAATAAAAATGAAAAAAAAACGTTTACAAGATGGAGATTAATTTGGAAGTGACGATTTTCTGATTTACTAGCTACTGGCAATATAAACAAATGCTAAGGATTTGATCAGCGATATCGTTTTTCCAAGTGCCACTGTATGAAGCATATTGCAATTTTGTACAATAGGCACCATGAAACAAGCTTAAATTTTCCGCGAATAAGTCGGTAAGCATCACAATGGAATAAAAAGTGAGAGTAGAGAGAGAGAGAGAGAGAGAGAGAAATATTCAACCAAGGTAAGCGAATTATTTATGGTTCTTAATCTCTGTCACCGGAGTACTTAGGACATATTGCTCGTGGGTTGGTGAGAACTGGATCTAACCTGGGTCCTCTTGTCGCAGACTTGATGCTCGTGTCTAGCTAAATGTATCATGCCGTTGTTGGTGATTTTTCTGGTTGATGTTGTTTTTCCTCACAAACATGGTGAAATTACTCATTCACCGAGCCGGCTAGCTAATGGCCATCGTTGTCTATCTGATTGAGCCGCAGTTCGTGATGGTTCGTCCCTCCAATGCTCCACATATGCTGACGAGGACTTTTTCAAGGCTATCAGGCTGGTGCGCCTCAGGGAATGTGTTGAGAAAGGATCAACAATGCCTGACCGATTCCGAAGCATGTATGTAAACATGGACTTGTGTACAGTAACTGCGAAAGCCATTGGGCTTGACAAATCCAGTCAAAGCCATGTTACTTTCTACTTTCTATCCGGTCAATTCTGCCATAGGCCCATTCGCTCTGTTTCAGGATAAATTGTGTCAAAGCCAGCAATATTAAATATCAGGTCAATGTGTCAAAGCCACGATACTTTCGCTTGTCAGGTTAATGTGTCCAAAGCCCATGTTACGTTTTTCAGGTGCATTGTGGTCAAAGCCAGGTTATTGTTCAGGTAATTTGATGTCACAGCCCATGTGTACATTGTATCAGGTTAATTGTAGTCTAAGCCACGTAATTTGTTTCATTTTAATTGTGTACCAAAGCCGCAAGTTACTTCTTTTTCAGGTAAATGTGTCAAAGCCCAGTTGTGTTTGCGTATCAGGTTTAATTGAGTCCAAAGCCCATTTACTTCTGTTTGCAGGTTAATATTTTTTTTTTTTACGTGCATGAATGGAAAGGAATGTTTCATTTTATATGCCGTAAACTCAATACCGAGCCTTTGTCTGGCGCACGGCAATTTCTTCTTTTGTTTCTTTTTTAAAAAAAACTTTCCTTCTTTTTTCTTTTTTTTTTTAATACCCGATACATTTTATTACAATTAAACAAGAGAGCATACAAATGAGTATAAAGAGGACAGTGCGCGGCGCGGATTTTCAACACACACTCACAAACAACACACCCACACGACACACACACCACACACACCCAGCACACAAATATATATATATAGTTATATTATAATATAAATATATATATATAATAAAATAATATATAAATATATCAATCAACTGGTAGTATATATTTTTCCGGCTTTTCTTTGAAAAAGTTCTCAACCATGCGGGGAGCAGCTAAAATAAGTGATTAAAAGCAATCTTAAAAGCGGGACAACAAATTTTTTCGAGTCTTTCTCACTTCAGATCCCGTGCCATACCCCTGCTACTGACCTCGATCGTATTTATGTGTTATGTTGGATTGTAACGTAAGTCCAGTTGGGTGTGTTTCACGTGTTGAGTGCAAGGGTGGGCCCTGTTTTTCCTTTACTGAGTTGGGGGGGGGGGGTGGGGAGGGGGGGGTGGGGGGGGGGGGGGGTCCTATGCAGGGTTGCTATTTAAATAACATGATGAATAAAAATTTCCTTTTGTGCCTGCAACTGTCAAACGAATACCACTCTTGTGATTCAATGTAGCCCATAGCTAGGTTGCAAAGAATCATCCACTTTCTGTTGTGCACAAATACATCTCTTTGTCTATTATGTAATGCTGCAGCTTATTCCTGATTATTTTCCATGTATGTTAAAATCTGTATTGTTTTCTTAAGATCCCATATATGTAACTTACTTCTGTTTGTGTTTTATATTGTATCATACTAAAGGATAGCTTGAAATTGCGAACCAGTCGTAAAATTTTGTTTTCAGTGATCCCTTGTATGTCTCCTTGCCTCTGTTTGTCGTGTCACAGTTGGCTTGGTATACGATGTTATCAAGAGACATTGTTGTTCATAGGGCATTGCTCTTTGATAGTGCAATAGCAATTTTCCGTTTTGACACCCTCTCGTTTTTGACGTTGTTTTCATTTGTTTGAAGGCATCAATTATTTTTTTTTTTTTTTTAATCTATATATCAAAACATCCAAACAAAGAAGACCAACAACAATCACGAATAAAAATTCAAATTTTCGACCATTTCGGTCTTCCTCAAGGGACTTTAATGCAAGAATGCATGTAGCACAGGCCCCTCGCATATTCACACTCAAAACAGTTCACCACAGTTCAAAGTTTAGAGAAAGGACAACGGTGGAAGGGTAGAAAGCTACGGGGAACAACGAAAAATTAGGGGAAGGAAAGACAGACGAGAGAGAGAGAAGAGAGAGAGAGAGAGATAGAGAGAGAAGAGAGAGAGCGAGAGAGATAAGGGGGGGGGGGGAAAAGTGGGTCGGACGGTGGGAAGGGAAGAAAAAGCAGGGGAGAGGGAGTAGGGGGCACGAAATAACATCTCAAGTATTTCTTTTTCAACGATCCCAAGTAACAGCATTTTTGTCTGTATAAAATGTCCCTATCTAAGACAACACAAGATTCCATAAAAGAACGATTTCCGAGAACAAGAGTGCGCCTCAGCAGTAAAAGTTGAAGATGCTCAAAAGGAGTTAAACACAATTCGACATAAAACGACTACCATAATTTAACTGACAGAATGTCCAAGATAAAAATCATATTCTTTCCATTCATTCGTAAGTTCAAACAATGTAACGTCATAACAAAACTGTTCACTGTGTTTACAAGAATAACATACAGATAATGGTTAAAAAAACATATGCGGAACAAATCACCACTAATGAATATGTCTGTCTACCCCCAATTAAATTCTATGGTCATATCGCGACAGATGGAGGCAGAGAGGGAGAAGAAAAGAGTAAAAAGGGGGGGGGGTGTTTGGAAGAAGATAGAGAGAAGAGAGAGAGAGAGAGCGAGGCACAGAGGGGGGGGGGGGGTAAGATCTAGGTAGTCAGACAGACAGACAAAGAGGGAGGAAGAGAGACACGGAAGGGGGGGGGAAAGTTTGATTGAGAATAGGCATGATAAAGGAGAGAGGAAAAGAAAAGGAGAGAGAACAGAGAGAGAGAGAGAGAGAGAGAGAGAGAGAGAGAGAGAAAGGGGGGGGGGAAAGAGAAGCGGGGAAGGGGGGGTAGAAGTGGGGAGGGGTGGGGGGGGGGGGTCGATGCAATATAACAAAACAAAAGAGATAAGAAGTGCATTGCAAGACACAAAGACTGATCATAACCTTCCCAACCAAATAAGAATTCTCCCTAGGACGGTAATGCAGAAAATGGTACATCAGATGTACAAATGAACATATAGAATAGAAAATGAGTCATCCCCTCATAACCGCTCCCCCCCCCCCCACAAACACACAATACTAAACTAAATTCCATACACAAACACATTCACTCACTCACTTACATTAATCGTAAAGATATTAAATCTACATTAGAAAAAAGGCATTGCGTGGAGCCTATAGAGGAAAAAAAAAAAAAAAAAAAAAAAAAACACCTTTTATTAGACAACAAACTGTGATGATTAAATAGATACAGTAGAATAAATTAAGCGAAGACATGAGAGTGGGGAAGGGGGAAGGATGGAAAGGAAAGGAGAGTAAGGAAACTGACAATTAATGACTCCAAAGTATTGAGGCCAAAGGAAATACAGTCTTTAGTTTGTGGATCCCGAATATTTCTTTTACGCCTTGAATATGAGGTTAAGATACCACACTCTTCTATTACAACCCTTTTCATGTCAGTCTGAGAATGACCATTTTGATTACAATGTCGAGAGTGACTAGTAAGCGTGTATCTTTTTAATTTGATTCTGATCATGTAAAAAAAAATCTTTTTTTCAGAGAATTTTTAGTTTCACCCTCGTAACTGTCATGTTGCATTATATCAGCTAGAATAACAGATAGATGAAATTACTGGCTCTCCACAGTCCCCATTTGTGCTCATTATGTTAAACTTTCTCCATTCTGAACTATAAAATATTTACTTTGCACAATGTGTTCTAACTCATATTACACATTTTTTTTCAAGCTTTATACATCCTGTTTTCACCTTGGCTGCACCTGAGAGTGTAAGAGGCAGAGGCATTAAAATGTTTTTTCCAGAGAATAACAGTTCCTTTCCCCCACAATTGTGTACAGGAGCATGACCTTTTCTCATCTTAGACTATTTGTGCAAAACCGGTAAGTTGTTCTGCAGCCAGGTAGCGCAGTGGGGGGTTAAAAAAGTGATTAAGTGATACCAACTAAAGGAACTCTGGAAATTATATCTTTTAGACCTGTATTCTAAATGTATCCATCTAGGGGTGTTTTCCGCTTTTCTGCCAAGCTCTAAGAAGAGGAAAGGGTATAACCACGGCGGTGGAGGAAGTGCTGAATCATGTCTATCACTGTTATTTAAAATCTGCCATAATAGTGAACAAATACGCCGTAAACGTAAAAACAGCAGACATACATTCTTTATGCAATGGCGAGGAATGGGAAGATTTAAAATGTAGTATGCATGGGCATCGGTTCCTATTCGTAATACAGATTGCGTGTGCTAAAGTACTCCGTTCTCAATTTTAAAAGGAGGGGGGGGGGGGGAGGGAGGAGAACAGTATTTTACCATCCTGGCTCACTTTCTCCTCCACCAAGTTTTTTGGGCGAAAGTGGCCTAAAAGCCGCCTTTTGTCCTGTTCTCTGACAAGTAACCAAAAATAACGAATAAACTACAAACAGACAACTGTGTAGGATTTAATCCGTAATCAATACTAAATTACTAAACTTTTATAGAAATTTAGTTTTTGTTTAATCCTGTGTTTTCCTGATCGTTTTCAAATATCAACATTTTCACGCAAACATTCTTCAAATGAGTCTCTGTCTTTTCATGAGAAAATAACACTACAGTTAAAACTGTTTCACTAAAGTCCTTATAAAACTGAGTTAAAATTTTGGCAAAAAATCCACACACAATCCTGGCATGCGCTTCCGCTTAAAGCTAGTTTTTCGACAAAGTGTTTTCTTCTCTTTTTAACTATGTCCTCTTTCTGCCGAACATCAACTAAAAAAAAAAGTGTCTGCGTTCCTTCCAACAGTCCTATAAAACAGTTCTAAACACTCACTCAGTTTGATATCTGGGATCAACTAAATATAAGTCATCATCTGTCCATATAAACGCTATCTATCAATAAATGCTATGTTCCTTTAAGCGTTGGACAGAAAACCACAAATATGATTAAAATTATAGCGATAAACTGTTAGTAATAGGTCTATGACAAATATTGGTTGTTTCCAACCACAACATTCCTCGCCACAAAACCATGACAATGAGGATTTTGATCCATAAAGATTGAACTGCTCCATGGATTTACAGAAGAAAGTAAATCTAATCCAGATTTATTATTAGATCATGGCTCTCTGTTAAAACATGTATCAGTAAAATAAAAAACCCTACGAGGCCTAAATGTGTAAGATAAATCCAATTCATTCTGTAAGATAGATTCTAGTTTAGACTAATATATGATATTGTTGCTTTGTTATGGACCTTAATATTCCTCGCCGATTGTAAGAATGACGACGGTAACTTTAAGTTTTTCAACGTCTAAGTGTTTTGCCTGCTAAATAGAATTCCCTTAGAATGAACGTCCACTAACGCCCACAACCCCATCCCTCTCCTTAATCTTTTAAGACAGGAATCTTTTCAAATTCATTGTGAACGTTCTCCTAATTTCATTTGCGGAATGAACTGTAAATTTAGTAGAACATCTTTCAAACCAGCTCTCTTCTGTGGAGGATGAACTGTGTATTTTTCCCATAACGTCTTTATTACAAATCTCCTTTCCGACTATTGTCACTGGCATTAGACTTCCAAGTAAAGGGCCAAAGTGAATGCCTTTTTCTGAAACTTTTTTGGACGGCCAAAAAATGTAAATGGCTTATGAATACAAATTTATGTCTCCATACTAAATATGGTTCAAAGTGCCATTTGAGGTCAGTATTCGAAACTAATTTATATTCATACTGGCCAACATTCTTGCCCAAGAATGCGGCATTTTGTTCTAGTTTAGGAAACTTTTTGTTGTCGCCAACCTCAATGCGTTTATAATCACCATCTTTAGTGTACTCAAAACCATACAAAGCGCCTATCTCACCATTCTTGTTCAAAGTCCGCAACGTCTGCAAGGATCTTTTAATTTTCTAAAGATATACACCTGTCAGGCGCTAATGTAACTCCTGTTTCTTCTGGCCCACCGACATTAATTTTTAGTCAACGCATTATTTTAATTTCCAAACAATGTGCAGTTACACATTTCACGATTTTACCTGTAATGGGGACTGCAATTTTTATATTAAATGATCCAACCCACCCACAAACTAATCTTATAAAAACTGTAAAATTAGGGAAATGTATCATTTCATAATCGCAATATGGCCGCTGTCCTTACCCTGACGGAAGAGCCTCATATAACAGTTGAGGGCCTTCATCAATATATGTTTTCATCATAGCTAGCTCAATCTAAATTAACATAGTAGGAAGAATGTAATGCCAGATCGTGCGGATATTTCTCCCTCGAAAGTAGTTTTGGTCTGGTGTAACTCTATAATCTCAATGTATTGTCAGCTGCAAAGCCTAACATTATAGCAAGCTCTACATCAAAAAGGTATGGTACAACTTATTACTTCGTTTTCAGGTTTGAAATATACATTATTTTTAGATTTTGCATTGTTAAGTTTGAGAGTAAGTCAAAGAAACTCATTGCTTCTTTTAGCGAGCAAAACCATAACCATCAGTATGTTAACTGCTAACTTGTCTCCTGCTTTATTAACTTTATAGAATCGTAATTATTATTTTATTATTTTGTGGTTTCACATATATTAAACCAACAACTTTGTAATATTTTCATGGAGCGCGACCGTCTAGGCCCCGCAATATTTTATCAATAGCAAGTTTCTAAAAACTAAGTACTGTCCCTTGAGTTGTTTAATGTTACAAACATTTTTGAACGAATAAAAATGAACGCTTCAAAAAAAACTGAATGCAAAATATTCTGTTGTGCCACACTACCAATCTTAAAATATAGCAACTATACTCTTGAACATTGCTGTGACCCAGACTGCCTCTTTTCATAAAAAGGTGAGTTACTCCATTAAGCAGATATCATAACCCCCCTATTGAAAACGACCCACATCAAGAAAGCGAGTAGGTTTAGACATCCGATGCAGTTTTTATCAGAACCAGTTAAACTTTGCAGTGTTTTGCGCATCAACTGGTGTGGATGGCGTATGCTGAGATCATTTAAATCACCATATCCCTTTGGTGGTCATGTACAGATTTCATTCCTACCACAACCATTCAAGACGTATTTTGACTGAATTTGCAAGCTTCCAATACCAAATGACAACCTTTTAAACCACACAGGCAACATAATCAGCCATGAAGGCTATTTAACAGGAACTGTAAACGAATTCAATATTAACATCAAGTACAGGCTTTCAGACAAAAGTGGATCATAAACATGCCTAGGCGACCTTATTTTCGGGCACGCACAAAAGTATCACTATGACTGGCATCCTCCATTCAAATCTTCTTTTTTGCCCAACAGTTAGAGCCGGTCCCTACAAGCAAACGAGCATAAAACAGCATGTACAACATTTATCTTAGACACTCTAAGGGCTAACTAGGGCGGAGAATAGAACGAATAAACGACTCTATTCGTACTTACGTTTTGTGGTTTGCTAGTTCACAAGCACAGGCACGATCAAGCATAACTGATCCCTTCTACAGGCTTTGACGCGCAAAAACCATACATAGCAAAATTAGAGACCCAATAATTCAACAGTTGATATACCTTTACAAGCATTAAAAGGTACAAACGTTTTACAATACGCAAGATCGAAAGAGACTTTTGCTGTTGGCACAGGTTTAAACATGTTGCCTTCTGACCTTAGACTCAGGTAGGAATAATAATCAACTATAATAATGAAATTCATATAGCAGCAATGAGCCAGAAGGTTGGGAAAAACGAACATAAATTCTGAGCCAGTAATATTACAAGCAGTAACAAACACCCAAATTAAGTCATCTATTCCCGAAGTCCCAAACCCCCAAAAGTCATTGAAGACTCACAAAGCTCGCAGACTCTGTTCGAGATGACCATGAATATGACAAGACAGCGCTTGTACTTGGATAAACTGGCATAGGATTACTCTCGTCAATATCTTACTACATTATTAACCCAACTATTACAAGAACTAAAGCCCATCAAGTATTCTCGGCCATAAAGCCAACTACTTTGCTTTCAGTAGACAAAAGCCCGCTAACGATACCGCCTAATATATACCGGGTAAAGCGTCTACCCTTTAGCTGCTAATTATTTTTAAACACTCGCAAGATGATCAATTGTTTTTTTACCCATGATTTCTCAGGTAGGAGGCGATGGCGGGCTGGGGCACTGAACTTTGCCCTCCACCACCGCCTGTAACAGCCATTACTAGTGTACTAATTGCAAATCCTAAAGCCCGTTATGAACGCTTGCTAATGAGACGATAAGCACTCACCTAACAGCGCGCATTCGCTCTGCTAGCGTGTGTCTTCATATAAAATTTCTGATAGTTCCTTCTCATATTCTATTTCACTTTGAGTTCGTAATTGGTCTCGGTAGTAGTCAGCGCTTCTAGACTTGCTGATCACTCTTGTTCAAGATCTTTTAGTCCTTTGGTTATTCTTATTAATATCAGGCCCTAATTGGGGCGTCATCCAGCCCACCCCTAAACGAGTTTTTCTTTTACTCATTTATATGCTCATCTAGTTCAACCTAGTTTAGCTAAATTGTTTGTTAATTCGCCACTAATGTTCTTAAAGCCATGATCAAGGGCCGTTAATTTCTCGCAAGGGTACGGTGAGTCTTGTATAGTCTTCAATGCGGTTCTTCTGAAAAAAACTGGTTTCTGTCATCTATTGCATTTATAATTTCATCTGCCGATTGATTAACAATTCTACAATCCATGTTTTTGTATTTGGATTACTGTTGGGAGATCCTGCAGGGGGGGGGGGAAGTTTAAATCTGCCTCCGCCCTTAATTTTGGCCTTACAAGACCAAGGCGAATTTTGTCTTTCACACTGAGTCTTTGTATAATTGTACTCTGGCTAAAAACCTTGATGGGTCGTTAGTTGTAAGCGAACAATTAGCCCTAGGATCGTTTTTTACAGACAAAATGATCATCTTTTAATTCAAAATCAATGGGTCTATAAATTCGGGAGGTTCTTGCCAAAAATTTACGAAAATGATTTAACCTAACTTTCTGTTAATTCATTCCGCATTGGAGGAGCGTTGAGCGATGTGTATAAAAGGGAACAATCACACATGTCGTCTCAGAACAAAAACATCCAAATCGTCTTCCCTTCAATCCGCCCAAGTTATTATATAATTAACTTTTTAATGTGTTTTATAAAAAAATGTCACAAGCATATGGCTCGATTTCTTGACCCGAAAGAAAGCAGAAAGAACCCGCTTGGGTGCAGGGAAAATCAACGAATATTACTGTTTCCAGAATAATCCATCTACATTGATGCAGATCAAATTCTCTTACTGTTAGATTTTCCAGACCTAGGAGCGGATGATTTGATCGTGCCAGGCTCTGCACGGCTAACTTTTAAAATATAACATCGCTTCAACAACAACCAAACCTAGACAGTTATCACAGAATAGTGGGACGGGCAAGTCAGTAAAGAAAAAATCTGTAAAACTGAGGGGCAAGAGTATTTTCTGATAAACAATGCAGACATATTATTAACCTATTCTGATCGATGGCTACCCCGCGAAATGAAAGGGAAGATCTTGCGTTTCCCAAGTAATCGGCAATGAAAGCACTAAAACATAGAATATGCGCCGAACTCGCCTCAGGTGCTAAAATCAGGCAAAAAGGCTATTTTGCTGTAAGTTATGCGTATGGTAATCGCATTTTTCCATATCCCCCTAAGATTTTTTGATGTTTTTAAAAGCGCATCATGCCCCATACTATCAAGGATCATTAAAAAGACGAGGATTGTCATATAACTAACTATTAATGAATACAAACGTGTTTCAAATCAACAGACACCGAAGCAAAGTACAAGCATTATCTGACATCTTCTTCGAGTTAGACGATTGTTACAACCATGACTAGATGCAAAGCTGATGGGATCAATATAAGTACTAAATTATCAAAATAATTACGACAAACGGTGCGTTCAACATTCAACAAGATCCTAAAGCTAGGCAGAGCGCGATATGGAATATTTTTAGTTTTTAGTGACGCATAAAATCTGCTTAAAGTATTTTTATTGCTGTTGAAGATGCAGAACCATTCGCAAGGCAAGTGAAAAGTTTTTTAATCCAAAAAAAACGAAAGTACAATTACACTTGACGCAGTCCCTAACGCAAATCGATGCTAGACGGACATAGAGCCTTATCATCATTTTGACGAAATAAGAAAATTGTTTGGGTTGGGAGTTAGAGCTTCAACACAGACCTTGCCTCTAAATATCTACACTCACATGTTAGGCTTAATGGATTAATAAACAACAAAATTACGGTATTATGGATTTGACCAAAGGTCAACAGAGGATAAATCATATGCAGAGAAGGGGGAGAGAGGTTACAGACGTTAAACATTCAAATTGAGAAAGAAAAAGAACTGATAAACCGCATAATGAACATTTGATATTATACTTGATGCATCAGCAAATATTGGGAGATATGCAAGATTACAAAAATACTATACAACTAATTAATTTTTCATTTTATAAAAGCATGTCTGTTCAGGTAATCCAAAATGAGCCTACAGCATCCGGAGATGCAAGAGAAGAGATAGTATAAGAACCCAAGCAATAAAAACCTACAGATTAACAACATTACACAAATGCAACAAAAACAAGAGCAGTAGGACCAATCAAAATAAAGCAAACCAACGAAGGTATTCATTGCTGTCTTTAATGCTGTTTACCTATGTTAATACTGAGCCATCGACTATAATTGCTCAATCCTCCCCCCCCGGCCAGAACGAGTGTTTGGTCTCTTAGGCAACAGTCGTAGTCACCGGCAGCTTTACCTCTAGGAGGTTTGTCTTAGCTCTCGGCCAGTGTTTCATTAGCCGTAGGTGCCGCCACGCAAAAAAAATAAAACTAAACACCAAATAGCACACAGCTATGGTTCAACCTAAATAACAGCTAACATAGTTCCTATCAGCTGATAATAAATAAAGCGCAAGCTGACTCAAACAACACTGATGGAAGAATTTAGTCGTTTAACAGCTGATTTTGAATGACTACAAAAGAGCAAAAGTTTGATCTTCAGAAGGCGAGGACCAGTTTATTCCACACCATACCCGAGCAGATAAAAAAGGAATGCTAAAAAAAGAATACGAGAACATTAACTCTGTTCTAAACAGCTCACAGTAACAACACCAAAAATGTTTTATACTTTAGTTTATTAGTCCAAGCATACAAAAAGACCGTTGATAATGATTCTTATAAACTAATGATTTTTATAATTTAAATATATATTTTCGAGTAAGAAAAGAGACTTCAACTATGCTAAGATAGATGAATGACAAGACAAATTTTGAAGTCCAGTGCAAGAAAATATATCAAAGAGCACTGAATGAAAATGTATTAGAAGTCATTAATCCAGCAATCGTACGGCAAGCGTTGGTCATGCTATTCTCATTTTCCCGGTAACCTAACAATAGACCCACCATTAAAGTAATTTACTGTTTAATCGACAATGTCAACAATAAATAAGAAAACCTAGAAGTCTGGGTCTCGACTAAACAAAGACTATCATTCTCCATAACGACAAAACTCCTGGTGCAGACGAACGCCTTACACCGTGTTGACGCTGCCGCTGAGAAAGCCAAAAAGAGGAGGCTCTGGTTTGGTCAGGAGGGCGAAAGTCTTAGAGATGCAGATTAAAACAGTCAAAGAAAGCACCGAATTGAATGCAAGTTCCACATTTCCCACTACCTCCAGCATTAGATCCGCAAAAAAAAGGCAGTCACTAAACATAGAAGAATACAGACAACAATGTTTATATTGGTGTGATCTTGCAAGGCTTCAATATACGCCCGCAAAAACGCAGAGAGATTGGTCTAACTATCGCCTTCCATCACTGATCATAACATTAGTGGAATAACCTTTCCTGTAAGAGTAGATCAAATTGCTCAGTTTGACGAATCGAAAACAGCACCAATCACTGTTGATTTTGTGGTATAGGGGCCTCACATCAGAACGCAGTCGAAACCAACAGTAGAGAGACCATAGATCACATTAGCGGAAAGTTCAGAGGAGCTGCGCACAACAAATGCAATCTTCAACAAAAGGTTTTTTGGATCCTAATACATGGAAGCAGCCCTTCTTCTTTCCCATAACTTGCGAGGTACGACTCTCATACTTATATTGCAAGCAGTAACCAACGCCTTCCGGGTAGCATGCATTGCACAGTCATCGAAAAGTACATGTGTCTTTTAATCTAAATAACATTCTTTTTATGACTCAATGGCAGCACATGATGGGTTCATTAAGGTAACACAAGCAATGTCCATGTTACAGACCAGTCCCAATAACGGAAGAAATTTTTACCCAACACTTGTTAGAAGGCGTTAGAACCCTTAGATGAGTACGATGAACAGTTGGGGAAAGGTTTGACGAAGATACCATCTTCCACCTAAAGGCGCGTGTTTCTTTTCTAGTCTTAGAGGAAAGGGACTCAGCGAATTCCGATTACCAGCATGCCTCAAGATCGTGGCCAGAACGTTAGATAGAAAAACGATGGGAGACTATCATGACTCATACTAATGGGCCGAATGTATGTGTATGGCGGACGTCTTTGAAAAATTATAGAAAGACCTTCATGAAAACAATTATAGCCTGGAACCCGCGCATTACATTTATGGTTCTGCGCCCGGGATATTGGGGGACGCTTTTCTTAAAGTTTACCTGAGTACAGATTGGATTTATTGTCAAATTTACCAATGATCAAGATGAATGAAAACGGATGCGAGGAGAATTATAAGGCGTCCGCACTCATACTGTAAAGCAAACAACAATACTTGGACGACTTGTGATCCAAGTAAAAAGGTCTAACTATCTTAAGGTATATAGATGCAAAACAATCTGTATGGATGGGCAAAGGGCGCAATCGCATCCATACGCAACTTAAAATGTGACACAGGCGGCGATCCGAATAATATTCAAAAGCATAAAGTTGTTGGGGCAGTTTAACGCCCCTGATCAACAGCTATGGATACATTCTAGAAGTTGACATAGATTCCATCCCCAAGAACTCATGACCTACATATGACTACCCATTAGCATCAGAAATGCCTAAAGACGAATCCACGAGAACGACCTAAAGATTGACTGTGCCTAATCTTCGAGCAAAAAAAAATTATGTCTGTCAAACAGACTTCTACAATTTTTTTAAGACATGTTTAAGTTGAACAGCATTCATCGTATAATTGCATTTGATCAATGAACGTCAGAAACCATACATCATTAAGAACACTGATCTCAGAACTAAATCACAGATGCCATCAGAAAAAGAACTTTTTTCGAGCTGATGAACACAGCTGTTTTGAAAGACAATTGGAGAAACCGCACAAGCGCAAAGATGTCATATTAGTCACAGAGAGAACGAAGCAATTAAGCTGACTTCAACACCAAATTATCAGGACTAAAGAAGAATTCATGATCAGCTTATTGGCATAAAGATGAAAAAAAATAAAGTCAAATTAGACAAACCTGTAATTATTGGTTTACTGTTTTAGAATTACCAAAGCTTTTGATGGTTAGAGTTTCTTTATGACTACTTAAAGCCCTCGTATCCTGAGTCCAGAGCACTTTAACACAGCTACAGATAGGTTGTAATAGATATTCCTACTGAAGACATCTATAAAAATGGAAAAGGAAGTACTAAGGACATGCCGGATGTATGATACATCTGATTACCCTAAAGAATTCGCCTTTTAGCATTCATTACTACAAGAAAGGTTTTTAGAAAGATGAGGATGAATTAATCTGGAGGGTGATTAAGGAGTTTATTGGGTTTAAAGGGTCGAAAAAGTACAGTATTATCGAGCCAGGAGAACATCATAAAGAAAGCCAAAGTAATAACTCGCAGTGTTGTGGCATCCAAACAAAACACATACAACTACAAAGAAGCAATGTTTGGCAATAAAGACTTTTCATCAGACACGTAAAACTGCGACTAATCTACATGAGAACAACACAACTGTTGAAACAAAGAATTACATTAATGAGAACAAGACACAAAACGGGTGTTTGTTATCCATAGTTTTCATATGCAGCTTGGGCACTGCGGACCGCATAAACAGGGGGGTTTATATTTTCATCAACTTTATTATAAGATCATCATAGCTAACATGCCAATCATTTAAATCTTTTCTCATGTTGCTTGATAGCTTCGAATTTTTTTATCATTTCAAGATATTACTTTTTCCCAATTTGGAGGTTTGATATGGGTAGGGGATCTGGATTATTTAGCAAGCAATTGATTAAGCTCGAAAATGTTTCTTAATAGCATTACACGCATGAAATAATCCCGCAACATTTGTCTAGGTCCTTCCTTCGCCAATTCTTGTTTTCGTTCAGCGCTAACCTTCTGAGCTTCCATTTTTAAACTCAAAATATATTTACGTAAATTAATTTAAAGCGGAACTGTGTCTGGTGGGATTATCTGCAGATCTTCCTTCTCACAAAAGATCTTTGAAGGAGCCGGAACAGCTTTAGTTGTGTCAGTTTCTCGAAAATAATACACTGGCGGATTCATCTTTACAATACTTTTTAATTTCATACGGGTCAACACCCAAACTGAACGTTGCCCTGATGCGAGTGTCCCCCTATCTGCCATCTCCGTAAATACAGGGTACCTTACTTTTAAACAAACGGTAATAGTTTGCCGGATGAAGACATCGTCCTTCAACAACACTAATTGGTTTTCTTTTGATTGCTTGTACTGGTTTTTAGTCCCTTTAAATTCATCATTAATCATTGCGCGCAAACTGAGGGCATTCTTCTAACCCATTCAGGTGTATTGCGAAGAATTGTCAATCAGCTCTCAGTTAATACAGGTAGGAGAAAAGGTCTTTCAGATAACTGTTTGTTAAAGTTTACAACTAAAGCCCTGTGATCTGTGAAACTCCTGAAATGCCACGTTTGATGTAACAACTATGTTTCAACAATAATTGATTCACTTTGGTCCTTTAAATCTTTTCCATCCATCGACTTGATCATGCGAGGGAAAGAGTAGTGGGTGCCTCGTTATGGTATATCAGTTGTATAGCGCAGCAACAGCAGAAGCACTCTTTTTGTGTAATGGCTCCGCATCATTGTATCTTGAAGCCATGTCTATGACTGTAAGTGCGCGTACTTAAATCTTTTTCGTCGATTCGATCAGAGGGTAAAATATAGGAAGGTCCATTTTGATGGATGTCGTTTGGTATTGTATTCAACAGAGCGCGCCTCTTAATTTGACTAGGGCAGGTAAATAGAATTGCCAAAACGCTTGTAAGTATAACAGATTCCTTGCTTTTTTGTTTCATCTGACGCTTTCCTGTCTCTTGGCTTAGCTTTTGAAATTGCCTGTGAGTGCCCGTTTCCAAATATCCTTTGGGCGAATAAATAGATTTTGTTCATTTTATTAACTCAGCCAATATTATGTGCAACAAAATACACGACGGTCATACCAAAGCAATAAACGCGATTTCTTGCATCTTTTGTTATTCTGATGGTAGATAAAAGTCACTGAATTTTGGTGGGTCAATGTCTGAACCGGTTTGCCTGTTCTAGATAATTAGTTCTTTCTTGCTTGGTCAACATTTTAATAAATGTGTAAGCGCAAGCCGTGTTCTATCAGATGTGTCATAAATAAAATCTCAAACTGCTCAGTCCTCTGCATTTCCATAGGCGTCTGTGCAGCTGCAAGTTTGCTCCATAGCTTTGTCTATGTCTTTTTCTCTCGCCGTCAAAACCCGCGTTTACTAAATGGCGAAAATTACTTACCGCTAAAAGCAAGCGCAATCACCACAGCGCCACCTATCATATATTGCGAGTGAAGCCATTATTTATAAAAGTATTTTTTTGCTTCATTATTTAAATTGTCTGAAGTATTCCTTGCTTACTAGAAAATCTTACGGGCAACCGAAGCTGCAATGATAGCAATCAGCTTTGCTTGAAATCCTCAAAGTCGATTAATGCCAAAACTGCCGTTTTAATTTTTACAGCTTTTACCAAGCAATGAAGTATCCAACACTAGTAGTCCCTCCAATAACAGCAGAATGGTAATACAAGGTGGTAACAGTTTTTGATTCGGTGCTCATTTTAATAAAATAAATAATTATAATTAATAAAAAACTGACAGCCATGATCTACTACAGCTACAGGGGGCCTAAACCTTCCTGAACTTATGAGATGACCAGTTGTAAGAACAAGAGCTATATGCCAAAAAGGAGAGGCTGTATTCTTGGCAGCATGTGGGACAACAAAACCATTCCTCGGAACAGAATCCAGCATAGAACAGAATCAGCAGATGTCTTCACAAACATTATAAGTATCAAAAACAGGTATGAGGCGCAGCTAGGGTCTAGAATGGTGAAAAGTTGGGGGCAAACGGTTCTTAGATTTGTAACTAAACTATTCAGTAGATTTGCTCCCATTGATACTGACAAGATCTTCCGTTAAATGTTAACGCAAGATCCGTTTTAACAAAGGTCATTAGAGTCTACTAGGAGTGATCAATCCTACAATTTGGAACATTTGTTATCGCCATTAATCATGGAATACTAACTTTTAATCATATAGATTTTATTTCCCTGACAAAATGACCGGCCAGAAAATCACAGAAACAGAATCAGGTGTAAAAATAAAACCCAAGCCAGAAAATCAGCAGTAAATACACAGAACCAGGTGGGGACACAGTGAAAAGAACCTCATCCTGGGCGTGCAAAAGCAGGAAAAAAAATAAGCATAGAGTGGAACAGACAAAAAAAAATTAATGTACAGAAAATAACTCATCATGAAAACATAACGCCAGCCGGCGCCAGAAAAAACAAGTTGGTTCAAGGCCAGCTATAAAACACCAAGTGATACAAGACCTAACAGCACCAAAGTCATCATGCATATTGAACTTAAAACTGTTGCCATTTATGGCGCTCTAGCGGCAGTTTGGGGGCAGTTATTAACGGATATAAATATATAAACAACTCATGGCAAAAACAAGAGCCCAAACAAACGTCCACCACCGCTAAATCCAGAACCGAACACAACTGCACGCCAAAACCGCCAATTAACAAAGCATCATTTTGATCCAATTGAAATGTAATAATATTTTTAAGGAACATAATTTTAATTTTTTAATAAAAAATAGATCATGCGTATTATAAAATGAAAAAGTACAATAAATAAAGACAAGGAGTCTATAAAAGACTATTTCCATAGACCAGAATAGTCATCAATGCGATGCTTCGGATGTATGACCTCCAAATAACAATCGAGATAACCGTGAGCAAGACTCCTCAACGATGACACGTTTTATGAGGCGTGTGTGTACTATATTTAGGCATTTACTATTTGAATATAAAAAACATAGATTGTATTTTTTTGATAATTATAAGATAACTTAAATATAGAAACTTGGTTGTACTTAGAGGATGAACTTAGTTAGATCTTAGGTTACCTTGTAATACTTAAGGTTGACTTAATCAAGAACTTATTAAGAACTTGAAGTAACTCAATTAAAAACTAAATTATAACTTGGGGTAACTGATCAGAACTTAATTAAGGACTTGGGGAAACTTAAAATATGGGCCGGTGACTTAATTAAGGACTTGGGTGTCTTCATTAAGGACTTGGTGACTAAAATAAGTACTAGGGGAAGCTTGGGGTAATGTGTCAAGTCGTCTCAAAGTGTAGAGCTGCCAAGGTAACGTGAACTGAGACACTTCTTGTGACTGAACAGGGAGCAGAGTCCCCATGCGCTGTAGTAGGTGATTCTTGCCTGGCTATCCTTCCACGCGTAGTACATCTCCCGCAGTGTGACAGACATAATCATTTGGCGCATAGTTGGCATGCCTTCGCAGACTGAAACACAACTCTTTAAAAACCATGCTGTGTGTGTGCGCGGCCATGGGTTGTGTAAAATAAAAATGCAGCCACTTTTAATTGTCACAAAGTACTGGACTATCGCAAGAAACTGATTTATAACTGTTAGTGACGAGGAGGACTAGAGATTGTTGCAGAATCAAGTCACAAACAGTGCTACTGCAAGAATAAACAATTAATTCAACCCCAGATAGACTACTATTCTGCTTGTGCTCATACTGTAAAAATTTCACCGCATTTAAACACATCTGTGAAGAGCAGCAAAAAATTTAAAAAGAAAGAAAAGAAAATAAATTACCAAAACCCCCAGGTCAATTTCAGCTCAATAAAAAAGACAAACATATAAACAATCTAAAATCTACATATTGTCTGTGATGAATTTAATAAACAGCTAAAATATCACAAAACAGAAAACGTATTAAGAATGTTGAAAGCGAAACCCCAGTCCTTTGAGAACACAAAAACGCTGAAAAATTTGAAAGAAAACAAACGAAGGCCAAACTGCCACTTGCTTACTAAATAAAATCGGCTGCCTTCAACAGTACTAGTGATTAATATTATGGGAAAATGGCGTGCAAAGGTTTGATAACAATAAAAAGATAAATTTCAAGAAATATGTTACAAGTCATTGGAAGTACTCCCTTCGTTGGATAATAAACTGAGAAAGACGTCAGAACTCTTTGAAAAAATATCCAGACTTCGCAAATCAGACAATTTCAAAAAAACACGACTAGCCATCCGCGTAGACGCAAAATACAAGCTGCTCTGAAACCCCACGCCAGTGTAGCAGTCGACTGGATGTTACGAAGGAATGTAGATAATGTTTGGTTGTAGGCATACACAGCTAATAGACAGTCTTACGTTGTCTTTTCTCTCAGCAATATTATTTTACCATATTACTAATCCGTTATTTGTTTACCACACAGTTACCGCACCCAAACGTACACACACCACAGAAAAATAACAAGCACAAAACTGCCACATAGACGTGAAGAAGGGTATGTAGCATTGGATTTGGTGTCGTCGTCATTGACAACTAATTGACTGTT
Organism: Conus ventricosus; assembly: GCA_018398815.1. Taxonomy (NCBI): domain Eukaryota; kingdom Metazoa; phylum Mollusca; class Gastropoda; order Neogastropoda; family Conidae; genus Conus; species Conus ventricosus. The sequence goes on from CM031608.1 coordinate 4,280,481, forward strand.
CTGTGTTCTGTGTAAAAACGAAGCCCTCTTGTCTGCGTCGGCGTAAGGCCTAGCATAAATTAAAGTGATTCAGGTATCCACCTAATGGCGGGTCTCTGCAGTAATCCTGATAGTGCGAAGTCCATAGGTAGGTCGGTGCGTGTTGCAGCGCTGAATGCTTTATCCCTAGCAGTTACTGCCTACTTAGGTGGCGTTCAGCCACTGCTATGGGAGAATACTCCCAACACTGTATTTCTGTTTGTAGATAAATGTTATTTTTGGTAACTTGTCAGAGAACAGGAAAAGGCGGCTTTAAGAGACCCCTTTCGCCAAACTGGTGGAGGAGGCAAGTGAGCCAGATTGGTATAAAAACTGTTTCTCTTAAAGGATATCTAAGAAGGGTATTTCAGGAAAAAGGAGCTATTTTACTGTAAACTGAATGAAGGTGAATAGAGTTCAGAAAATCACTGAAACGATCAAGGTCCGATTCAGTGCCCGTCACCACAATCCATATAAAATCGTCAATTTAAAAAAAATCTTTGAAATAGTTTCTGGGTTTATTTTCATGGGACTCATTTCGTAGTAAAGGCTGCTTTCTTCCACACCCCATGAATAGGTTGTGCAATAGTAGTGCATGGGTGCCCAAGCATTCCTGGACTTTTTGTCCGTAAATGGCCACTTCAAAAGTAAAAAAATTGTGTTTTTTTAAATTTTCTAATAATTTCACAAGGAGAAACTGGTCCGGGAGCCCTTTATCACACGGTTGAAGCGAAAAAAAAAGATCCACAGATTTTTCTGTCTCGTCATGAGGAATGTTGGTATAGAGACTAACAACATCTATGGTTACCAGTTTCGTAGTTGGAGGAAAAGGACCCAGTTTGGTGTTCCATTCATTCACTAGTCTGAGCACATGTGTAGAGTCCTGTACATAGCTGGTAAGCGGGTGACATAGTCTCTAAGCCAATAATCCACCAGTTTAGAAAGAGTTTCAGTAGGTCCTCCAACACTAGAGACTATGGGGCGACCAGGTGGGTTTAAAAGACTTTTGTGTATTTTCGGTAAATGGTAAAAAATATGAGTACGTGTGTTTCTGGGGTCTAGCCTGGCCCATTTATGTGTATTATCGTTATATAGGATTCGCTCTTTAATTTGTCTATGATCTTGTTAGACTCGGTTGCTGTTTTAGCAGTAGGGTCATGGTCAACACGTTCATAATGCAGGGGTCGCTAAGTAGTCTAAATGCTTCCTGTATATATAGTTCAGTATTTTGGATTACGATGGCGCCCCCTTTATCAGCTCTACTGATCCTAATTATTCTGTTTTGAACTAGTTGTTTGAGTTCGAGGAGCGCTCTTCGTTCACTGGTATATATATATGTAATAGACATATTCATGCATGACCTACATGAATGATGATAAATAAATACTTTTAACTACGCATTCCATCACATTCTTTAGGCTCTCGCATTTCACCTCAGGGGAAATACAATTACCCCATAGAGGAAAAACACCACACACAAAAATCAAAACAAATGGCGGACAAAAAAACAAAAACGAAAATACATGAATAACAAAGTAGAGTGCAGAGAAAGCATAACTTCACACTCTGTACCTATCCAGTTATCCTCTTAATCCCCCCCCCCCCCAACCTCTCCCTCTCCCACCGCAGTTTTAAGTTAATAGCGAGGGGGTTATTCATCGAACAGGACCCTATAGACACACCATTACCGCTGGAAGTCTGAGTATTGCAAATCTATTCTAGCTATGTATTCTTCAGTAGTATATTTGTATATACTGTTATCGTGTGCCATCGTGTACCGGTGGAAATAGAGGACACGTATAAACATCGCATGCATCCTATGTGAGAAACTGGAGGAATAAATGAGATAAATGAAAATGAGTTACTGATATTTGAATGGTACGGGAAACGACTGAATGAGCGCCAGTAGGCTGCTCTTCGGCCGGCTCTACCTGGGTAGGCAGCCCGTTAAGTGAGTGAGGAAGTGTGTTTATTGTAAAGCGCTTAGAGCTTGGTCTGTGACCGAGGATAGGCGCTATATAAATACCCAATATAATATTTATTTTTAAGTTGTCGTGTAAAAAAAACCTCCGGAATAGTATTTCCGCATTTACATTTGTAGAGGAAAAGTTTTGTGCAAATTAGAATAAAATCGAGCATATCGTCAGTCTTATTTACCCCATCGTTACCAAACAGCACAAGTTCCTCCGTAAATCTGAAATTGTTGATATTATTACATCTGTTTAAAACAGCTTGCATTTCATTCCAGAAGTGTAACGTCACCTTACATGAACAAAACAAATATTCAATTGATTCTCTTTCCGACTTACAGAACGTACACTTGTCATTATCAGAGATGTGCATCTTTTGCAATATAATATTTGTCGCCAAGATTCTATGAACCAGTCTGATTTGAAACCATTTCAGTGTAATTAGTTTTATTTTCTGAATTTTCAGAAATGTTGTGGTCCATTTAATGTTTTTTTTTAAATATTCCATTGCTCCATTTATTACAGCAGTTCGTTTCAGGTTAATTGTATCAAAGCCCATGTTACTTGTTTGAGGTTAATTGTGTCGAAGCCCATGTTACTTGTTTGAGGTTAATTGTGTCAAAGCCCATGTTACTTCTGTATCAGGTTAATTGTGTCAAAGCCCATGTTACTTGTTTCAGGCTAATTGTGTCAAAGCCCATGTTATTTCTGTTCCAGGTTAAATGTGTCAAAGCCCATGTTATTTGCTTCAGGTTAATTGTATCGAAGCCCATGTTACTTGTTTCAGGTTAATTGTGTCAAAGCCCATGTTACTTCTTTTTTCATGTTAATTGTGTCAAAGTCCATGTTGCTTCTGTTACAGGTTAATTGTGTCAAAGCCCATGTTACTTCTGTTACAGGTTAATTGTGTCAAAGCCCATATTACATCTGTTACAGGTTAATTTGTCGAAGCCCATGTTACTTCTGTTAGAGGTTAATTGTGTCAAAGCCCATGTTACCTCTGTTACAGGTTAATTATATCAAAGCCCATGTTACTTCTGTATCAGGTTAATTTATCAAAGCCCATGTTACTTGTTACAGGTTAATTGTGTCAAAGCCCATGTTACTTCTGTTCCAGGTTAATTGTGTCAAAGCCCATGTTACTTCTGTTTCAGGTTAATTGTGTGAAAGGCCATGTTATTTCTGTTTCAGGTTAATTGTGTCAAAGGCCATGTTACTTGTTTCAGGTTGATTGTGTCAAAGCCCATGTTACTTCTGTTTCAGGTTAATTGTGTTCAAAGGCTATGTTACCTCTGTTACAGGTTAATTGTGTCAAAGCCCATGTTACTTCTGTTTCAGGTTAATTGTGTCAAAGGCCAAGTTATTTCTGTTTCAGGTTAATTGCGTCAAAGGCCATGTTACTTGTTTCAGGTTAATTGTGTCAAAGCCCATGTTACTTCTGTTTCAGGTTAATTGTGTGAAAGGCCATGTTATTTCTGTTTCAGGTTAATTGTGTCAAAGGCCATGTTACTTGTTTCAGGTTAATTGTGTCAAAGCCCATGTTACTTCTGTTACAGGTTAATTGTGTGAAAGGCCAAGTTATTTCTGTTTCAGGTTGATTGTGTCAAAGCCCATGTTACTTCTGTTTCAGGTTAATTGTGTCAAAGCCCATGTTACTTCTGTTTCAGGTTAATTGTGTGAAAGGCCATGTTATTT
>CM031608.1:4289163-4304440 GCA_018398815.1 Conus ventricosus
CTCCAGTTATGGAAACATCCCTTTATCGTTCCTATATATAAACATGGAAAACCTCGAACTGATATAAACAGTTACCGTCCAATCGCCTTAACATCCCATACCTGTAAATTATTGGAACGAATCGTACTAAATAGATTATCTTATTACTGTAATAAGCATGATGTCATACCGATTAACCAAGCTGGATTTCAAACTGGCAGATCCACAGTAGAACACCTAGTCAAACTTACGACTCAAGTGAAACAACAATTTGCACGAGGAAAGAGCATACTAGCTACATTCTTTGACGTAAAAAAAGCTTATGATCAAGTATGGCATAGTAGACTATTATACAAATTAAAAACTGTTGAAATTAACAGTAACATGTATAATTATGTTCAAGAATTCTTAGAAAATAGATCGGTTCAAACAAGAATAGAACAGACTTATTCAAATCCGAGAACATTGCAAATGGGACTGCCACAAGGTTCAGTAATATCTCCTATTTTAATCAATATTTTAATGGCAGATTTACCGAAAGGCTTATCGAAAGGCACAGAGTTAGGTCAATTTGCTGATGATATATGTCTATGGATGAGAGTAACGATGAAACGAATAACCCCTTCGAGGTCGCTGAACTACATAACAGCTTTATACCAGCGAGAACTCAATAAAATAAATGTATTTTTACGAGAAAACGGGCTTGCACTTTCATTAGAAAAAACACATATAATGCTTTTCAATTCTGGATATGACCCAGAAAAGCTACCAGCTTTTACTTTAGATGGCATTGAAATAAAATATGTTAAATCTGTAAAATTCCTAGGTATAATCTTAACTTCTAAACTGTCATGGAACCAGCATATTGACCACATATTAAATAAAGCACGGAAAAGTTTAAACTTTCTTAAGATTATAACAAGCAACCATGGGGCCAAGATGCTTCGATTTTAACACCTCTATCAACCGCTCTTGTGCGATCTAGGTTAACCTATGCTCAAGAAGTATTTTTCAGCGCACCACAACATCTGTTAATTAAAATGCAGAGCATTGATTGCAAGGCTTACAGACTCGCTCTTGATGTTCCCATACATGCATCCAACTTAGGAACATACAATGAGATTAGAGTGCTACCTCTCAGCGAGGTTCGAAAAGTAGCTGCGTCGAAGTTCGTTCTGAAGAGTTTTACACAGGAAAATTTCTGTGCAAAAGAAGTTTGTTAATTCTGAAAAAGATTTTGGAAAACGAGCTTGAGGAATACAATCTACAAAATCGATCTACTCGTATACTTCTTACCTTATCAGAGATTCCAACATTAATAGAAATGAAATCGCTGTTAAACCATCCTTTTCACCAGTACCAAGATGGGAACAAACGAAGGCCTCCTTTGATACGATTCATTCAGATTTGTCAAAAAAGATTCACCCAACATACTACAAATTTCCGTATGCTTACACCTGGAAAATCAGTACAAGAACCACCAAAAAATTTTCACAGACGGCTCAGTGCTAGAAGACAGTAGGACAGGGGCAGCTTTTGTAATACCTGACTTAAACGTGGAGAGAATGTACCATCTTGGCAGAAATTTTTCGATTTTCAGTGCCGAGCTAGCCGCCATCCTAATGTCCTTAAATTATATTCTTTCTTTCCATCTGAATGTCAGTCACGTACTAGTATGTGCTGATTCTAGATCTGCTCTTGAAGCAATCCGGTCTTCAAATTCAAAAATCCGTTTGGTGATAATAACAGAAATAAATCATGTTATACATCTTTTGTCCGTTTTGCACTGAAATTCCAAATGCACGTGCAAAAACCAATGCATTGCAGAGCATTTTACTGACTGGAATGCCCCTAAAAGCAGCCCAACGTGCATAATTCTTCATAACACAAAAATGCCTCCAAGACGCAAGCTGTCTGATTTTGACCGGACCCGGGCGATTGCATGGCTGCAGGATCGAGTTGGCGTTCGAGAAGTGGCCAGAAGACTACAAGTGTCCCACTCCGTCATCATTCGGGTGAGAGAACGTTTTCAAGCCACTGGAGCTGTCAAAGAGAGACCCCGTCCAGGCCAGCCAAAGAAGACCACTGCAAGAGATGACAGGTTCATCCGCAGACATGCTCTTCGGACCAGGACCACCACCTCCAACACCATCAGGCATCGGCTCCAAGCTGCCACTAACACAGCAGTGTGTGAGATGACCATACGGCGGCGCCTCAATGCTGCCAACCTTCGAGCAAGGCGCCCAGTCCGGAAACCAAAACTGACTGCGGCCCACCGGGCACGTCGCCTGGCCTGGTGCACAGCTCATCGAACATGGACTCGGGCTCAGTGGCGGATGGTGCTTTCCACCGATGAGTCCAAGTTCCAGTTGAAGCCACGAGATGGACGCATTCGGGTGTGGCGGCGTCCCAGGGAGCAGCTGGCAGATGACGTCATCCAGGAGGTCGTCGCTTTTGGTGGTGGCTCCGTCATGGTAGTGGGGGGGGGGGGGGGGGGGGGGGGCATCAGCAGTCACCACAAGACTCTCCTGTACCATGTGGATGGCAACCTGAACGGCCAACGCTACCTGCAGGAGATTTTACGGCCTTTGGTTGTCCCAGCACTCCAGCAGATTGGGGCTCAGGCTGTGTTCATGGACGATAATGCCACCCCACATCGTTGTCGAGCCGTGAACACTTTTGTGGTGCAAGCCTGGCATCACCAGGATGCCATGGCCGGAAAACAGCCCGGACATGAACCCTATTGAGAACATCTGGGGCGAGCTTGGGAGGAGAGTTCAAGAAAATCACCCTGTTCCGGCAGATCGACAGGAGCTGCTGCACTACCTGCAGCAGGAGTGGGCAAACCTCCCCAGGCACTCATTACAAGAACAGTCAACACCATGAGGCAGCGTTGTGTGGATTGTGTGGCAGCACGAGGGGGGCACACACGGTTTTGATCAGACTGTAAAGAAACACTCTTTTTGTGAATGTCATTTTGGGGGGTAGTCTCATTCAGGCTCCCCTGTCTAATCAGAAAGAATGATTTTTTTCGATGAAAGTGACAAAATGTTGTTCACTGATAATGAAATTAAACATTTATAAAGTTTCTGTCGTTTGTCGGTTTTTCTTTCTATGTTTTGTGAGACTGTGTATAAGTGGTCCTTAATTAAAGTTCGACCCTGTAGATAATCCGCCGCTAAGAATACTTCTGAAAATACCTTTTAAAAAAAAAATAAACGTAATAGTCTGCCCAGCTCTGGGCAATGGCGTGTGCGATGTCCGCAATACATGTGTCATGAAATAGAGTTGACTGACTACGCTGTGTCTTGTGTGTCTGCAATACATGTGTCATGAAATAGAGTTGACTGACTGCGCTGTGTCTTGTGTGTCCGTAATACATGTGTCATAAGAAATAGAGTTGACTGACTGCGCTGTGTCTTGTGTGTCCGTAATACATGTGTCATGAAATAGAGTTGACTGACTGCGCTGTGTCTTGTGTGTCCGTAATACATGTGTCATGAAATAGAGTTGACTGACTGCGCTGTGTCTTGTGTGTCCGTAATACATGTGTCATGAAATAGAGTTGACTGACTGCGCTGTGTCTTGTGTGTCCGTAATACATGTGTCATGAAATAGAGTTGACTGACTGCGCTGTGTCTTGTGTGTCCGTAATACATGTGTCATGAAATAGAGTTGACTGACTGCGCTGTGCCATGTGTGTCCGTAATACATGTGTCATAAGAAATAGAGTTGACTGACTGCGCTGTGTCTTGTGTGTCCGTAATACATGTGTCATAAGAAATAGAGTTGACTGACTGCGCTGTGTCTTGTGTGTCCGTAATACATGTGTCATGAAATAGAGTTGACTGACTGCGCTGTGTCTTGTGTGTCCGTAATACATGTGTCATGAAATAGAGTTGACTGACTGCGCTGTGTCTTGTGTGTCCGCAATACATGTGTCATGAAATAGAGTTGGCTGACTGCGCTGTGTCTTGTGTGTCCGTAATACATGTGTCATAAGAAATAGAGTTGGCTGACTGCGCTGTGTCTTGTGTGTCCGCAATACATGTGTCATAAGAAATAGAGTTGACTGACTGCGCTGTGTCTTGTGTGTCCGCAATACATGTGTCATAAGAAATAGAGTTGGCTGACTGCGCTGTGTCTTGTGTGTCCGTAATACATGTGTCATAAGAAATAGAGTTGACTGACTGCGCTGTGTCTTGTGTGTCCGCAATACATGTGTCATAAGAAATAGAGTTGACTGACTGCGCTGTGTCTTGTGTGTCCGTAATACATGTATCATGAAATAGAGTTGACTGACTGCGCTGTGTCTTGTGTGTCCGTAATACATGTGTCATGAAATAGAGTTGACTGACTGCGCTGTGCCATGTGTGTCCGTAATACATGTGTCATAAGAAATAGAGTTGGCTGACTGCGCTGTGTCTTGTGTGTCCGTAATACATGTGTCATAAGAAATAGAGTTGACTGACTGCGCTGTGTCTTGTGTGTCCGCAATACATGTGTCATAAGAAATAGAGTTGACTGACTGCGCTGTGTCTTGTGTGTCCGTAATACATGTGTCATGAAATAGAGTTGACTGACTGCGCTGTGTCTTGTGTGTCCGTAATACATGTGTCATGAAATAGAGTTGACTGACTGCGCTGTGCCCTGTGTGTCCGTAATACATGTGTCATAAGAAATAGAGTTGACTGACTGCGCTGTGTCTTGTGTGTCCGTAATACATGTGTCATGAAATAGAGTTGACTGACTGCGCTGTGTCTTGTGTGTCCGTAATACATGTGTCATGAAATAGAGTTGACTGACTGCGCTGTGTCTTGTGTGTCCGTAATACATGTGTCATGAAATAGAGTTGACTGACTGCGCTGTGTCTTGTGTGTCCGTAATACATGTGTCATGAAATAGAGTTGACTGACTGCGCTGTGTCTTGTGTGTCCGTAATCATGTGTCATGAAATAGAGTTGACTGACTGCGCTGTGTCTTGTGTGTCCGTAATACATGTGTCATGAAATAGAGTTGGCTGACTGCGCTGTGTCTTGTGTGTCCGTAATACATGTGTCATGAAATAGAGTTGACTGACTGCGCTGTGTCTTGTGTGTCCGTAATACATGTGTCATGAAATAGAGTTGACTGACTGCGCTGTGTCTTGTGTGTCCGTAATACATGTGTCATGAAATAGAGTTGACTGACTGCGCTGTGTCTTGTGTGTCCGCAATACATGTGTCATGAAATAGAGTTGACTGACTGCGCTGTGCCATGTGTCTTCAACTTGCGATTTCCTAAAGGATCGGAGAATGTGCGCGCGCGTGTGTGTGTGTGTGTGTGTGTGTGTGTGTGTGTTGTGTGTGTGTGTGTGTGTGTGTGTGTGTGGTGCGCGCGCTGCGCGCGCTCGCGCTGCTCGTGCATGTGTGTGTGTGTGTGTGTGTGTGTGTGTGTGTGTGTGTGTGTGTGTGTGTGTGTGGTGTGCGCGCGCGCGCGCGTGCGCGTGCGTGCGTGCGTGCATGCGTGTGTGTGTGTGTGTGTGTGTGTCTGTGTGTGTGTGTGTGTGTGTGTGTAGCAGATTTGCAGATGTTTTCCCACAAAATCACCACACCATACACCCGTACATTACAAACAAACAAACAAAATCACCACACCATACACCCGTACATTACAAACAAACAAACAAAATCACCACACCATACACCCGTACATCACAAACAAACAAACAAAATCACCACACCATACACCCGTACATCACAAACAAACAAACAAAATCACCACACCATACACCCGTACATTACAAACAAACAAACAAAATCACCACACCATACACCCGTATATAACAAACAAACAAACAAAATCACCACACCATACACCCGTACATTACAAACAAACAAACAAAATCACCACACCATACACCCGTACATTACAAACAAACAAAATCACCCCACCATACACCCGTACATTACAAACAAACAAACAAAATCACCACACCATACACCCGTACATTACAAACAAACAAAATCACCCCACCATACACCCGTGCATTACAAACAAACAAACAAAATCACCACACCATACACCCGTACATTACAAACAAACAAACAAAATCACCACACCATACACCCGTACATTACAAACAAACAAAATCACCCCACCATACACCCGTACATTACAAACAAACAAACAAAATCACCACACCATACACCCGTACATTACAAACAAAATCCAGATGCACTGCATCAAACGTCAAACTACTAAAACTCGTACCAGAATGTCCGTCAGTAATGAAACCGACAGATCGGCATCGTGCGTGAGAAGGAACAAGGAATTAAAAAAAAAAAGTTGGGACAAAAAGGAGGATGGAAGCCCCACCAAAAAAGTGAAAGAAAAAAAAAGGAAAGAAAGAAAGATTAAAAAAAAAAGCAGTAAAAAAGGAGGTTGAAGGATCAAATACAAAAAAGGGGAGAGAAAAAAAGTTATGGAGAATTAAAGAGACAGAGTAATCAGAAACTGATCAACAAATATACATATGATATAGAATGACACCTCTTTATTTTGGGACCGAGGTAACGGTCATAATCATGATGATGGATCTATGTCTTCTGTTACATATAAACACATGAAACATGGTAGCAGAACGAGACAGCTCCTCTATGTCTGGATCTAATTCTACGAGAGACTAGAGCCAGCGCTGGCTTTCACCTCGAGGAGTCAGTGTTCTGCACACACCGAGGAGTCAGTGTTCTGCACACACCGAGGAGTCAGTGTTCTGCACACACCAAGGAGTCAATGTTCTGCACACACCAAGGAGTCAGTGTTCTGCACACACCGAGGAGTCAGTGTTCTGCACACACCAAGGAGTCAGTGTTCTGCATACACCGAGGAGTCAGTGTTCTGCACACACCAAGGAGTCAATGTTCTGCACACACCAAGGAGTCAGTGTTCTGCACACACCAAGGAGTCAATGTTCTGCACACACCGAAGAGTCAGAGTTCTGCACACACCAAGGAGTCAGTGTTCTGCACACACCGAGGAGTCAGTGTTCTGCACACACCAAGGAGTCAGTGTTCTGCACACACCCAGGAGTCAGTGTTCTGCACACACCAAGGAGTCAATGTTCTGCACACACCGAGGAGTCAGTGTTCTGCACACACCCAGGAGTCAGTGTTCTGCACACACACCAAGGAGTCAATGTTCTGCACACACCAAGGAGTCAATGTTCTGCACACACGAGGAGTCAGTGTTCTACACACACCAAGGAGTCAGTGTTCTGCACACACCAAGGAGTCAATGTTCTGCCACACACCAAGGAGTCAATGTTCTGCATACACCAAGGAGTCAATGTTCTGCATACACCAAGGAGTCAATGTTCTGCAAACACAATGTTCTGCATACACCAAGGGGTCAATGTTCTGCACACACCGAGGAGTCAATGTTCTGCACAGGAGTCGTGTTCTGCACACACCGAGGAGTCAGTGTTCTGCACACACCGAGGAGTCAGTGTTCTGCACACACACCGAGGAGTCAGTGTTCTGCATACACCAAGGAGTCAGTGTTCTGCACACACCGAGGAGTCAGTGTTCTGCACACACCAAGGAGTCAGTGTTCTGCACACACCAACGAGTCAGTGTTCTGCACGCACCAAGGAGTCAATGTTCTGCACACACCAAGGAGTCAGTGTTCTGCACACACCGAGGAGTCAGTGTTCTGCACACACCAAGGAGTCAGTGTTCGCACACACCGAGGAGTCAGTGTTCTGCACACAAACCGAGGAGTCAGTGTTCTGCACACACCAAGGAGTCAATGTTCTGCACACACCAAGGAGTCAGTGTTCTGCACACACCAGGAGTCAATGTTCTGCACACACCGAGGAGTCAGTGTTTCTGCACACACCAAGGAGTCAATGTTCTGCACACACCGAGGAGTCAGTGTTCTGCACACACCAAGGAAGTCGGTTGGGCACACACCAGGACATCCAAAATCAGTGCTGAAAACCGTACCAACAACCGAGGAGTAGTGTTCTGCACACAAAGTGTTCAACACAGGAGAGACGACTCGTTTGGCAAAGACATAACACAAAGAAAGGAACACGCAAAAATGGCAATAAGACAACGTAACCAACCATGGACGGCTGTGGGGGAGTGAGTGTGTATAGTAGACTTCATTTTTACGTCTTTCGCAAAATGTGGATATAGACGAGAGAGAGAGAGAGAGAGAGAGGAAGAGGGAGAGAGAGAGGAGGAGAGAGAGAGAGAGAGAGAGAGAGAGAGAAGAGAGAGAGAGGGTATGTGTGTGATGCATAGGTGTGTGGAAGTGCACGCAAAATATGGAATATTACTACTTATAACATTATAGCAAATATCTAACAGGACTACATATTAAACAAAAGGTAACTTTGAAAGCAAAATCAATATCAGAAAAAAACATCAGTCACTGTCATGCCTAATAAACATGGCAAGTATGCCTTAAGAGTCACACAATCAAATAAAACGTGGGCTCTCGACACGTTTGCCTTACCACATATGCATTTTGTTCCTGCACTATATTTCGTCTGATGCGTCAGTTTCAGTCTATAAAATACTGAAACAAAGTTTCTGTACTGATACATATCACGAACCTGCAGGTGTTCAATGCCTTCAACCTGATCAAAGCTGAGAACATGGCTATTTCGAGCATTAACCCGCAAATAGGGGATGTTCTGGTTGTTTTAAAAACGTCCCAAGCCACTTGTTTTAAAAACTTGATGACACTCTTGTAAAGTCAAGGGGACAGAAAGTGACTGTGCACTCATTTCAGTTTTGGCTCCTTTTTTTTGGGCAGATCTGTCAACAAATTCATTGCCCCAAATTCCACAGTGGGAAGGGACCCAGAAAAAAGTTAAATCGGTCCATTTGCACATCAAAATATGAATTAAATAACATATTTCCTTTAAAAACAAAGTTTTCAGAGTTAGAACTGAAAAACCTGATAGATTGTAGTACTGACATTGAGTCGACACAATAACAGTACTTGCAAGATTGATTGCGGTAAATCAATTAAATATGTCAAAGCCATTAGTATAGCTATCATTTCGGCGACTAAGATAGATTGATTTTTTTCCTATTGAATACGCTTTATCTACTTTAAGTGATGGAATAACAAAAGCGGATCCAGCGTTTTTGTTATTTGTCAATGATCCATCAGTATATACCTTAAGATGGTTAGGATACTTGCTTTGCATATGCATCTTTGCTGAATATGACAAGATATGCGGATGATCAGCTTTTTTAGCATCAGTGTGATGAAGGTCAAATTTTTGCCCTGTTTCTTTCCCAGCTTGGGATTGGATCAGTATGAGAAATCTTTGCCAAAGAGTCGGGGGTCAAATCAGTTTTCTGCAACAAATGGGCAGAGTACGAGCCAATAGTAGACAAGCAGGAAATGTTTTTTCGCTCGTTTGGGGTAATCAGTAGATGGATTTAAAGAGATTTCTGTTTCATTTACACCTTTCACAGCTGTACATTTCACAACATATTTTGCCAAAGTGAGTATTCTGTATTCGTTTAAAGGCAAAACATCAATTTCCGAATATGTCCCTACTGTAGAAGCATGTACAGGGATTCCCAAGCATAATTTAAAAGCTTTGCTATCAACACTTTGCAGTTTTTGCAACAAATATTTAGGAGCACAAAAGAAAGCTTCTTGAGCATACGATAGCTTAGAAACGAACGAGTGATATTGCCAGATGTTTCAATTTTTTTACATCCTGGCACCAGCTTTGCTTGCTTAAGATTTTCAAAAAATTCAAACTTTTCCTAGCCTGGTTAAGAGATAATCAATGTGAACTTTCCATGTCAATTTAGATGTGAAGTAAACTCCTAAGAATTTTACTGAGTGGACATACTGAAGTGTTATTCCATCAAGTCTAAAAGACGGCAGATCAACAGGATCATCACCATTAATAAATAACACATATATGTTTTTTCATGGAAAGTTTCAGTCCATTTTCAAACAAGTACTTACTAAGATTATTTAGCTCTGTCTGATATATATTATTTGTAATAGCTGATTGATCTTTTTGGCGTGTTTTTCTTAGACTAGCATTTATCCACATACACAGATCATCAGCATACTGCACAACGGTAGCGGTTTTAGTCACGTGCTTTGGGAGATCATGTAACAAAATATTAAATAACATTGGAGCAATTACGGAAAACCTTGGGAATCCCCATTTCTAACGATTTAAAATTTGAATATGTGTTTTCTACCCTCACTTGTAAACTTCTTTCTGATAAAAATTCTCTAACGTAGTTATAAAAAATTACCAGATATGCCAATTTTCTTCAGTTTTTAAAGCAATCTAGCATGCACACGCTATCAAAGGCTTTTTTAACATCACAAAATGTCGCCAGAGTACTCTTTTGCCTGGCAAATTGTTTGCTTAATTTGTGTTGTTAGTTTTACAATGTGGTCAGTTGTTGATCTTCCTTTTCTGAAGCCTGCTTGATTAATAGGTATTATTTCATTTTATCACAAAAATAGATAAGCCTATTTAGTATAATTCTTTCCATAAGTTTTCCTACATGAGACGTCAGAGCTACAGGACGGTAACTGTGGACACTTGTGGGGACTTTCCTTGCTTTACAATGCGAATAATTACAGACTGTTTTTCCCAAATTGATGGCATAACACCATTATTCCAAACCCGTTGGAATATTTTCAATAAAAAAACAAAGATAATTATCTGGTAAATATTTTAGCATTTCATTCGAAACAGCGTCCAATCCAGCTGATGATGATTTATTACCTATCAGGGAGATGGAGTCGTTTAACTCGCATTTAGTTATGGGGGCATTTATATAGTGGTCATTATTTGAAACTGGCTCTTCGTACATCCTGTTTTTTCTTCCTTTTCCCATGTTGCATGCAATCTTGTGGAAGACTTTCTAAGACGCATTGTCTTTGAAAACATGTTAGCGAATGCTTCTGCTTTTTCAGATGAGGTTGAGAATTTTTTATTATCCAAATTAACTGGATATCTTGGGAGGATTTATCCCTTTTTTCATAGTTTGAAATTTTTGCCACACTTTTTGAAGGTCCTTATGATGAGAAACTTCTTTAGCACAAAACGCTGTCCAGTAAAGCCGCTTCGCTTTTGCAATTGCTCGATTAGAGTGTGACTTTGCTTTTTTCATTTCTAGGTGGTTTTCTTCACTTTTGTTTTTAATATATTCTTTGTATTTCAGTTTCTTTAAGGCTACAGCTTCTTCGCAATCCTTAGTCCACCACACATTGCCCGGGATGAAGTGTTTTTGGAGAAGTATTAGTACGACATTTTGGTATTGAATCATCAGCGGCCAAAAGAATCATTTTGTTGAATTTTGAATACATATCATTTACATTTTCTTCATCTTCACAAAAAGTCTCTATGTGCTATAGGAAAGAAAGCCTTTGAACTTATCCCAGTTGGCAAACTTATAATTGTACTTAGGTTTTTTTGTCTTCAGGCAAATTTTTATGTCGTATGTTTTATTAATTGACATTATGATGGGCAGATGATCACTTCCAAGAGTGTCATCAAAAGTTTGACATAAGCAATCAAAAGCTAATTGGGGGGAAATCATTGTCAGATCTATTGCGCTTGATCTATGAGTGGGAATGTCAGGAATCCTAGTTATACTCCCATCATTAAGCAAATACAATGAAGAATCCACCACGTTTTCAAGAAAACGATTGCTTGTTATGGATGAACAACCTTTGTCCAAAATGGAGCGTGAGCATTAAAATCTCCCGGGAATCAACCATCTTTCCTTAGAGCTGTCTATTGTATGTAACCATTCAGTATTTTCTCGTCTGGACCTTTAGGCAGATATACAGACACAATGTTGAGAACAATGTTGTTATTGACTTTTACAGTGGCCGCGCACGAATGTAAGTTTGCAAGATCAGACGGTGCAGGTGATGGTCGTATTAAGTATTCAGTGCTTCTCTGATATATATAGCAGTGCTGACTTTTTCCTTTGTGTCCCAAAAAATCGATTTTGCACTGGGGGGTAATAAAAGTGTGGTAATTTTGGTAATTTAGATTTGCACACATTTAGTGATTGCAAAATCAATATTTTGTTAGCAGTTATTTACCAGATGTTGACGTAAAAATGCTTCGTTCGTGAACACAGATCTGGCATTCCATTGCAAAATCATAAATGAGTTATTTAGGCATGTCACTGATAAACTAACAACAGAATAGCAGGGGAGGGGGTGCAAATAAAACAAATAAGTAAAACAAATAAGTAGAGAGAGAGAGGAGAGAGAGAGAGAGGAGAGAGAGAGAGAGATGGGAGAGAGAGAGAGAGAGAGAAAAGAGGAGAGAGAGTCTTCTAATTTTCAAGATAACGTTGATAACTTCCTTCTTTCTGAGTATAAACCTGTCAGACTGGGTAATTTCTGTGCTGAAATTAAAAAAAAATCTACTCCCATGAAACCAACAAATGTTCTGAGTAGGAAATATAAATCTAGCACCAGTGTGTGTGTGTGTGTGTGTGTGTGTGTGTGTGTGTGTGTGTTGTGTGGTGTGTGTGTGTGGTGTGTGTGTGTGGCCTCCGGCACTTAGGACGTTAATCTCACCTACCAACGAACCAATCGTTGCAATCAAAAGACTGAGTTTACGTTGTTGAGAATTAGCAAGTGGGGCAGAATCAAAGAAGCTAATTAAAAACTTTTAAAAAAACACGTTATTACACGAAATTTCAGAAAACTATAAGAACAATCACCGCCTGCACCGATTGTCTAGGTGAAAAGTCCATCCAAGGGATTTATTTCTATGATAATTGACAATTCCATCTCTTGTGTTTTCATTTTTTTTTTTTCTTTTTCTTTTTAAGCGACAATTCTTTATATGTTGACAAAATGATCAAAAGTATTCGATTTCCATTACCATTATTGTGAATAAAGCGAGTGACAATGTGAGCGAAGACGGGTGCTTTTTCATGTGAAAAAAATCTGAATTTGGTGAAATAAACGCGGAAACGTGTCATCGCATGCACACGTGCGTCGGTGCGCTGACGAAGCATATTTGGAAGACTTATGAAGAATTGTCGCTTAAAAAAGAAAAAAAAAAGGAACACCCAAGAGATCGAATTGTCAATTGTCATAGAAATGAATCCCTTGGATGAACTTTTCACCTAGACGATCGTGCAGGCGGCGATTGTGTAAGTGGCACAGAGAGCGGCGCTAAAAATAAAGAGATGAGGATAATATTGAAGACTGCTGCAATGAAGAGCGAACATATGAGACGGAACAAGAGAATGAGAGACAGAGAAGTGGCGGGCATCAGATTTGCAGATGAGAAAGTGAAAGGGGGGGGAGGAGGGGGGGGGGGGGGGGGGGGGGGAGGGGGCGAGGGGGAGTGGTAAAAAGGAGAACGGTTGAGGTTATAGGTCCGTAACAGGAAGTAAGACACTGAAGAACGCATTATTAGAAGGGAAGTTACTATTCGTCTGCTACTGCCGGTGCTGTTGCTGAAAACGGACGCGCATGGTGGCGCCCTCTGGAGAGGGTGAGTGGGGGTTCGAGGGGGGGGGGGGGGGGGGGGGGGGTGGCGAGAGGTCACTCACTCGGCTTTGCGACTAAGCAATATTGTAATGAGAGGGTAGGGGATGGCGATTGGGGGGGGGGGGGGGGGGGGGGGACTTACTAGGTAGTGTCGTTCGCAAGCTGGATCAGAAAAGATGCCACGGAACAGCAGCAAGGAGTTTCTGGAGCAGTGCAGTGTCTCTGGTGGGTGACGTCAGGATGACTGGACAGGGACTGCTCCCTGATACCTGCCAGTGCTAGGGCTGAGAAAGAAAAATCCTGGGTGTGGCTGTGAAAGGGAATGCCAGAATGAGTGGGTGCAGGGTGATAGGGAGGGGGGTGGGGAGGGGAATAGGAAGATGAGGCAGAGGGGGGAAATGTTGCTTCAGAGATGATCACAATCAGAAACAGACTCGCATTTCTTTTGGAAATGGCCAAAGGTATGGACAACTTTCTGTGCACTGTCAAGGAAGACATGGAAAGTGGCCCAAAGTGTGGAAAGCTTTCAGTGCACTCTCAAGGAAGACATGGAAAGCGGCCAAAAAAATGGAAAGCTTTCAGTGCATTTTAGTGTATTGTATTTTATTTTTTGTTTTCTCTTGTTCATTTCATTCATATGCAACACGCCCACTACATACAATCACACCCTCCCCCTCCTCTCACTCTCCTTCCCCTCCCCGCCCTCTTCTCTCTCTCACTCTCCACTCATCCTCTACTTCCATTCATCTCTCTCTCTCTCTCTCTCTCTCTCTCTCTCCTCTCTCTCTCTCCCTCTCTCTCCTCTCTCTCTCCCCCCCCACCCCTCCCTCCCCTATCTCCTCTCTCTCTCTCTCTCTCTCTCTCTCTCTCTCTCTCTCTCTCTCTCTTCTCTTCCTCCTCTTCTCTTAACTCTACCCTCTTTCTTCGTGCCCTATTCCTCGAACTCAACTCGCCCTCTCTCCCACTGTCCCTCTATCAACTTCATTCACCACTTTGGCTTCACAAGGGAGTACTGCGCATGTAAATGTCTGTACTGTTTGGTGGGGTTTTTTTTGTGTGTGTTTTTTTTTGTCGCTGAGGAAGGCATATTGCCGAAAATTTCTTGTCCTGTTTTGTGTCGTGCATTAAAACTGCGTTACTTCACACTTTGTTTTGTGTGCTCTCTTCTGCTTTTTTGTCGTGTTCCAGTAACGCTGCAGTTTGTTTCATTTGGAAAACTTTCAGGTCACTCTCGAAGAAGACATAGAATGCGACTCAAAGTATGGAAATCTTTCAGTGCACTCTGAAAGAAGACTTGGAAAGTGGCCCAAGGTATGGAAAACCTTCAGTGCACTCTCAAAAAAAAGACATGGAAAGCGGCCCAAAGAATGGAAAACTTTCAGTGCACTCTGAACAAAGACGTGGAAAGTGGCTCAAAGAATGGAAAACTTTCAATGCACTCTGAAAGAAGACATGGAAAGTGGCCCAAAGGATGGAAAACTTTCTGTGCACTCTGAAAGAAGACATGGAAAGTGGCCCAAAGGATGGAAAACTTTCTGTGCACTCTGAAAGAAGACATGGAAAGTGGCCCAAGGATGGAAAACTTTCTGTGCACTCTAAAGAAGAAGGAAAAGGGGGGAAAACATTCTGTGCACTCTGAAAGAAGACATGGAAAGTTTGGCCAAAGGATGGAAAACTTTTGTGCACGAAAGAGACATGGAAAGTGGCCAAAAGATGGAAAAACTTTCAGTGCACCCCAATGAAAGGAAGAACCAGAAAGTGGGCCCAAAAGTATGAAAATTCA
>CM031608.1:4304540-4319008 GCA_018398815.1 Conus ventricosus
TTTTGGCTTTTTTTTTTTAAATTGATGCTGAATTTGTACTTAGCAAAATTTGTAAGATTTATTTAAAATACTGTCTAAAATCTTTTTCACTTTGAATGTGCATGTTTCAATTTGGCGTAACCAGGTCCTCGCATTGAAAAATCCCCTTTTCCCTTTTAAAAGCGGTCTCAAACAATATCAAAAATTTTTCTGCTTTAGAAACAAAATTCTTGTCCGCACAGATCAAAAACAGTTTTTTTCCCTTGTTTTCCCAAACAACAACCCACTTTTTTGATTTGTTGTTTTTGTTGTTGTTAAAATTGTTTTACCTAGAGTGTTAAAATTAAAATTACCTAGATATAAGGTTTTGTTCAAATTGTTTTTCCGAATAAGTTTTCTTCCTGAGTACCCCTTGGAATTTTTATTTTTGGCCCTATGATTTCAAACCCCCAAAGTTTTTCCCGGTTTTCACTTGACAGTATGTTTTTTATTTTTGCAGTCCTGTACATTTTGCCTGCAAAAACCTTTTTTTTCAGTTGAAAGTCCTGTATAACAAAAATTTTTTTTCCTTTTTATTTGATTTCTTTTTAAATAGTTTTCTAAAATGTCCCTTTGTATTTTTTTTTGGGTAGGACTTTGCCCAAAAGTTTTTGGGGTTTTAAGAAAATGCTGGTGTGTTACGTGCAAGTAAGTGTGTTTTGTACCACATGTCTGGTTGGAAGAGTTCTCCATCCCTCCCTATACATTTTCTGCAAAGGGTTCAAGGTGGGGAATAGATTTATGTACTCTTGTTGCTTGTGGTGTGAACGAATGTGTGTAGATTATGCGGGATACCAAACGTTTATTGCTCCCGGGTCTCATTGTTTTGTTCAAAATTGTGCGGTGTTTGGGACTTTTTACGCAGAAACACCTGTGCTGGCATGGCCCCCCCTGGAGGTAAAAACTGGTTACGGTTGGCTGCCAGGAACATCTTGCTGGACGAAAAACTAAGAGAGCCAAGGTGGGTTTTGTTTGGGGGGGAAAACCATGTATGATTACGCACCATTAAAAAAAGACACTAACAAAAGACACCCTTTTTTCCCAAAAGGTTTTTTTTGTTTTTTTTTTTGGTAGTTTTTGCTCTTGTTAGTTTTTACCTTTAGTGTTCTACTGATTTTGTGGCTGATGGGTTGTGTCTTTGTCAAAAAAAAAAAAAACAACAGAAAGAGGGCCATGATGTTTTCCTGTGGATTTTTCTTGGCCAGCTTTTTCTTTGTATATGGGAGCCTTCACAAAATTTCCTTTTCTTTTTTTTTAAAAATTTAACTTTTGCCATACATGCTGGGTCAGAATATACCCACATATTCTTTTAAAAAATTCAAATCTTGAAAACTGCTTGGAGTCAACTGGATTTTAAGACTTTGTCAATCTTTTCTTTTTTTTTCCCCTCCACATACTTGTGAAAATATAGAACATTTATGTTGAAAAGAAAAGTGTTAATGTAACTAAATCAAATGAAAAATTTATGTTTGGCTTATTTACAGGGGCAAAAGTGCCCCATGCTTCTAAAGAAAAACCTTGTATGGTTTACGCACTGGGGCAATGTTCATCTGCATTGTTGGTGAAATCCCTTAGCGTGTATGGCCAGTCTTATTAGCAGGAGGAAATTAATGCTAATAAACCACACACACTCACTCTCTCTCTCACACACACACACACACACCACACCGCACGAAACGCACGCCACACTCACACACACACACACACACACACACCACCCACACACACACACACACACACACACACACACACACACACACACACACAGAGCCTCCAGGAGAATAGGGTGTGTCTGTTTGTTCTTTTGAGAGGGGATTGGAGGGTCTGCCTCTATGCAGTTAGGCCCTCTGTGTGTGTGTGGTGTGTGTGTGTGTGTGTGTGTGTGTGGTGTGTGTGTGCTGGTGGGCGTCTGTGCTGTGTGTGTGTGTGTGTGTGTGTGTGTGTGTGTGTGTGTGTGGTGTAGAGAGAGAGAGAGTGTGTGTGTATGTGTTTGTATGTGTGTGTGTATGGAGAGAGCTGGGTGAGAGAGAGAGGGAGAGAGAGAAGGAGAGAGATGTGTGTGTATGTGTGTGTATGCGTGTGTGTGTGTGTATGTGTGTGTGGTGTGTGTGTGTGTGTGTGTGTGTGTGTGTGTGTGTGTGTGTGTGTGTGTGGTGTGTATGCATGCTGATTCTCATGCTGACAGCTAACAGGGGAGTATTTTTTCAATCTGTTTTTTGTAATGTTGAAGATGTTTTTGTCAAAATTCTTTTGTCTGTTTTTTACACTTTGTTTTCTGTGCTCATTTACATTGCACCTTGTGTGCGTGTTTTGCAAATGCATTGCAAGTCGATTAGGTTGAGATAGGAACTGGAAACATTAACATACACATAAACAGTGGGACAGAAGTTGGTTTGAGTGTTTCTGTACTCATTGCCTATATGTCTGTAGATGTGTAATGTATCACACATGCTTGCATGCACGTACGCACGCACACACACATGCACGCATGCACGCACGCACACACACAGAGATACGCACGCACGCACCACGCGCGCGCGCACACACACACACAACACAACACACACAAACACACACACACACACCACAACACCACACACACATGGCATAAGTGTATGTTGTACAAACCTGCTCACACACATTTCAATTACCCTCTGCCTACCGCATGACTTTGTGCTATATGACTATGAGAATACCATGCCAAGAGAGGTAACTCCGCAACACATGTGCTATATGACTATGAGAATACCATGCCAAGAGAGGTAACTCCGCAACACATACACACTTGCCATAAAGAAACCTCAATAGAAAATTTGTTTTTAACTTATCTAATTCTGTAAAAGTAATGAAAAAAATTCAAAGACATCACTCCATCCAAAACCAGCCATTTTACCCCCATATAGTGAACTGTACATCGAGGGGAAAAAAACAAACGAACAGAACTAACTCTACTTCGGTGTTCTCAGTGCTAAAACAATTTTCCCTAAATTCACTGTACCCACAGAACATCATGGATTAGGAGACAGAGTGATTTTCCAAGTCTAAACAAAAGTACTGAGCCTTCAGGAACAAAATAAAGTCATTCTGTATGGTATGCACACTAAATAATCAACTTTTGTTGTGAAGCAAAAAACAACAACCCAAACTTCAACAATTTTGTTAAACTGAAGGCATCACATACAAGAAGATTTGTCTTCTAACTACTGAGGGGAAAAAATAACAAGAACGATTATTGAATACTGGGCTTTAGATTGTGATGGAATTCAACAAAAATGTCTTTTGGACAAGTGCACTGAGCACCCCCCCCCCCTTCCCCCCCAACACACACACACACACACACACACACACACACACACACACACACACACACACACACTGTGGTGATGATGTACCTCTTGTCCGGCTCCTCTTTGCTTTTTGATAAACAGGCAGTTTTTATTTCAGGCCAGAGTTTATGTTCATCCTTTTCTGCTTGCTTTGTGCCAGCAAATAAATTTGTTTCTCGTTAAAAGTCTGCCAAAATTCTTCTGAAATCAAACGGCTAAAGGTGTGATGCTCCTACAGGCAAATCGTGGGACACACCCACTGACTGACCCGGTTTCCTGGCTATCAAAACAAGGGAACTTTTGGGGGGCTTCACTTCTTGTCGCCAACCACTCCAGTCAAGAATTAAAGAATCTCTAGCAAGTTTTGTTTTTCGAATTTCTTTTTTGGGGGGTCTGGGCCCAGCAGCAATGGGTCTATTCGACGTCGTCATTATCATCGCCTGAATCATTATTGATTCCGGCCTCAAAACCAGTTCAGCAGTCGATCTTTATTCAAACTAGGTCAAGATTGACGTCCGAATCGTCTTGCTTCAAATCTTCTTCAAGAGTGTAGCCCGCAAATACGCTCTCTTCATCAATTCACTTCAGAAAATGAATTCTGCAAGTTGCATAGTTACTTGATCCGCCATTTTCCCAGAAAATCTTCGCGAAAAAAGTCTGAAATTTGAAAATTCACAGCAGCGAAACTACTCCACCAAAAACTCATGCAACAAAACCAAAATGGCGTCCAGAAACGGAAGTACCGGAAGACTCTTCTGTCGCAATTGCATTCTGGGATAGCGATGGTGAAAGCGAAAGTCGTTGACCGAGTATTCAGCGGTCGATCTCGGTCGATCCGGTATTCAGAAAGATGAAATCGCAGCTCGCGGTCGATCTCGGTCGATCTGGTAGGCATTGGGTTTAAAACACAAAATGCAGGCATTTTATATTTCAGTTTGTAGATGTACTGAATTTTGTTTTTTATCGATAAGTTACAATATTCCTCACATCTGTGATTTCCATTTCTTAATAGATTTTTGTATGTGTGGGTTTTTTTTGGTGGTCTTTTTCTAGCGATGTTGATTGAAGCATTGTTGTGCTTTTACCCGCCACAGTTCAAACAGATGCAGCCGTTGAGAAAGTTGAACTGTTGTGTGGCAGGTGTCAGACTTTGGTTTGGCCAAATGTGGACAGTTCAGCCAGTCTGGGCGAAGATCCCCATCAAGTGGACCGCTCCTGAGGCGCTCAAAGAACAAGTGAGATGTCTGTCTGTCTAAACGTCGCATTTACATCGCTTTTTAAACAAACAGTCAAACAGACCCTGGAGAAAGGTCCAGTGACGGTGAGGAAAAGACCACTGACCACAGGGAAAGTCCTGTTGACAGTGGGAAAGACTACAACTTTGGATTCTCTCTTGAGGGCACATAAGACCGTATGGCGAAAGCTTGGCTGTGTCTGGAGTGGCACTGTCTCTATCTGTCCGTTGGCAGGGGTGGTGGTCTGTGGGGTGTGCTCGGCAGCTGGAGGGTGGTGTTTTTTGCCGGTGGGCTCTGCAGTCATGAATACGGGCTGGTACACCCATGGGATGCTACTTTAAGGCTGTTAATGTATATGAGCTGCATCCTGTAGTCTGATTTACCTCTGTTCAGGAGCAGTATGTCCCTTGATATCTTAATGGAGTGTCCTGCGCGTGCCTGTACCCATCGTCAACACAGCGCAGGCCTCCAAGGGTGGTACAGGACTGCTGTAAAGGCAGGTGAAGACAGTGCTTCTCTGGGTCCTCCCCAGCACCTTCAGGTGTTTCTTTTTCTTCTGTCTAAACATTGCATTTACATCACTTTTAAACAGACAGTCAAACAGGCCAATGTAAAAAAGATGAAAAGTGTGATTTGAATTATCAGGGTGAGTTTCAAGTGAGGAGAGTGTAGGCGGAAATTGAAAACAAACTGAATTCCCTGAAGATGGAGTATGGCTGCCTTAATGGCGGGATTAAAAAAGTCATGCACACAAAACTCCATTCCCTTTGTAGGGTAGATGGGATTAATACTTGCCTGTCCATATAGGGGTGTCCACAGGAGTATCAGCCTGCGTACGCAGAAGAAGAAGAAGGAACAAACTGAATAGAACAAACAGTGACTTTCTGCTGAACAAAAGAGACAAACGAGTGACAAGGCAAAACACGACGCGTTTGACCTCTTTGGTCTTCTTCAGACAAGACAAACAACATTCAAGAACGAACAATCACTTGTGTCCTCATGTTGGGCACACAATGGATGTGGAAGGAATGGCTATGGCTGTTACAGTTCTTTGTATTCATTGTCGTGAATGGTGTTTGTCGTGCATGAAGAAGAGCAAAGAGGTTGAAATGCATTGTGTTTTGTCTTGTCATTTTTATCTCTTTCGTTCGATTGAATAGTAATTATTCTTTTACATTCGTTTGAATATCTGGCTCATACATTCTTCCCTCTCATTTTTTTTTTAATTTTAAAGACTTAAAGAGTGATTACAGAGAGATATTTTTTTCAAAGCTGTAAATCAATCCAAACTAGCCACCTCCACCTTCTGAGCTGTGTCAGAAGATAGGAACATTTCTTGTTTCAAATAGGAGCACAGAGGAAGTGGAGTAAGAGTTGGAGGATGAGAGGGGGGGGGAGGGGGGGGGGGAGGATGGGGGGGGGAGGATAGGGGTGGGGGACAGGGAAAGGTGGTAGTGGTATGCATGATATACCAGTCCCTTCATGACTTTGTGGAACGACAGGAACATGGCTGGATCTTGTCATTTACAAGAATTTCTCCCCAAAGAAGTCATTTACAAAGAATTTCTCCCAAAGAAGAACAAAGAGCGTATTGACTGCTCCCTGTGGATTGCCGGTGCAGGGGCTGCAGCAGGCCGGGCCGGGCTGTGGCTGTGGACAGGGGATCAGAATGAGCGGTGTGGTGATGGCTTGGCCAGGGGATCAGAAGAGCGGTGTGGGGTGCTAGTACAGGGAATCGGAATGAGCGGTATGTGGGTAGTGGCTGTGGACAGGGGATCAGAATGGCGGTGGGGGTTTGTGGCTGTGGACAGGGGTGATGAGCGGTTGGTTGTGGACTTGCAATGCCACTGAGGTCTGGCACGAAGATGGGACACAAAAAAGAGAAAGAAAAAAAATAAGGATGCGTAGGACTTTTCGTATTAGCAATTGAAGAAAATTGGAGAATTGTATGAATGTGATTACTTAGCTGCGTTGTGGACATGCATTTTCACGGTGCTGCATTATGACTCGACGTTGTGTTGTGATAGCGTTGTGTTGTATTACACTCTTGCACTTGGCTGTTTTGTATATGGCATGTACAGCGCATCGTGTACAGCACTGGTTTGCATGGTGTTAGTCCCTGGCTTGCTCTGCTTGCAGGTTGGTGTTTGAGTGCAATCTTGGTTTTGATTGTATGTGTTGCTTGTTGCGTCGTACCTGGCTAAAATGCATCACGGGGATCATCGAACAGCGATGACTTGGAACGACCATTGTCAATGCTAGCGGGGTGAAGAACATATGTGTGGACGTTTTTAATTACCACACGTGGGCAGCCACCTCCGACTTCAGTGGATTTTGGAGACTGATAATGTTATGCTAGGAGCTTGTCACAACTGAAGACAATCCCTGCATAACTATGCAGAGCATAACAACATTTGATGCAGCCTTTGTGTTCTAGCCTATATCAATTAGCCTGACACAGCCTTAAGCCAAGGCGTTTGTATTGTATTATATGGTATGGTGTAGGATAAAGACTTTTTTTCTTTTTTGGTTATTGTGCTGCAGCAAGGTACCTGGTGTCAGGTGTTGTCTTGTGTCGTCTTCTGTTGTATTTGCGTCATGTTGAATTTTGTTGTGCTGTGTCATATTCTGTTGGTACGTTCACCATGGTGTGTTTTGGTCTGCTGTGCCACGCACTCTGTTGTGTTGTGTTTGTTGTACTTGCTGTGCTGCGCTGCACTTTGCTGTGCTGCGCTGCCTTTTGCTGTCCTACCTGCACTTTGCTGTCCTACGCTGCACTTTGCTGTGCTGTGCTGCACTTGCTGTGCTGCGTTTGTACTTTGCTGTGCTGCGCTGCACTTTGCTGTGCTGCGCTGCACTTTGCTGTTTGCGTGCACTTTGCTGTGCTGCACTGTACTTCGCTGTGATGCGCTGTACTTTGCTGTGCTGTGCTGCACTTTGCTGTCCTACGCTGCACTTTGCTGTGCTGTGCTGCACTTTGCTGTGCTGCGTTGTACTTTGCTGTGATGCGCTGTACTTTGCTGTGATGCGCTGTACTTTGCTGTGCTGCGCTGCACTTTGCTGTCCTACGCTGCACTTTGCTGTGCTGTGCTGCACTTTGCTGTCCTACGCTGTACTTTGCTGTGCTGCGCTGTACTTTGCTGTGCTGCGCTGCACTTCGCTGTGCTGCGCTGCACTTTGCTGTGCTATGGTGCTCGGCATTGTGTTGTGTTGTGTGCCCATGCCAATGGGGAGAGTCACTAAATCTACATATAATATCACAAAAGAAGTTGTGTTTTTTCAAAAAAGCAGGTTAACTTGTGTACCCAATTTTGTGGACATCACTGAATATATTTGTAACAAGACCATAACTCTGAAGCATACTTTTTGGGATCAAAGCAATTATCTACGTGAAGATGATAGTTAGAAATGAGTGGTGAAGAGGTCTCCTCCCCCCACCCCTCCTCCCTTCCGCCCCTAACCACCCCCCTCCCCCTTTCTCTTGTCCAGAAATGGTGGATAAGATTTAAGACTTGTCCCCTCCAGACTACATACCGCATTGCCAAGGCACCAGTTTCTGGCATGTTTATGCCTGTGTTGCATGGAACAGTATCACAGTGTTGGGAACAGTATCACAGTGTTGGGAACAGTATCACAGTGTTGGGAACAGTATTACAGTGCTGGGAACAGTATTACAGTGCTGGGAACAATATTACAGTGTTGGGAACAAATTAACAGTGCTGGGAACAGTTATTACAATGTTAGGAACAGTATTACAGTGTTGGGAACAGTATTACAGTGTTGGGAACAGTATTACAGTGTTGGGAACAGTATCACAGTGTTGGGAACAGTATTACAGTGTTAGGAACAATATTACAGTTTTGGGAACAATATTACAGTTTGCTGGGAACATATTTACAGTGCTGGGAACAGTATACAGTGTGGGAACAGTATCACAGTGTTGGGAACAGTATTACAGTTTGGGAACAGTATCACAGTGTTGGGAACAGTATGACAGTGTTGGGAAACAGTATCACAGTGTTGGGAACAGTATGACAGTGTTGGGAACAGTATTATTGTGCTGGGAACAGTGTACAGGTTGGGAACAGTATCACAGTGTGGGAACAGTATTACAGTGTTGGGAACAGTATTACAGTGTTGGGAACAGTATTACAGTGTTAGGAACAGTATCACAGTGTTGGGAACAGTATTACAGTGTTAGGAACAGTATCACAGTGTTGGGAACAGTATTACGGTGTTGGGAACAGTATTCAGTGTTGCATGGAACAGTATCACAGTGTTGGGAACAGTATTACAGTGTTGCATGGAACAGTATCACAGTATTGGGAACAGTGTTACAGTGTTGGGAACAGTATCACAGTGTTGGGAACAGTGTTACAGTGTTGGGAACAGTATTACAGTGTTAGGAACAGTATTACGGTGTTAGGAACAGTATTACAGTGTTAGGAACAGTATTACAGTGTTAGGAACAGTATTACAGTGTTGCAGGAACAGTATCACAGTGTTGGGAACAGTATTACAGTGTTGGGAACAGTATTACAGTGTTGGGAACAGTATTACAGTGCTGGGAACAGTATTACAGTGTGGGAACAGTAATACAGTGTTGGGAACAGTATTACAGTGTAGGAACCAGTATTACAGTGTTGGGGAACAGTATTACAGTGTTGGGAACGATGGTGACTGTACTGTGCAGAAATACACAAGCCAATCAGACGTCTGGAGTTACGGTGTCCTGCTGTGGGAAATCTACTCCTTTGGAAAAGTTCCATACCCAAGGATAGTAAGTACCTCTATGTATTTTGTTCTTTGTGTGTGTGTGTGTGTGTGTGTGTGTGTGTGTGTGTGTTGTGTGTGGTGGTGTGGTGTTTGTGTGGTGTGTGTGTGGTGTGTGTGTGTGTGCGTGTGTGCGCGCGCACCTGTAAGTGTGTACACGCACTCCACACCTGTCATCCTCTGAAGTTGATCACTGCTAGCTGACCTTTTATCGTACCTGTCAAACTATCTATGTCACAGTCATCGTCATTATGCATTGAAGCAAGCATTTAAAAACTCACCTGTTCTAGTGTAGAGCCAACAAACACTCCAACTCCAGCCTCACACTTTCACTGCATTCATTAAAATGTATGTTTTTAAGTAATTATTGATCTACATTCATCTGCTTCCTTGACTGTTTGATTGTTTTTACCAGATGTGAATGTATACTTTAGATTCATCTCTCTCTCTCTCTCTTCTCTCTCTCTCTTCCTCTCTCTCTCTTTTCTCCTCTCTCTCCCCTCCCCCTCCCTTCCCTCTCTCTTTTCCTCCCTCTCTCTGCCTCTCTTTCTCTCTCTCTCTCTGTCTCTCTCTCTCAACTCTCTGTTTCTTTTTCATGTGTTTTTCTTTACAGCGCATTCATGAACTGTTATTATATTTGTACATAAAGCTATCTGTTATGATTTTATCTATCAGTGTGTGTGTGTGTGTGTGTGTGTGTGTGTGTGTGTGTGTGTGTGTGTGTGTGTGTGTGTGTGATACGCATGATTTGGGTATCATTAGACTTTTTTGCCTTGTCTGCTTTTAGTGACTAACAGTGTCAATTTCTCTTTCTTTTCTCTGTTAAATGAGCTTGTATGCCTTGTGTCTACAATGTACACTGGACCTGTTCATTCAGTCTTGTGTCTACAATGTACACTGGATCTCGTTCATTCAGTCTTGTGTCTACAATGTACACTTAAATCTCGTTCATTCAGCCTTGTGTCTACAATGTACACTGGATCTCGTTCATTCAGCCTTGTGTCTACAATGTACACTTAAATCTCGTTCATTCAGCCTTGTGTCTACAAGTGTACACTGGATCTCGTTCATTCAGTCTTGTGTCTACAATGTACACTTAAATCTCGTTCATTCAGCCTTGTGTCTACAATGTACACTTAAATCTCGTTCATTCAGTCTTGTGTCTACAATGTACACTGGACCTCGTTCATTCAGTTTTGTGTCTACAATGTACACGGGACCTGTTCATTCAGCCTTGTGTCTAAAATGTACACTTAAATCTCGTTCATTCAGTCTTGTATCTACAATGTACACTTAAATCTCATTCATTTAGTCTTGTGTCTACAATGTACACTTAAATCTCGTTCATTCAGTCTTGTATCTACAATGTACACTTAAATCTCATTCATTCAGTTTTGTGTCTACAATGTACACTTAAATCTCATTCATTTAGTC
Organism: Conus ventricosus; assembly: GCA_018398815.1. Classification (NCBI taxonomy): domain Eukaryota; kingdom Metazoa; phylum Mollusca; class Gastropoda; order Neogastropoda; family Conidae; genus Conus; species Conus ventricosus. Next base: position 4,315,327 of record CM031608.1, read on the forward strand.
TTGTGTCTACAATGTACACTTGATCTCATTCATTCAGTTTGTGTCTTACAATGTACACTTAAATCTCATTCATTCAGTTTTGTGTCTAAATGAAACACTTAAATCTCGTTCATTCAGTCTTGTGTCTACAATGTACACTTAAATCTTGTTCTTTTATTCGTCCTTAATCTATCACATTACACTTTTTAAATTTCTCGTTTCATTCAGTCTCCACGGTGGACATGCCTATAGTGACCATGATCTCGTTCATTCAGTCTCCACGGTGACATGCCAATAGTGACCATGATCTCGTTCTTTCCCAGTCTCCAGGGGTGACATGCCTATAGGTTGGAGGGGCATGATTCGCATTCAGCTGCCAGAATGGGAAGTCCCACTTTTGGATCCGGGTTTTATTCAGTTTTCCAGGATTGGTTGCCTTATATTTGGGTTTTTGGTGGCCTCGCTCGGGATGGAGAACCACATTTGGCGTTTGGTCCTTCGCATTGTTTTTTCTTGGGGCCTTCCACGGGGGTTTGTGTGTCCATTCGCAGTCGTTGGTTGGTCGTTTCGTTTGTATAAGGATGAAGAAGAAAAAAGCCTAAAAAAACTCGTCACAAAAAACTTTCATAAATAGAATAGATCCTGGGCTGAGCCGTGTCCCATTAAAAATGTCTGGGAGGTGCCAAATTTGGCTGGATCGGTAGTTATATCTGGATCAGATTGTGGACCAAAGATTTTTCAGCAGATATGAAAAGAAGTATATTACTCCGAAGCTGCTGAATCTTTGTGAACAAAGCTGGTTGAATGATGAAATATGGTCTCAAGACTGTGTGTGAGGATCTTTTGGCGGGGAAAAAGACTGTGTGTGAAAATCTATGGGGGAAAAGACTGTGTGTGAGGATCTATGGCGGGGAAAGACTGTGTGTGAGGATCTATGGCGGGGATCTGAGTCAAAGCTGATCTGGATCATCTTCAAAGGGTTGAAAAGATCGTTACAAATTTTCAGAGAACTGGAACTCTGTTGAAGCTACTGTTTTGAATTGGTTACCATCTATGAAGTGATCAATTTTCATGGAATAAATTAAAACTTTCTACCAGTGACAAAAACTTTTTATATTTCATGAAATAATCTCTTATCATGGAATGTTAAAACATTCTGTCACTGACAAAACTGTTGATATTTGATATTTGCATGTTGTATCAATAAAGATGTATGAGGAGTGACTCCTTTAGTCCATACCAAAATGTTACTTCTCCTGGTTGGAAGAAGATTTGTTCTTTTTCATTTCTGTGATGTTGTTGGGCTAGGCTTTATTGTGAGTGGATGTCATTGTTGTCATGTATTAACTTTTAAAACCTGCAGTCTGAGGCAGCTCAGATGCTTTGCGATAGTAGAGCATTGGGTTTTCCCCAAAACAAAATACTCAGCCACACATTTCTCCAACTTTAGTGAGGGAGGAAAGGGAGAGGGTTAGGAAAGACAGAAGGGGGGGGGGGGGGGGGGGGGGGTGAGAAGCCATCTGTCTGGGCCCGTTCTTTTTTTTTTTTTCATTCCTCTCTGAAAACATGGGCATTGGGTCCAGTCTCGAACGGGAAATGCTGGCCAGCATTGAGGGGGACAGCGCATGGCAGCCCGCCCGATGCCCGCCCAGGTGTACGCCTCATGGGGAGAAAGTGGGGGGGGGGATGGACCCGAAGCGGCCCCTTAACTCCATGCTGGGTCCCTCGGAGCAGGCCCAGCAGGGTAGATCCAGGGACATGTAAGGCCCAGAGCGTAGATTCCAGGGAAGGTGTACGGCCAGACAGCGTAGATTGGCCGGGACATGGAAGGGGGTTTTTTTAGCATTGGCTCGACGCTGGCTAGGTTCAATATTTTTAACGTTTGGGTTCCAAGAAGGCCCAAAAGGCCCAGACATGATTTGATAATAACCTTGGCTTTGCAAGTTACAGACTAAGTGGGAAAGGTGTGTCGTGCCTTTTTTTATAGTTTGTCACACGCTGGCTTGGTCACAATATTTTTAAAGTTTCTTCAGACAAAAGTATATATTTTAAAAATTTTTTGATGATAACCCCTTTGGGTGTTGGCAAGTCAAAAGTTATTTTCTGACGCAGTTTTTTAAAATTTGCCGGGGTTTCTGTTTGAGGGCTCTCCAGTTTGCCTATATCGATTCAAATTTGTTGTTGGTTCTAGAAATTCTAAATATACATATTTTTAAATTTATTGATTTATTTGTTTGTAATAGATTTTAAATTTTTTTTGGCTTTTAAAACACATTGTTTGTGTTGTGGTTTTTTTAAATTGGTTTTATGGTATTTGGGGTTGGGGGTTTTTGTTTTGTTTTTGGGGGGGTTGTTTGTTTGGGGTAGTTTTTGGTGTGTGTGTTTTGGGGGGTGGTGGGGTGGTTGTGTTTGGGGGTGGTTGTTTTGTGGTTGTGGGGGGGTGGTGGGGGGGGGGTTTGGGGGTGGTGGGGGTGGTGTGTGTGGGGGGGTTGTGGGGGTGGGGGTTTGGGGTGTGTGGTTGGGGGGGGGTGGTGTGGGGTGGGGTGTGTGTTGGGGTGGTGGGGGGTGGTGGGGTGGTGTGTTTGGGGGGGTGGGGTTGGTGGTGTGTGTGGTGGGGGTGGTGGGGGTGGTGTGTTTGGGGGGGGTGTGGGTGGTGGTGTGTGGTGTGGGGGGGTGGTGGGGGTGGTGGGGTGTGTGTTGGGGGTGGTGGGTGTGTTGGGGTGTTGGGGGTGGTGGGGTGGGGGGTGGTGTGTGGGTGGGGTGGTGGCCAGGAAACCTGCATAAGATTCAAGGTCATCTATGGAAGGGTTTTTTTTAAGTCTTACTTCCTCTGAATAATGTAAAAGGATATTTATAGAGCGTTTACCTCGCCAGAGCCCAAAGCGCTATTACAGAAACATGATAAAATACTAATTCTAACTCAAAGCAAAACACACACACGCACGCACATGTGCACACGCACGCGTGCCCGCGAGCACATCAAAACAAGCAGACCGCGCACAGAGATAAGTGGATATCGTTAATCATCGGGGGAAAAGATGTGTCTGTAGGGAGGTGTTTTAAAAATGACCCATAACTGATTTATCGTGGCATCTCTGAAATGTTATTTTCCTTTTACATCATATTGAATGAGTGTCTGGGATGCAAATGTTCCCATTCTGCTTGCTTTTATCAGGATTGGGGGTAAGAATGGTTTTAAGCACTTTCATGTCATAATGGCACTAAAGTCAGTGTATGAAAGAACTTCCAAGGCCAACAGTGAAGTATAGACTGTAGGGTATGGAAGAGGTTTTGGTCACATTAATCCCACACTCGTTGAATCAAATATTTGTCTGTTTAAGTAATTGTAAACTGTGTTGAGTAAATGTTCTTTTTTGTTGTTGTTTTTTGCCAGGGGGGTCCAATTATTGAATGACTGTGTGTATATTTATCAAGCATCATAATTCCCAAAGATATGAATGACTTGTGAATATATTCATGATGAAGACATCATAAAATCCCGTGGTATGAATGACTGTGTGTATATTCATGATCAAGGCATGCAAGCTTTCTGCTTTTGTATCCATTTAATCCCAGCTGTATTTTCAAGCGAACATTACAATGATAAATGGGAGGAATTGAGGGTCACTCACCATCAGTTTCCTGAAAGTAAGTAAAGCGCTTTTGGAAGGGCGGTGTGACGATCGAGGGGGTGGGGGGGGGG
>CM031608.1:4320008-4380008 GCA_018398815.1 Conus ventricosus
GAAAACGGGGCGAGTTCAAATAATGCGGGTCTGATCACTCAATCTGTCACAATAACGCGGTCTTTTTACACACACACGCACGTACGCACGCACGCACGCACGCACGCACGCACGCACACACACACACACACACACACACACACAATACACACACACATACGCACGCACGCACGCACGCACGCACACACACACACACACACTTCACTTCTTATCCTTCTCCTTTCCACTCTCTTCTCTCTCTCTCTCTCTCTCTCTCTCTCTCTCTCTCTCTCTCTCTCTCTCTCTCTCTCTCTCTCAATGTGCTCACTTCTCCTTTCACTTTCTAGTGTTATAATTTTTCATGCTGACTGCAACCAGAATATTACTGGTGTGTGTATGTGTGTGTTGTGTGTGTGTGTGTGTGTGTGTGTGTGGAGAGAGAGAGAGAGAGAGAGAGAGAGAGAGAGAGAGAGAGAGAGAGTGTGTGTGTGTGTGTGTGCGCGCGCGCGTGCGTGCGTGCATGCGTGCGTACGTGTATGCGTGCGTGCGTGCGTCCGTGCGGGCTCGCGCGCGCGCGTGTGTATGTTAGTGTGTGTGTGTACGCAAGCGCACACGCACGTGTGTTGTTTTTGTTTTGTCAGTTGTTAACTAAGACATATCTCTTGACATTTTACTGGCCTGTTTTGTTTTGTACTTTAAATCCTCGTTAGTGAACACCTTGTTTTGAATAGTGTATTAATCTATTTATTTGACCTCAGACTATTGCCCCCGCCATCTGACTCCCACCCTGCCCTGACCTTTTCTTGAATGTTTTATTCGTCGACAGTTATTGTAACCCTTGATGTGCCCACCATTTCCTCTCTTAATGAATTTATTGTACTCCCAGTTCTTATAGAACAGGGAGTACTTTACAATGGGAACGAAGAAATGCTGTGTGTGTGTGTGTGTGTGTGTGTGTGTCTGACCGTGGTCAAAATGTTGTTCCACTCGCTCCAGACAAAACTTCTGGGCCGATCTTTCTGAAAATGTGTAGGTATGTTCATTATTGGTCACGGATGATGCCCGATGTTTTATTTTACCAGAATAGCCGTTACTAACGGCTATAACAGCCCCAAACGGTTTTTCTTCTTTATGGAACATCTCAGTGACAAAATACATTATGACGCACGGTTGATTGTGACGTCAAATACATTATGACGCATGTTTGATTGTGACGTTTTTTCTGGAAGATAAACTGGGAGTACGTTTATGTGGTTTGTATCTTGTTTTGTGAGCTTCCCTGATCAAGTTGTATTTTCATTAAGGCTTTCTTTTCTGTCCTCAATAAATCACAGGGGACATAATAATAAGCAGACAAAGCAGAACTCTCTCTTGTGGCATCGATCCTTGGTGGCAAGGATCTTTAATTTTAAAAAAAGTGACTAACGTCTCTCTGTGGAAGACATGTAGGCTAACTGGTCTGGAACCAACACTTGGAGTTGAGTGGACTGTCTTCCTCATCTACTCAACCTCACCATGTCTCTGACCAGTAATGTTTCATTATAAACCTCTGGGAGGGACAGGTAAATGGATAATAATACAATGAAGTCGCGCATGCATTCATATGTGTGTGTGTGTGTGTGTGTGTGCGTGCGCGCGCGCGCACCGTGAGGCGAGTCCTCTGTACACAAGAACTTTACCACTCGGCTAAATCCGTATTAACCTCGACAGAGATCATCTATTTACAGATAGGTCAATGAATACGTCAGAAAACTTCTTTCCCTTAAATCGATTATCACCTTTTACGGGGGATGAACGTAGATATTGCCCACCCCCATCCACACATCCACCCACCCCCACCTCTCTCACTCAAAGATCCTTCCTGGGCGCGTTTTGAGACAGCATCTGAGCAGCAGCAGCAGCAGCAGCAGCAAAAGGTATCGGTGTCAGGTCCCCAGCTGCGAGTCCCCCATTCACCATCAGCGAGCCAGACTCTTTCGTCTCGTCTTTCTGAAGTGCTGAGTTGGGGGAGATGACGCTGAAGGCTTTACTTGAGAGAGAGAGAGAGAGAGAGAGAGAGAGAGAGAGAGAGAGAGGCGTTGAATTCTCTTTGAAATCTCCCAACACCACCCCTTCTTTTTTACGTGTTTACTGATTATCTGAAAACTTTGGTACTAATTCTTTTCAGGCAGTTTCGAAGCTTTTCATATTGTTATTATTTTACGCCTTCTTTTTAGATGAGGGTGCGGGTTGGGGGAGGGGGGGGGGGAAGAGAGGGGAGGGGAAGAGAGATGGAGGAAAAGAGGGGAGGGGGGGGGGGAACAGGGTAGAACTTCACACAGAAAGATTAGAGTGAAGAACTCAACAAGGCGAACAATTCAAACTTTCTTTGATCTGCCTCATGTGTCGAAGAAATTACACGAGAGTTTTCCCGTCTCCAGCCTTTTTCTTTTCTTTCTTTCTTTTCTTTTTTTTTTTTTTTTTGTGGGGGGGGGGAGGGAGAGGGGGAGGGGGTTATCCAGAACCGTTTTTTATTACTCCCCCCACCCTTTTTCTTTTTAGACATGTCTAACTTCCCTTCATCAAGACATACTGTTGTTCTTTGTCCACTGACATTCAAAATCAATACCAGTGAATTTCTATACAGTTCGATGCCCGTGAAAATACACCCCCCCCCCCCCCCTTTCTGTCTGTCTGTCTGTCCCGAAAAAAAGAGACTTGTGCCCTTTCTCCAATTGAATGTTTATGAACCTAAGATCTGACAACCGCTTTCATACTGATAATGATAGTGATCACACCACACACACACACACACACACACACACACACACACACCACACACACACACACACACACACACACACCTCATACAATCTTGTGTGGCATGATAGATTACTCCATGAATTGAAATCTACATGGTTTGGTCTGGTAATACTTGTTGTTACACAAACACTTTCGTTACAAAAAAAAAAAGTACTCAGCAAGAGTTAGATATTCTCATTCCATACGAACATCTCCTTAGAGTGACCCAGACCTGTGTGCCACCCCCACCTCATCTTAAGATCATTCAAAGCGTTCATCAAGCATGCAATCATCCTTCCAAGGTATGCTGACAATACTCATAGCAGGATGAAATCATAGTGAAAAGAAAACATCCAAAAACCGTTATATTTTTTTAAAAAAAAATCTACTTGAACTCTGTTTACTTCAAACTTATATCTATTTGAAAATAATTCAACGCTATCCATTATTATTAAAAATACTAATTTCGTGTTCTTTTTTGGCATGTTACTGACCCACCCATTTTTTTTTTACTATCCTTTCTGACTGGCTGTGATATTTTGAAATACAAAAAAACCCACACACACAAAACCAACCAAAAACATGGTGACATTTTCAGGAGAGCAAGATGTTAAGTTTACATGGAAGAGCTCCCTCAGAAATTAGAGTTCTTCCATGGCAACACTGACACTGTCCGTGAAAAGCTAGATTCTACTGCACCTGGACATTCTCTGAATGACAAAGTTTACTGTGCACCTCCTTTGGCTTGTTTTAGCCCTGTTAGTCAAGACTATATCAAAAAACGTTGTTTGCGATGCAGCCCTAAATCATGTGAACTTGATGCCTGTCACGACCGACCCCTGGAGGTCTGCCCTGACAGGATCGGTCTAGATGGGAGTGAAGGGAGTGACTGACCTCACACGCCTCGCAAGAGACCACACAAGAAAGATTACGATACAACACCCCGTTTATTCACATCAACACACGCAATCACAAATAAATATTTCAACGCACGCACCATGCACAATCACAATCAAGCATTCCAACACACACAACAAGCATCCCAACACACACAACATGCACAATCACAATCAAACATTTCAATACACGACTACACAATCATAATCATAAATAAATAATTCCCGCACACACAACGTGCACAATCACAATCACAAATAAATGATTCCAGCACCCATCCCTTTCCGAGATGTAGTGCCCCCACACCCCTGCCTCTCCAAAGTCTACTAGGAACACCCTGCTGCAAATGAGTGCCCCAAACCGGGTCGGTTCCTGAAGAGAGAGATGTCGAAGGCCGACACCCTTGACCCGCACAAACGGATGGTGGAGAGCGCGTCTCGGGGGACGAGGCGGCGTTGCTGGGGTCCTGGACGGGGATCAGGACCGTCCAGCCAAGTCCACGGGCTTTCCCACCAGTACGTGGCCTCCACCAGTGCGTGGTCCCAACCAGCGCGTGGCCCCACCAGTGCGTGCTCCGGGTGAAGCCTCCGGGAGGAGGGACAAGGTAACTGGGAGGAAAGTAGACAGACGGGTACTGGAACCCCGCAGTCAGTACTGTCTGACACACGCTGTTAAACCTTAGCCACTCGCATGATGGGCGAGGGGAGGTTTACTAAATACCCCAACACATAAGCTCAACACAGACTTGAGCATAACGCAGCAAACCGACCAAATCAGGAATGTTCGTTAAAGTCTTCTCATACGAAGCAGGTAAGAGACTGCATAAATTAACAGGTATAAAACAAATATGAATTATCTTCATCCTTCTCTCACTCACATTTAACATTTTCCTTTCTTAGGAACTGAACTAATAGAGCAACCATGGCTTTACATCTGCCACCACATTTGCAAATAATAATAATTCAATGGCACAATTATCCCCACATTTTTATGGCAACATTTCAAAATAACACAAATTTCCTGCCACGCATCCAAACGACTAATCATGCGTACGCACGCTCGCGAACATAAAACTCGTTCTCCTTGCACACACAAACAGACGGTGGCCGAAGAATAAGAGTCCGGCGAATGTGACAGGGGCGGACGAGCGAGACCAAGCAAGTTCCAACCCTGAATCACCAGGTTCTCTCCCATCCCCACCGACTACCGCATCACCAGATGCCTAAAAAGGAGGAAGAATTTTGGATATAATTTAGAATGGCCAGGTTAAAGATTGAATTAACCAGAAAAAGTGGTCTCAAACAATATTCCTTTTATAATTTTGAAAACAAAAGGAAATTGCGCAAAAGAGAAGAATTAACCGGTTAACAACAAAAAAACAAAACAAACCACGAAACTGATGCTCACCAGCTACCCGTGGGTGACCCGAGTGGTGGGTCAAACGACTCTCTCTGCCTCTGTCCAGTCGAGAAAACAGCAGCGCAGATGCGGAAAAAGATGAAGTGATGTCTCCCTCCTACAGGCCGACTGTAGGAAAAGAAAGTACCGACTGTACCTTCGACGATATGGTGAAGAACCAGGACCGGAGCAGGCGCTCCCAGAGACATCTTCCGCTCAAGTCAAGTGAAAACCTGCCTCAGCGATGGCGGCCAACATGCCACGCTACGTCACGGTGAGAATACCTCAAACCTAAGAGGAACCTTGCACGTGCGGCAGGTGAAAAGACAGGTGAGAGGCCGATAGAGACAGCCAGTACAAGAAAAAGATACCAGCCACCCGTGAACCTGCAGGATGAATCGCACGGGCAGTGGAATTAGAGAGAGAGAGAGAGAAAGTAAACCTAACCTGAGCTGAACTACACCAAAGGTGCAACCACACCACAAACCACATTAAGGGACGGACATACGACAACAACGACGACAATAAATAAATGAACAATTCTGCTACCCCAGATGGGCCAATCGTCATAGGCCTCGTAACAAACTCGTGACAATGCCATTCCCACTAACTTGCTCTTTCAGTGCATTGATGACGTCCTACCCCATCTTACTCATGTTATCAATACGTCTTTGTCCTCTGGTCACGTTCCTGAAATCTTCCGGTCCGCAGTGGTACGTCCATTGATCAAGAAACCTTCATTAGATAAAATGTTTTAAAGAATTATCGGCCTGTATCAAATTTGTCATTTCTATCAAAATTATTGGGGAAGATCGCTTTGGAACAAATTCTAGAACATCTCGAAAAGAATCACCTTTTGAATCATCATCAATCTGCTTACAGACAAGGCCATAGTTGTGAGACAGCACTCCTCCGTATAGTCAATGACCTCCTCTGCGGGCTTGACGATGGAAATATTTCCTTATTAGCGATGTTAGACCTCTCCGCAGCATTTGACACGATCGATCAAAATATTTGTTCTCACGGCTTCAAACTTCCTTTGGATTCAAAGACACAGCTCTTGACTGGATTATCTCTTACTTGACTGGACGGACTCAGTGTGTGTACAGGGCAGATACTCAGACAGTTCTCCTCTTAGGTACGGTGTGCCTCAGGGTTCTGTACTGGGGCCAGTCCTTTTTGTGCTGTATGCTAGTCCTGTGTCTGACGTCATCAGTGGTCACGCCATGTCGCATGAGAGCTTTGCTGACGATACTCAGCTTCATCAGTCGGCTCCATTGCTGACAACCAACAAACTACAACTAAACGACGACAAGACGGAACTCATGTTCGTGACAAAACAGCCTAACCATCCTTCCTGCCTTCAACTGTCACTATCAATGACTGTACTGTCTCTGTCTCCACCTCTGTCCGCATCTAGGGTCATTCTTGACCAATCCCTCTCCTTTGACAAACAGGTTTCAAATATTTGCAAGATTAATTGCTTATTTAGAACTAAGAAGAATCAGCCTCTGTACGTCACCTTCTCTCTACAGATGGTACAAAAACTCTCATTTGTGCCTTTGTCCTATCTAGAATAGATTACTGCAACTCACTTTTGGCCGGCCTTTTCCAAAATACCTGATAGAAAGATTACAGCGAATCCAAAATCATGCAGCCCGAGTCGTCTGTAGAGCAGGAAAATATGATCACACTTCGCCTCTAACTTCACTCTCTTCACTGGCTATCTGTCTCAAACCGTATCTCGTACGAAATCTCAACTCTCATTTTCTCCGCTGTCTTTGAAAATGGACCTTCTTATCTCTCAGATCTCCTTAAAATCTACACCCCCTCTCGACAACTACGCTCCTGTGCTGACGACCGCCTTCTACGAATGACTCGCTTCAGGACTACTACTGGTGAAAGATCTTTCTCTTTTCAAGCTCCAGCGACGTGAACAGACTGCCAGACTCTCTCAGACATTCAGATTCTATCTCTTCTTTCAAGTCTAAACTTAAAACCCATCTATTTTCTCATTAGTCAATGCTGTGTGTGTGCGTTGTGTGTGGTGTGTGTGTGGGGGGGGGGGGGGGGGGGGGGGGGGAGACAACCTAATCATAGCCGTCCGGGCCTTTTCAAATGTAGTGTATGTGTATGTTCTCTATTACATGTATTGTTGTATGATTGAACGTTATAGGATTTAGTTTTTGTAGTGATACTTGAAAAATAAGTGAATGTCATACACGTAGGATTAGGATTTGTTAGCTATTGTAGTAAAAGTATTTGTAGTTGGGTGTAAGGTGTGCTATTGTATATGAAAAGGGTGAATGTAGTATGATTTTGTAAAGCGCTTAGACAAATTGATCGCTTGATTAAGCGCTATGTAAGAAACCATTATTATTATTATTATTAAGTACCATACAGTATATTCCCGAGCCAAAGCAAGGAAAAACCTTAAGCTTTTAAAGGCAGTTAGCAACAAAGGACCCAAGATAACAATGCACAGATATAGCTTGTACTTTGTCCTTGTGCATACCACACCAAGAGATTTTCTTAAGTGCTTCACAGTGATTGCTTTAATAAAAATGCAGTGTGGTGCTTAGATTGCAGGGCATTTAGACTTTCCCTAGATGTGTGGGTTTTTTTTCACTCGTCATCCACAGGTCATGCAGGGAAGTGGCTGATCCTCTTTTAAAATGTGTATCGTCAACTTGCGCATGCAAAATAATTTTTACGAGGTTCATAAAATAAAAGTAACATGACAATGAAGCCAGTTTAGGATCATAATAGAGATTTCACCCTAACAGCCAATCATGTAGAAGGCCTATTTTTTATTTTTTTAAAAATACACAAGTTAGAACCCCATGCATCAGATTTTGTGCAGCAATCACAAACAAATCTGGAGGAAACGGGTGAAATTCAATAAATCCATCTACCTCTTGTCCCATCATGGGAACTTCACAAAACTAATTTTGACATCAATCATTGCATAATGATATTCTTTGTCTTGTAATTTGTTTGTCTCTTTCGTTTGGCGGTAGGCTACATTGATTTCAATTTTTTGAATACCCAGTTCTTATAGAACAGGTCTTTGTGGGTCGAGATCTATCTGTCTAGTCTGCCCTGTGTGTCCGTGGTCAAAATGTGTTTCACTCGCTCCAGACAAAACTACTGGGCCGATTAACGGCTGTAACGCCCTGTAACGGTTTTTTCTTCTTTATGGAACTCTCAGAAAGTACTTGGCCAATTTACAAGCGTTTTGGATGATCTTGTGACAAATCGGAGCCTCTGTCCATATGTAAGTGATGTAATGCTGAAAATGTATAAACAACCGTTAAAAAAAACCCTTATTCTGTCGTTGTTTCTTATATATAGGTGGATTTTAATTAAATTTGGTATATAGAAAGGTTATCACACACAAATGGCACTTCTATATAGTGTTTCAAAATTTGACCGTTAAAAACCGTTATTCTTGACATATTGTCCGATTTGGATGAAATTTGATATGTACACAGGCTTTAGCCCAGTGAGGACTAAAATACCTGTTTCAAAAGTGTATATCAGTTATATAACCGTTAAACCGTTATTTTGTTTATATATTGGTGGGTGAGGACTAAAATACCAGTTTCAAAGTGTACATCGGTTAAATAACCGTTAAAACCGTTATTTTGCCTTTATTTCTTATCTCACAAAGCACTTGGTCGATTTATAAGCGGTTTGGAAAACTGGGAGTACGTTTATATGCTTCGCATCTTGTTAAATCTAGTTGCAAAGAGAGACGACTGCAGGCGGAAATCTAAACAAGTCTTGCGACTCGTTTGTCCACGTTTCTCTGGGTGGTTCGCTAACATCTATTTTTTTAAAAGTTTGTATCAATAATGTCTGAGAAACCATCAATCTTAACATTCTGAGTATATAACTGAAGGATACTCTGGCATTCGCTACCTTTCCATCTATGTCATGCCTGTTTCATTCCGACTTTCAAGTCTGCATTTAAAACTAATCTGTTTAAACGCCAGTTGCAGAATAGCACCTGAAATGGTCCGAAAATTACTGCATGTTATTCGCACACTTTGCTCGTGTACGAATGAGCTGTTTACCGTGTTATAGGCTACAGTGTAGGTGTTTATGTATGCAACATTGAATCCTAGTGTGTGTGGTGTGTGTGTGTGGTGTGATGTGTTGTGTGTGTGTGTGTGGTGTGTGTGTGTGTTGTGTGTGTGTGTGAACAAGAACAATTCTTTATTGTCGTCACCTTTGAAAGATATTTGGCACAAACAACAACAACGACAACAACAAAAAAGAAAAAAAAGTGCTTCGATTATCAATTTCGCTTGGCTTTGAATGCCTCAAAAACAAAGCTGGCTATATCTGTTGGTGTTCCCTGGAGTTTAATAGAGTACTTGGTTTTGAAGTCATTGGCACAAAATATTCTTTTTCCTGGGTCATCCGTTACATCTTGCATCTGTTCTACTTGTATCTTTAGTTTTGTTCTTAAGTCATAAAGTATTCTACAATTTATCTAAAAAATAAATTCGTCTTCTATTTATTAATGCTTTTAAAAAAATTTTTTTGTTTTCTAGAAACCTGCATAACGCCTTTCCAAATTTAAGTCATGCGAGCAAACACCAATTTACATAGCGCTTTTTTTTTTCTAATCCATACACCCAAAAAGTAATAAAAAAATTGATATTCAGATATTTGATGACTTTAAAACTCGAAACGGCTGATTTTGTCTTTTAAATATACCGGGCTTTTCAATTGTTGTTAGTAAAATTTCAGTCTATGCTTACTCAGGGGTTTGGTTCAACCAAACAGGGTTTAATCCCAAAACGTAAAGAATCTTTTGAAAACAAAGCCGGGATATTGAATTCCCTTGTCTTTAAAATCATGCGTTGTATCCCTTTTTTTAAAATTGTTTCTTCCAATTATTTAAAAATATGAGCCAAAAGCCAAGGGTTTTTCACAAGCTATGTAAATCCCAATTGGAAATCTTCCTGTTCATTTGAGTCTTAAAAAAAAATTGCTTTTGTGTAAACCAAAAGACGTTTACAAAATTTTCACATTAATTTTTCGGGGGTTTTTTGAAGAAAACTATTTTAAAAAAAAACAATAATAAAATGAATCCATTTTAAACACGATTTTTCTCAGCCATGGAACCAACTTCCCTTCTATTTTCTAGGGGATAACCAAAGTTTTCGAACATTTTGTAATATTGTTTCAAAACGAATGTTGGTCCTCTGATTAATCGTATAATGAATGTGAAGCTTTTTTGCTTGCTTGGCAATTTTAGTTTTTCCCAAAAATTAAAAGGAGCCGCAGAATGCAAATTTTATCCCTTTTTGTACGATCTTGTCGAATTATCTCGTCCCAAAATTTAAAATAAGAGGGGAAAAATTTTGGGTTTTTTAGTGTAAAAATCAATCCCTTGTTTTGGGGTGTGTGGTGTGTGTGTGTGGTGTGTGGTGTTGTGTGTGTTGTGTGGTGTATGTGTGTGTGTGTGTTGGTGAGTACAACCATGAGTTAATGTGACATAAATTGGTTTAGTCAGTGTGGGGTTGTGTGTGGTGGTGTGTGTGTGTGGTTGTGTGTGTGTGTGTGTTGTGTTGCGCGCGAAACCCGGGTTGTGTGTTTGTGTGTTGTGTGTGTTTTGTGGTGTGTGTGTTGTGTGGTGTTTTGGGTGTGTGTGTTTTATTCGGAACCAGAATTTTTGTTGTGTGGGGGTTGTGTGGGTGTGTGTGTGTGTGTGTGTGTTGTGTGTGTGTGGTTTGCCCTGCGTTTATTTTTGTTTTTATTTTTAAAACTTGAAAACACCCCGTAGCCTCTTGTTAGGATAAACCCTGTAGGGCCCCTTTTGCGGTCGGCTGGGCTAAAAGCAACATTACTTACTTATCTTTTCTTGTTAAAAAACGAAAAATCCTCCGACTCACTTTCGCCCTCAAACCATTTTCGGGCGAAATTGCCCCGGTTGGCATTTTTAGTTCGACAAGAAACTTCAAAAACCCAAAAAATAAACGTTTCTACAAACAAACATCTGTGTAGGGTTATCCTTTTTCAATTTTTTACAAACTTTTCAGTTTTTTAAAATTTTTGCTTAACCCTGTTTTTTTTCCGGGTCTTTTAAATAACTCATTTGGGGAAAAAATTCCAAAAAATTTCTCGCTTTCATTGAAATAAAAACACGTTTTTTAAATTTTTTTCTCAAAAGTCTTTTAAAACCGGTTAAATTTTTTGGCATAAAAACCACCACTTATCCCACATTTTTTCCCTAAAAGCTATTTTACAAAGTTTTTTCTCTTTTTACTATTCTCTTCCTCCCAAACAGTCATCTAAAAAATGTGTCTGCGTTCCTTCAAACAGCTATAAAACTTTTCTAAAAAACCATCAGTTTATTGCTGGGTTTAATAAAATATGTCATCACTTCCATTAAACCATCTATCATGATATGCTTTGTTCCCTTTTTAAGTTTTGGGACAGAAAACCCACAATTTTTAAAATTAAACGATAAATTTTTGTAACGGGTCGAGGATAAATATTGTTTTTTCCACAACCCGTCTGCCCAAAAATAAATGAGCAATGGGGATTTTTTGTCATAAGTTTAACTGCTCCATTTTTTTAAAACAGAGTTTAATCTAATCCATTATTTTTATCTACTCTCCGTCAAAACTTGTCATATAAAAAAACCCCTTTTGACCCCAAATGTGTAAAAATTAATCCAATTTATTTTTAAAAGATTTTTTTTCTATTTAAAGTAAACATTGATTTTGTTGCTTGTTGTTTATCTTAATACCCGCCATTGTAAGGAACACGTGGTAACGTTAAGGCTTTTAAACGTCTAATTTTTGCCGCTATATTAATTCCTTTTATAAGGTCTCACTAAGGGCCCACAACCCCACCCTCCCCATTTTTTAAAGACAAAATTTTTAAATTTTAAATTGGAAGGTCCCCAAAATTTTGCTTGGAAAGAACTGAAAATTTTGTAAAAGCTTTTTTTTAAAAACTGTTTTTTTTCTGTGGAGGATGTACGTTTTTCCCCAAGGGCTTTTTTAAATTTTCTTTCCGACTTTTGGCGCTGGCATAAACTACATTAAAGGGCCGATTTTGAATGCTTTTCTGAAATTTTTTTTACGGCAAAATATGAAAAGGGGGTTTATGAATTAAAATTTTTAGGGCCCCATTCAAAATTTGGGTTCTAAGTCCCTTTTGGGGAATCGGTTTTCGAACTATTTTATATTCAACGGCCAACATTATTTGCCTCTGATTGCGCTTTTTGTTCTATTTTAGGAAATTTTTTTGCTGCGGAAACCTCTTTACGTTTTTAATCCCCTTTAGTGTATCAAAACCAACAAAGCGCCTATCCCCTTCTGTTCAAAGTCGCAAAATCTGCAAGGCTTTTAATTCTAAAGTTATAACCTCAAAGAATGAATCCCAATTTTTCGGCCCACGCGACTTTTTTTTTTAGTAGCGAAATTATTTTATTTCTAAAAAAATTGAGTTATCGCTTTTTTACATTTTTTCCCCCTTTGTCTTTGATTTTTAAAATAATGACCGCCCCCCCACAAATTTTCTTTAAACTGTAAATTAGGGAATTGTAAATTTCAAAATCGCAATATGAGCTTTCCCGAGGGGAAGCTTTTTTAAAACAGTTAGGGTTTTCCGTTATAATTTTTCATCATTGCTCGGGCTCACCCAAATAAACATAGAGTAAAAAAAGTAACAAAAATCGAGCGGACTTTCCCCTCATAAGTAGTTTTTGGTTTTTTTAACTCTAAACTATAATTGTTAGCTGTAAAGGGCCTAACTTTTTTAGCTAGCCTTTATCAAAATAGAAAACCCCCTTTCCTCTTCGGTTTGAATGTTAACTTTTGTTTTTTAGATTTGCATTTTTTAATTTTTGAGAGTAAGTCAAGTTATTTTTTCTTCTTTTAGTGAGCAAACCCCGAAATAACCATCAGGTATTGTTAACGGCAAAATTTTTTTCCCCTGATTTGTCAAGTTTTAAACCGTTTATTCTTCCTGGATGCAGTTTTTTAAAACCAACAAATTTGTAGAATAATTCATGAAGTGCAACCATTTTGGCTCCGAAAAATCGTTTTTAAACAGCAGTTCTAAAAACAAAGGGACGGGGGGTTTTATTTTACAAATTTTTTTTTTAAAAAAAAAAAAAAAAAGGTGCATTAAAAATTAAGATGCAAAATATTCTTTTGGGCCGCACTAAAATCAAAAAAAATTAGCAACTGATACTCTTGACATTGCTGTGACCCAAAGCCCTTTTCATAAAAGGTGATACCCTTTAAAACACTTAACCCCCCTTTTAAAAAACGACCACCCAAGAAAGGTGGTTTTTAGTCATCCAGCGTTTTATCAGAACCATTAAAATTTTTTTTGTGTTTTGGCTTCAATGGGGGAGTGGGTTGCAAACATTTAAATCACCTGATCCTTTGGGAGGTCAGGACGATTTCATTTCTTTTACACCTTCAGACGTATTTTGATTGACTGCAAGCCCTTGCCAAATACAAACCATTTAATCCCTCAGCAACAGAATAGACAAAAGGCTTTGAAAGGATTTGAAACGAATTAAATATTAACATAAAGACGGCTTTGAAAAAATTTGGATCAAAACTTTGGCCTAGGCCCTTTATTTTGGGGGGCCGCACAAAAGAAAAATGACGGCTCCCCTTTAAAATCTTTCTTTTGGCCAAAAAGGAGCCGGGTCCCTACAGCAAGAGCATAAAACAGCAGGGCCCAACATTTATCTTAGACACTTCAAGGCCAACTGGGGGCGGGAATAGAACGAATAACGACTCTATAAATTATTTTTTGGGGTTTGCTTGGGCGCAAGCACGGGCAAATCGAGCAAAGATCCTTCTTCGGTTTTGACGCCAAAAAAATACTTGCAAATTAGGACGCCATTAATTCACTTTGATTTCCCTAAAAGATTCAAAAGGTACCACATGTTTTACAATACCAAGATCGAAGTAGATTTTGTTTTTGGGCACTGGTTTATCTGCGCTTCTGACCTCGACCCCAGATAGGTACAATAATAACATAATAATGAAATCTTTATAGCGGGCAATAACAAAGGGTTGGGGGAAAAACGACATAAATTCTCCATAAATTACAAACAATAAAAGAACCCCAAGATTAAGTCACAAATTTCCCTGAAGCCCAAAACCCCCCCAAAAGTCATTGAAGACTCGAAAGCTCGCGGCCCCTTGTTCGCATGACCAGAATATGAAAAGACACGCTTGTTTTGGATTAACGGGCATGGGTTTACTTGGGTCTTTATCAAAAATAGTAACCCAACTATTACAAACAAATGCCAAAAGTGCCGGCCAAAAAGCCAACTACTTTGCTTCAGTAGACAAAAGCCAGCTGACAATACCCCCCAATTTCCGGTAAAGCGTCCACCCCTTTACAGCTAATTTTTTTAATAAATTTGCAAGATGTAAACTGTTTTTTTCCCATGATTTATCAGGCGGAGATGGGGGGGCGAGGCGGGGGAGTAATGAACTTTGACCCCGCCCCTGTAATACCCATCACCAGTGTCTTTTTGCAACCCTAAGGCCGTTAAAAACGCTGCCAATGTGACTCCCTGCCTCTAAAAAATGCTTATTCGTTCTGCTGCGTGCGTCTTCATAAAAATTTTTCGTTTTTCCTTTTCTATTCACTTGAGTTCGTAATAGGTTGGTTAGTATTAGCACTTCTAGTCTTGCTGATCTTTCTTGCTCAAATTTTTTAGTCTTTGGGTATTCTTTTTTTAAAATCTCCCCCCTACGATGGGGTCGTCAGCCTCAACAGTTTTTCTTTTTCTCTTTTTATTGCCCATTAGTTCACCAAAGTTTTGCTAAATTGTTTGTTAATCGCCTTTGATGGTTCTAAAAGCATGAAAAAGGGCCGTTTTTCTCGCATGGGTAGGGGTGAGGTGTATAGTTTTAAAACCTTTTTCCCTTCTGAAAAACTGGATTCGCTTCTTTACATTTAAAATTTTCACCTTGATTGATTAATTTTTTAAGTCCATTTTTGCTTTGGTATCGTCGGGAGTTCTTGTACGTGTTTTGAATTTTTAGCAACGCTCCCACTAATTTTTGGGTCTGCAATCCCAAGGCGATTTTGTACGCTCGCAGGATCTTTTTTCTAATTGAACCCAGGGCTAAAACTTGAGGGGGCTTTTAGTTGTAAGTGAAAAAGTTCTCCCGTCGTTTTTTCACAAACAATGGCTTCTTTTACTCAAATCTTGGGGTCAAAAATTGGAGGTTCTTGACCAAAACTTGGTACAATGATTTTGGCCTACTTTGAAAAATTCACGCCGCAATGAGGCCCCTGAGCGATGCTTGTCAAAGGGTCTTTCACTCATTCGTCTCCGGGTAAAAAACTATAATCTTCTTCGCTTAAATTCTTGCCTGTTTTTAAATAATTAACTTTTTATTTTGCTTCATAAAAATGGACAAGCACATGGCTCGATTCTTCCCCCGCATAAAGCCTGAAAGACCCCTTAGGCGTGAAGGGAAATAAGCAAATTTACTGTTCCAAATAATCCATCTATATTGATGGGATCAAATTCTTACTGTAAAATTTCCGCCCTAGAGGGATGAAGTGATTGTCCGGGCTCGCACGTCTTACTTTCAAATAGAACTCGCTTAAACAACAGACCCAACAGGACATTTTGTACAAAATTGGGGCGGGCAATCGTTAAAAAAATTCTATAAAACTTGGGGGGCAAAAAAAAAAAATTTTTCTTAAAAAATCAGAAAATTTTTTTTCCTATTTGTCTATGGCAAACCCGGGGGAAAAAGGGCTGATCTTGCGTTTAAGGGACTAAAATAAAGAAGATAAAACTAAATACGCGGGATACTAAAGAGGGGAAAAAAAGGATTAGCTGTAAATTTTGCGTAGGAAATCGTTTTTCCTTTCCCCCTAGATTTTGGTTTTTAAAAAAGCGCTGCGCCAACTTTCAAGGGCTTAAAAGACAGATTGTCATATAACTTTTTTTAATGAATACAAAAACGTTTTAAACAAATCATAAAACCCGAGCAAAGTACGCTTTCACATCTCTTTTAGATTTGACGTTGTTAGCAACCATAAATTTAGCAAGGGATTGAGCACCATATCAGTAAAAAATTAGTAAAATATTACAAAAGAGTGTTCATCTAAAACAACCCCCAGAAGCGGGCGAACAAATAGGAATTTTATTTTTTAGCGTCGCAGCAAATCGTTTAAAAGGTATTTATTGCTGTGTGAAGATAAAGAACCGTTCAAAAAGCAAGGAAAATTTTTTTAAAACCTAAAATAACGAAAGGCACTGTACAAATTGAGGGTGCCAAAACCAAATCACGCAGCGGGCTTGACCTTATCACTTTTTGACGAAATAAAAAAATTGTTTGGGGGGGTGGGAGGGGAAAAAGTCTAACAGCAGACCAGTTCTAAAATTTACACTTCAAAATGTTAGGTTTGATGATTATTAACAAAAAATACGGTTTATGATTGCCCTAAGGTCAACAGAGGAATAATCATTTGCATGGAACGGGAGAAGTGGGAGACGTAAAAAAACATTAAAATTTGATAAAGAAGAAAACCCCGATAAACCGCTTAATGTAACTTTTGTTTTTATTATATGAGCACGCAAATATTGAAGCAACAGATTAAAAGTGTAGTTACTAAATTTTTTTTTTCATTTTAAAAAAAGCATTCCCTTTTCACTTTTATCCAAAGTACCTACAGCGCCAGAGGTTACCAAACGAAGGGATAGAAAAAAACCCCACATAAAACCTTCAGATAACAAACATTCGAAAAAGCAACAAAAATTAAGCAGGACCTTTCAAAAATCAGAAAAACCCAAACGAAGGAATCTCTGCCTTTAAAAATGCGTTACATATGTTAATACGGAACAGACTAAAAAGCCTTTTTCCAGGAACGAGTGTTGGTTTTTTAGCAACGGGCATGGGCCACCCGCAGCTTTACCCTAGGGGGGCTGTCATTGCTCCGGCCTGTGTTCTTTAAAGCTGAATGCTGCGGGGAAAAAAAAATTAAAAACTAAATAAAAAAGCACACGCTATGTTCAACTAAAAGGCAAACTTAGCTCTTTCAAACGACAAAAAATAAACGCTGTTACTCAAACATCACGGATGAAGAATTTAATCGTTCCCGGCCCGATTTTGATGACTACAAAAGACAAAAGTTTGTTTTCAAAAAAGGCGGGGAAAATTTTTTCTAAAACACCCAAACCCCCAGCAAAAAAAAAAGGGAAAATGCTTAAAAAAAAGAAAACGAAACTTAAACTCGTTCTAAACAGCCATTTTTAACAACGCCAAAGGGTTTTTATACTTTGTTTAAGCCCAAAAGCACAAAAAGCCGCGAAATTGATTCTGATTAATTTTTTTTTTTTTTAAAAAAAATTTTTTTGATTAAAAAAAAACTAACAGGATAGATATAGGGGGACAAGACGAATTTTTTTAAAGGGAAAAATGCTTGAAGAGGCGTTTTATCAAGACACTGAATGAATTTTTTTAGAACTTGACCAACAAACGACAGGCAATGTTGTTTATGCTATTTCTCAAGTTCCAGGTAACAAACAATAAACCCCCCATTAAAGTAATTTGCGTTTTAATCGCATAAACAATAAATGAAGAAAATCTAGAAGTCTGGGTCTCAATAAACAAAAGACATTTTTCCTCTAAAAGACTTTAAAACCCGTTTTGGGCAGCGAAAAGCTTCACGTTTTTACGTGCCGCTGAAGAAGCCAAAAGGAGGCTCTGGGTCGAGGGGAAGCTTAAGTCAGAAAAAACTCAAGATCCCATTGTTGGCAAGGCTACTTGCTACCCCCAGCTTTTCGCAAAAAGAGCAGTTCTAAACATAAAGAATTCAGACAACAAAAGTTTTATGGGGGTTTTTGCAAGGCTGCTCACGTTTCAAAAAGCAGAAGAGGTGTCTAAAATATCGCCCTTAATCAATGATCTTAACTTTTGTGGGGGGTCCTTTTTTAGTGAGACCCCAATTGATCAGTTTTAAGAGCAAAACAAAACCCAAAACTGTTAATACTACACCCTGGGGTGAGGAAACAAAACTACAGCCGTTTAAAATGTCCAAGAACAGCCCAAAGATTGGCGAACCAGACAAAAATCATGTTGACTTACACGACTTTCGCCCGCGGGGGGTACCGCATTACACATTGTTCGAACAATGATAAACAATGCCATGCTTCAAAGAATGGGCATAAAAAAATTTGCAGAAAATGTTTAACAAAATCCATCCGTAAGCCGCAAGCTAACAAAGAAACATTTTATCGGCCCAGTTGACTTTTTAACGGACAAATTTAAAAGCCCCCCCCTGGATCTAAAAAGTTAGTTTTAAGAACTGGAAAAAACTGCAACATTCTCCATACGTAGTTTACGCAGACTTCGAGTCGCTTATGTTTCCCTTTTGAAGGGCCAGCGCCACAAAACTTCGAAAAAAAAGTCTTAAGAGTAACTCAATTTTTCATTGCTTTACATTGTCCCTCGGATGGCGCTCATTCGAAAACCCGAATTTTAAGAGGGCCAGATGCGCAGAAAATCTTAAAACGCATGCAGCAAGGGTAACGCCTGTTCAAAATCTAAACTTTTCTGAAATCATAATGGCCTGAAGACCAACCCAAAAATGACTCAGCCACACATGTTGGATTTTTCGGTTTAGGCCCTCTCAGACGCAGAGAATCCGACAGTAAGAGACCATGAACCTTTAACGGAAGTTCGAGGGGGGCATAAAAAAAAGCAAATTTTAACTAAAATTTTATCCAAGACATGGAAGCCCCCATTTTTTTCAAAAATTGCGAGGTTACGACTCTACTTAAAATAAAGCAGGGACAGCCTTGTTGCATGCATTGCACAAACAAACGAAAACATTTTTTAATCTAAAAAACATTTTTTTTTTATCTCAAACAACACAGATGGACATTGAGTCCTGGCTAGTCCTTAAAGTCCTCCCAAAAAACAAAAAATATTTTGACCCAACTCTCGTTAGAAAAGGGGGTTTATCCATAGACATGACATTTGGGGAAAGGTTTGACGAAAATACACTTCCCCCCTAAAAGGGGCCCTTCTTTTTTTATCCAGAGGAAAGGACCAGGAATTTAGATTTCCCGCGCTCAAGATTCGTGGGAAAATTAGAGTGAAAAAGATGGGAGCTAACATATTTATACTTGTGGTGATACATGTTTGTTGGCGGACGTCTTTTGAAATTTAAGAAAAACCGCTAAACATACAGTTTTTGGGTCCTCGCATTACATTTCTGCCCCGGGATGAGTTGGGACGCTTTCTTAAAGTTTTCTGAGTACAATTGTTTATTGTTGACCCACCAAGACAGAGTGAAAACGGATTGCGTGGAGGAATTAGATGGGTTCGATCATTTTTGAAAAGAAACAAAAAATACCTAATGATTATGATCCAGGTAAAAGGTCTAAAAATTTAAATATTTTGATCAAACATCTGTATGGATGGGCAGGCGCAAAACACTTCCGTTTCGCAACTTTAAAAAGACCAGGGGGGCCCATCCGAATAATTTCAAAAGGGGATTAAAGTGTTGAACATTTAACCCTGATCAACAGGGGGCTCAAAACTAGAAGTTACTTAGAAAAACCCAGGAATCCTGACCGCAAAAAGACTATCCATTGCACAAAAGTTAAAATGGATCCCAAAAGAACCACCTAAACTTGTGCCAACTTTGAGGCAAAAAAAAAATGTCTGTCATTTTCGACTTCAAAAATTATTTAAGACATGGGTTTAAGTTTTACGCATTTATCGTATAAAGCTTTTTACCAAGAACGTTCATAAACCATAAACATGAAGAACACTGATCTCGAACAAATCCCCAGATGCTTCAGAAAAAGACTTTTTCAAGTTGATGAAAAACAGCTGTTTTGGGGAAAAAAAAGGAAAACCGACAAGCCAAAGATGTGATTGGTCCCAGAAGAACGAAGCATTAAACGACTTTTTAAACCCAATTTCAACTTTAGAAAATTTTATGATCAGCTTTTTGGTATAATGAGGAAAAAAAAGAAAGTCAATTGACAACCTTTTTTATTGGGTTTTCTTTTTAGAATATCAAAGCTTTGATGTTTAAATTTCTTTTTATGACTACTTTTAAGCCCCGTATCCTAGTCCAGAGTACTTTACACAGATACAACAGTTTTGTTATAGAATCCCTACTGAAGACACTATAAAGACATGGAAACCAAGTAGCTAAAGGGGGAGCGGAGGTATAGACACGCCTTATCCTAAAGATTGCCTTTGCATTCAATTTTAATAAGAAGGTTTTAGGAAAGATGAAAAGGGGGAAATTATCTGGAAAGGTAACAAAGGGGGTTGGTTTAAGGTCAAAAAAGTACAGTATTTTTGAGCCGGGGAAAAAAATTTAAAAAAGCAAAGGGGAAAATTCGCAGCGTTGGCACAAAAATATCCATGCAACTACAAAGAAGCATTGTTTGGTAAAAACTTTTCTCATGACAACGAAAACTGCGACAAACTCCCGAATCAACAAACGGTTGTAACAAAGAGTCATTAGATAGAACAAACACAAAAAGGGGTTGAATCCAAGTTTTTCATATCAAAAGGGGCCCGGGGGAAAACCCCAAAACGGGGGGTTTATATTTTTCATCAACTTTTTTTATAAAATCGATCATAGCTCATCCAAATTTATTTAAAACTTTTTTCAGTTTTCTTGAAGCGTTTTGAATTTTTTTATTATTTCAGATATTCTTTTTCCCAATTTGGGGGTTTTTGTAGGAACTGGGTGATTTAGCATGCAAATTTATTAATCCCCCAAAATGTTTCCTAATAGCATTACACGCTGAAATGATTCCCCATCATTTTCAAGGGCTTTCCTTTTTCCATTCTTGTTTCGTTTTGACTTCCCCGACTTTCCTTTTAACTCAAATATATACGTAAATTTAATTAAACAACGGAACTGTTCCCCGGGGGGTTTTTCCCGCAGTCTTCCCTTTACAAAAGATCTTTAGGAGCGGTTTTTTTGTTGTGCAGTTTCTCGAAAAAATACAAAGGGCGGATTCATCTTTTCAATTCTTTTTATTTTAACGGGTCAACACTCCAAACTGGTCGGTTGCCCCGATGCGAGTGTCCCCTTCTCTTCTCCCCCTAAAAAAAGGACCTTAAATTTTAAACCAAACGGGAATAGTTTTTCTGGGTTCTGGAGCTTTAGCAACATTTATTTTTTTTCTTTATTGCTTGTCTGGTTTAGCCCTTTAAATTCTTCATTATTTTATTTTCGCGCAAAAAAGAGGGGAGTCTTTTAAAAACCCCTTTTTGTGGCGAGAATTTCAAACACTCTCTGTGATACGTAAGAAAAAAACTTTCGGGAACTTTTGTTAAATTTTTTAACAAACCGTACGTGAACTCCCGGAAAGCCTCTTTTAATAGTAACTCGTGTTTTAAAAAATAATTTGATTCCCTGGGGGTTAAATTCTTTTTCCCTCACGACTTTTAATCTCGAGGGGAAAAATTAAGGGGCCTCGTTGGTATACATTGTATGGCAAAAAGCAACCAAAGCACCTTTTTTGTTAATGGTTCTGCATTTGTAAAATTGAAGCCTGTCAAAGACTGTGAGTGGTACTTAAACTTTTCGCTAAAACGTACAGAGGGGGAAAATATAGAAATCCATTTGAGGTTTTTTGGTTTGGAGTTTATTTACAAAGTGGGTCTCTGTATTTTTTCTGGCGCGGAAATAAATTTGCCAAATCGTTGTTTAGATAACCTTTTTTGCTGTTTTTTCACTGACTCCCGCGCTTGGGGTTAGCTTTTTTTAATTTCTGTGAAGCCCTTTTTCCCAAAATCCTTTGGGCGAAAATAGATTTTTTTTCATTTTTTTTTCAGCCAATTTTCGCAACAAAAACACAAAGGTCAGCCAAAAACAATAAACGCGATTTCTTGCATCTTTTGTTTTTTTTGATGGTTTAAAAAGTCACGAATTTTTGGGGGGGGCAAGTCTGGGCCGTTTGCCCGTTTAAAAATTTTTTAAAATTTCTTGAAAAACATCTTTTAAAAAAGAAGTGCAAGCCCCGTTTTTTCTGGTCATTAAAAAAAATCAATGCCAAAGTCTCTGCTTTTATAGGGGTCTTGTGCAGTGCTAGTTGCCCCGCTTTGTTATGTCTTTTTTTTTCCCCCGCCGTCATCCCTTTTACTAAAGCAAATTACTTTCCGCTAAAACAAGCGCTTTCACCCAGCGCCACCTACATCATTACAATAAGCCATTTTTTTTAAAAAGATTTTTATTTTCAATTTATATGTCTGGAATTTTTCCCTTTCTTGACTGAAAATCTTTTCTAGAAAACCCAAGCTGCAAAAGCAAACGCTTTGCGAAACCTCAAGCTGTTTTGCCAAATCTGCTGGTTTAATTCTTTAAAAAGCTTTTACCCATTGTTTTCCTACACTTAAAAATCCAAAACACAGAATGGTATACAAGGTTGGTAAACAGTTTTTTCGGGCCATTTTTAAAAAATAAAATAATTAAAATTTAATAAAAAACGAACAGCGATGACTCACAGCACAGGCGGCCAAACTTCCTGAACTTATGAATGAACCAATTTTTTGACAAGCTATATGCCCAAAAAGGAAAGGCTGTATCTTTGGGGCATGTGGGAAAAAAACTTCCTCGGAACTAAAATTTGCATAGAAAAGATTTTAAACCATTTCGTCACAAACATTAAAAAACAAAAAGGTATGAAGCGCACTGGGGTCAGAATGGGAAAAGTGGGGGCAAACGGTTTTAGTTTGTACACTAAACAGCAGAAAATTTGCCCCATTTATTCTGAACAAGATCAAATTGATTTAACCAAGACCCCCGTTTTACAATCATTAAGTCTCTAGGGTTGATCAAACTCGATTTGGGAACATTTTAAACGCCAAATCATGGGGTTAATAACTTTTAAAAACAATAGTTTTTTTTCCCTTTAAAATGAAAGAGCTGGAAAATCATAGAATCGGGAAAATTTAATCAGGTGGGAAAGTAACCAAGGGCCAAAAAACGCAGAAAACCTAATCAGGGGGGGGCCAGTGAAAAGTGCCTCATCTGGGGCGGGTTTAAAACAGGAAAAAAATGCAAGTGGAACAGACAAAAAAAAATTAAAGTTACAGAATTAACTCATCATGAAAACTAAAAAACCCCCCAACGCCAAAGGGAAAAGTTTATTTAATCCAGCTAAAAAACTCCCCCGTGATTCAAGGGCCCCAAAGTCTTCAGGAATATTGAATTAAAACTGTTGCCATTTTTGGCACCCTTCGCGTTGGGGCGGGTTTTTATGTTATAAAATATAAACAAATGGCAGCCAAAACAAAAAGAATCAAAAAAATCTGAACCATAAAAACAGAAAAAAGACAACTGCACGCCAAAACCCCCCAACAACAAAACATCATTTTTTACCCTTTATAATGCAATAAAATTTTAAGAACTTAATTTTAAATTTTTTAAAAAAAATAGTCAGGCGTATTTAAAAAGTGGTTCAATAAATAAAGACATGGGTCTTTAAAAAGGCTTTTCCATAGACCAAATTGTAATCAGTGGGTTGCTTTGATGTAAAAACTTCTTTGACATGCTGGCCAATTTCAACCAGGGGGAAGAAACATCCCAATGTGACCGTTTTTTAGGCTGTGTGTACTATCTTAGACATTTTCTATTTAAAAAAAAAACATAGATTTTAATTAAATAAGAACTTTGGTTTACTTAGAGGGGACTTAGTTTGATCTGAGGAAAATTAACAAGAATTAATCAAGAACTTATTTTAAAACTGAAATTTAAATTAAAAACAATTTAAAAAATTTTTTAAAAACTTTGGGGGACTTGAATGATTAAGTGTGTGCAAGGGGGGTGGGGGTGGGGAGGAGGGGGGCTGCGTGGGTGGGGGGGGGGGAGGAGAGGTGGCGCGTGGGGGGGGGGGGTGGGGGGACCGTCCCGTTAAAAGGGACCATACAACCTGTTGACCATGCTGCAAAAAGGGCGTCACACATAAACCTATTTATAGAAACGCACAAGGGGATTTTTCCCCACATCCCTTGTGCTAAAATAGCCCTTATTTTAAAAAAGGCTAAATTTTTTTTCAAGGCGGATTTCCCCCCAGTCCTCTTTTTGCTAAAAAATAGCCGTTCATGAAAAAAGGGGAATTTTTTTGCAAGGCGGGTTTCCCCCCCGTCCTCTTCTGCTAAAAAACCGTTAGATAAACGGCATTTTTAGCAAGGCGGGTTCCCCGCAGTCCCTTGCTGCTAAAAATACCGTCATGTATAAACGGGTTTTTTTTCAAGGCGACTTTCCCCCCGACCCCCTCCCGGGTACGCCTACCCTCCCATCTGGGGATTAAAAGGGCGCCAACCCTATCTAGTTTGTTTGCCAAACTTTGAAAAATCGCCTTCATTGCATAGGGCACACTTTAAAGGGAGATGAACTAGTTAGAATTAGAAAAGAAAAAGTTACACTCTTTAACACAGACCTTGCACAAAACACGAATCTGTATTAACAAACAATCAAGTTATACAAACTGAAACATTTTTATTGGAGGAAAAGCAAAAAAGTTTCAAATATAAGTTTTTTAGCATACAATCAGCCGTGTTTACTCCGCCTTAAGAAAAAAACGCCCTTTTTTTAAACATGGGTTTAGTGTCTCAGCCAGCTCCCCAAAAAACAAGTGTGGGTTGTTTTGCTTCGGCCCAAATTTTAACAAGCAGCGCCATTAATGATAAAGAACCTCTCATCGATACCAAACACGTTTAAAAAATGGGGACATCTGTTTTCATTTCCTTTAAACCCAAAAAACCTTTAAGATAGCATTCTTTTTCCCAAAACAGTTGTTCACTTTTTTTTTTTAAAAAACAATTCTCCCCGGGTTTTACAACATGCTTCGCCAATTCTTTCAAACAAATACTCAAATGCATTTAAATAAAAAAATTTTGGCTCGAATATCACAACCCCGTTCTTCAAACGTTTTTAAAAAAACCACCTGCACAAAACCCGTAAATATCTTCTAAACAACGCACACACCTTTACAGCTCCAATAAACTGACAAACAAACCGGTCTTCGACGGATCGCTGACGCGCCCCTGTGGCTTTATTGATTTTTTGGTCGCAGTTTTAACCCAAACCCTGCTGCGCTGTGCAACGAAGGCCGCGACCGTAAAAAAAGTTATCAGGTTTCAGCCCCGTTCGCCCCGCTGTGACAAAAATTTGTAGGAAAAAAATTTGTCAAAGAAGTGTGCGGATTTTTTGGCATTTATTTGAAGGAGAGGAAAAGAGAAAGGTGTTGTGTGTGTTTCGTGTTTTGGGGTCGTTGTGTGTGTGTTAGTGTGTGTTGTCTTTGTGTGTAGTTGCCCGTATTTTGTCGGTAGTATGCGTGTGTTTTGTCTGTCTGTCGTCTGTGTGTGTTTGGTGTGGTGTTTTGTGTGTGTGCTGAATCCCGTAAAAGAAATTTTTCGGTTAGACTGCGCCACAAACCCCAAGCCCTCTAATTAGGGTTGTTGCACAGGCTGCCAAGTCTTAGTTTGATGACCGCCGCCAAAATGAGTTTTTGAAAATGACGATCGCGAAAAGATTAGGAAAAAAATGTTTTTAAGTCTTACTGCAGAAACTATAAAGCCAACCGGGCACTTTCCCCCCGAAAACCGGTTTGGGGCGAAAGGAGAAGGGTTGGCATTATACGTTCTCTTGTTTGGATGGGCGGGACGGAGTTTTCCTCTTACCCCACCACCACCACCCCCACCACACCACCACCACCACCAACATCATCCATCATCATCATATCATCATTATTATTACAATTTTTAAAATTAAACCCGGGGCCCGGGGGTAACGGTTTTTGAGAAATTTTGCCTCCCGGGGACAGTTGGAGTTCAAAAACCCCATTGGGTGCCCCCATTTTTTTTTCACCTTTACTGTCCACGCCGGGGCAGAGAATTTAAAAATTAAAAGGAACAGAGGGTGAAAAAAGGGCGCTTCCAAACATGCCCGCCCTGCATGTGTAAACATGTCCCCGTTCCACATGCACTCCCAGGAAAAAATAAACCCCCCACAAATTTTAGCACAACCAAACCCCCCCCCCCCCCCCCCCTTTAAAAATTATGAAAGGGCAAAAAAACCCACGAAAAACAAAAAAAAAATTTAAAAAGCACAAAATCAACCCTTTAGCCCTTTACAATTCTTCATTAGTATTGCGCGGCAAAACTGAGGGCACAAGTATTTCTAACCCATTCTGTTGGTTGCGGAACGAAGAATTGTCATCAGCTATCTGTGATACTTGTAAGAAAAATGTCTTTCGGCTAACTGTTTGTTAATAGTTTTCAACCTAAAGCCTGTGATCTGTGAACTCCCGGGGATGCTATTTAATAGTAATCTATGTGTTTTAAACAATATTTGATTCACTGGCCTTTTTATTCTTTTCCCTCATCGACTTGGAATCATGCGAGGGGAAAGTTAAGGGGGTCCTCGTTTGGTATATCAGTTGTTATGGCACATCAGCATACAGCAGAAGCACCTTTGTGTTAATGGTTCTGCATCTTTGTATCTTGAAGCCATGTCAATGACTGTGGTGTGCGTACGTAAATCTTTGTCGTCTCAAGCGTATCAGAGGGTTAAATATAGAGATTCCATTGATGGTTGGTCGTTTGGAGTTGTATTGACAAGTTTCGTGTCTCTGTATTCGTCTAGGGCGTGGTAATTAAATTTGCCAAATAGCTTGTTTAGATAACCATTCTTTTGCTTGTTTGTTCACTGACTCAGATGCTTGGCTTAGCTTTTTTAATTGCTGTGAGCCCTTCCAATTTCCTTTGGGCGAATAATAGATTTTGTTCATTTTTTATTCAGCCAATATTATGGCGCAACAAAATACACAACGGTCATGCAAAGGCAATAATAATACGCGATTTCTTGCTCTTGTGTTTTTTCTGATGGTTGATAAAAAGTCACTGAATTTTGGGGGGGCATGTCTGGGACGGTTTGCCTGTTACTAGATAGTTATTGTTTTATTGCTTGATCAAATCTTTAATATGTAAGCTTGCATGCCCTGTTTTTTCTGTGTGTCATATAAAATCTAAATGATCAAGTCTATGCTTTCATAGGCGTCTTGTGCAGATGCTAGTTGCACCATAGGCTTTGTTAGTCTTTTTCTTCGCCGTCATCCGTAGTTACTAATGCGAAATTACTTACGCCTTAAAGCAAGCGCATTCACCACAGCGCCACATCATATATCATTACAAGTGAAGCCATTTTGTATAAATGTATTTTAATTTACATATTTATACTGTCTGGGAATTATTCCTTGCTTGACTAGAAAATCTTTCGTAGGCGACCGAGCTCTGCAATGATAGCAATCAGCTTTGCTGAATCCATCAAAGTCTGTTTGCAAGATCTGCTGGTTTATTCTTAAATAGCTTTTACCAAGCATTGAGTATCCTACATCTTAGGACTCCATAACAGCAGAATGGTATAAAGGTTGGTAACAGTTTTTTCGGTGTTGACCTGCATTTTAAAAAAATAAAATAATTATAATTTAATAAAAAAAATGTAACAGCGATGAGCTACTACTGCTACAGGGCTGGCCTAAACCTTCCTGAACTTATGAATGAACAAGTTGATGATCAGCTATTATGCCCAAAAAGAAAGGCTGTATTCTTTGGCAGCAGTGGGGAAAAACAAAACAGTTCCTCGGAATGATTTCAGCATAGAAACAGATTCATACAGATTGTCGTCACTAGACATTATAAGTATCATAAAGGTTTGATGGCAGTGGGGTCTGATTGGTGAAATGTGTGGGGCAATCGGTTTTAGTTTGTACACTCTAAACTAGTCAGTAAATTTGCCCCCATTGATTTGAACAAGATCTTGTATGATTTTACGCAAAGATCCAGTTTTTTAACAATGTCTTTAGAGTCTTCTTGGGATGTGATCTATTACTACAGATTGGGAACTTTGTTTATCGCCTTTAATCCATGGGATTAATAACTTTTAATCTTATAGATTTTGTTTCCCTTCAAAATGAAACGAGCTGGAAAAATATCAGAATCAGGAAACATTGAATCAGGGTGGAGAAAGTAAACCTAAGCCAGGATAATTCAGCAGAGAAAACACTGAATCAGGTGGGGGCCAGTGAAAATGGTGTCATCCATCTGGAGCGTGTTTAAAGCAGGAAAAAAATTAGCAGAGTGGAACAGACAAAATAAAATATTTATGGTACAGAATATATACTATCATGTAAACATAATACACCGCAACGCCAGAACTAGTTGATCAATGCCAGCTATAAAATACTCATGTGATTCAAGGGCCCCCAAAGTCTTCATGGAATATTGAACTTAAAAAAACTGTTGCCATTTTTTGGCACCCTTGCTGCTGTTGGGGGGCGGGTATACTGTTTTAAAATATTTACACAATGGGCAGCCAAAACAAAAGCAATCAAAAAATCTGAACAACTAAATACTAGAAAAGACAAACTGCACGCCCAAAACCGCCAACAACAAAGCATCATTTTGTTCATTTTATATGCAATATATTTTAAGAAACTGATGTTTAAATTTTTTAATTTAAAAAGTTAGATCATGGCGTTTATAAAATGATGGTTTCGATAAATAAAGACATGGAGTCTATAAAAAAGGCATTTCCATAGACCAAGATTGTAATCTGTGCGGGTGCTTAGGACGTAAAATTCTTAAGATCTATGCTGGCCAATTTCACACCAAGGGCGTTAAGCTTGACATCCTCAATGATGACGCGTTTTTTTGAGGCGTGTGTGTACTATCATAGACAGTTTAACTATTTAAGATAAAAACATAGATTGTATTTAAAATATGAAACTTGGTTTGTACTAGGAGGATGACTTAGTTATGTATCTTGAGGTTAACTTAATCATAGTAACTTAATCTAAGGAACTTATTCAAAGAACTTGAGGTATTAATTAAAAACTTAATTAAAAACTTAATTAAGACTTGGGGTGACTTGAAAGTGACTTAAGTGTGCTGCATGCGTGGGTGGGGTGGGAGGAGGAGTGTGCATGCGTGGGGTGGGGGGGTGCGGAAGGAGGTAGGTGTGATGCGTGGGGTGGGAGGGTGGGGCACATCTGTCCCAGTTACGAGACAACTACATCCTGTTAGATCATGCTGAAAAATAGGGCGTTCAACATAAACGGCTATTTATTGTAGCAGTCAGCAAGGCGGATTTCCCCATAGTCCTCTTGCTGCTAAAAATAGCCGTTCATTATAAACGTGCTATTTATAGCAAGGCGGATTTACCCACAGTCCTCTTGTGCTAAAATATGACGTTCATGGATAAAGGCCTATTTATTGCAAGGCGGAATTTCCCCTCAGTCCTCTTGCTGCCTAAAAGTAGACGTTCATGTATATAAAACGGCTATTTATGCAAGGCGGATTTCCCCGCAGTCCTCTTGCTGCTTAAAATAGCCGTTCATGTATTAGCGGCTATATTTAGCAAGGCTGACTTTCCACAGAAGCCTCACGGCTATCGCACTACTTCTCTCCATTGTCTGGGAGATGTACTAAGGTCTTGCCTCGACCCTATCTAGTTTGTTTGCCAGAACATTCGAAAATCGCCACATTCAGTTGCATAAGGACACACTTGAAGGCCAGATGAAGTAGGTAGAATTAGAAAAGTAGGATAAGTATAACCATCTTAACACAGTTCTGATTGCTACATGAACACTGAATCTGTTGTTAAAAAATCAATCAGTTCTGATACAAACTGAGAACATTTTTACTTGGGAGAGGATCGGCAAAAATGTTTCTACTATAAGTTATTTTGCTTACAAAATCAGCCGTGTTTACCTCCGCTTAAGAAATGAACGCCATGTTTTTTAAACATGGCGTAGATGTCTTCAAGCCAGCTCCCAACAATGCATAAGTTGTGATGGTTTGTTTGCTTCGGCAACTTTCAAACAAGCAGCGCCATTTATTGATCAAGATACATCTCTTCTCGATTGCCCTAAACACGATAAAACTGGCTACATATTTGTTTATTCCTTGACCAACAAACCTTTAAGATAGTCATTCATTTCCAAAGCAGTTAGTTCCCTTTTTCGTTTTCTAGAAATTCAAATATTTCCCCGGTTTCACAACTGCTTCGCCTAATTTCTTTCAACAAATACTCTAACATGCAGTTAAAGTAAACTTTGGTCTCGAAGAATATCACAACCCTGTTCTTCAGTAACGTTTAACAAAAACCAACATGCCACTCAAAACAGGTAAATATCTTCTCACTACTTAAGCACCACTTTAAGCTCCTAGTAAACTGGACAAATACAAACCGGTCTTGTGACGTGATTCGCTGAACGCGCCACCTGTGTGCTTTATTGATTTTTTGGTCGCAGTTTGCAAACCAGAGGCCTTGCCTGCGTGTGCAACGAAGGCCGCGAGCCGTATATTAAGTGATCAGGTTTCAGCCCCGTGTCTGCCTGTCTGTGTACAAAGTTTGTAGGCTAAAAATTGTCTGAAGGTAGTGTGCGGATTTTTGGCATTTAATTGAAGTGAGAGAGAGAATGAGAAAAAGAGGTGTGTGTGTGTGCGTGTTGTGTGTCGGTGTGTGTGTGTGTTAGTGGGTGGTGTGTCTTAGTGTGTGAGGTTGCCTGTATGTTTGTCGGTATGTGTCTGTGCGTGTTTGTTTGTATTGTCTGTCTGTCTGTGTGTGTGTGTGTGTGGGTGTGTTCGTGTGCTGTGTCTCTGACAGTCAGGTAAAGAATGTTGCGGGTTTGTACAGACTGCCTCAAACCCTCGCCCTCTAATTATGGTTGTTCGCACAGTGTCTCAGCCAAGTCTTAGTTTGATGAACGTCTGCGCAAAAATGATGTTATTGAAAATGACTGTATGCGCGAAAATGATTAGGAAAACATAGTTTGAAGTCTTACTTGTCAGAGAACGTATAAATGCCAATCCTGGGGCACTTTCGCCCGAAAACTGGTTTGAGGGCGAAAGTGAGTCAGGATTGGCATTTATACGTTCTCTTGTTAGGATGGGCGCTACAGGAGTTGTCCTCATTACCACCACCACCACCACCACCACCACCACCACCACCACCACCACCATCATCATCATCATCATCATCATCATCATCATTATTATTACTATTATGATATCAAACAAGGGCCCAGTGGTCTAACGGTTAGAGAATTTGCCTGCCGAGCTGACAGTTGTGAGTTCAAACCCGCATGTGTGGTGTCACATTTTTTTCACCTTCACTGTCCACCCGGCGCAGAGAATTAAGATTACAGGTAACAGAGGATGAAGGATAGGTGCTGCTTCCAATCATGCTCTGCCCTAGACATGTGTACACATACACGTGCACATGCACTCACTGGTCATCACACATCAAGCACGGATCAGAGCCAGCTGATTTAATATGTAAGCACCTCACGATCAAAATTCCATGCACAACACAACCCCCCCCCCCCCCCTCCCACTTATCTATCCATACTTGCATCGTATGGGCACTAAAAACCTTACAGATATAAACATTAGTAGAAAAAAATATCAAATTGCTGTACAATATTCACAGTCTCCATAATTCTTTCATGTCTGCGTAGTTAAAAGCTGAAAAACAAAACTGTTCCCGTCCGTTTCAAATCATACTCGCCACTTGTGTGTGTGTGTGTGTGTGTGTGTGTGTGTGTGTGTGTGTGTGTGTGACCATCTGTGTGTATAAAAATCAAAATCTGCATTTTTTTCTATCAAACATTCTGTCCAAGTAAAGAAACGAATCGAATAAAGCTGAAAAAGTGGTAAACAGTAAGTATAAACAACAACAAAAGGACCAGACAGACGTACACATTCTTTCCCACTTGCCTCTTCTCCCACATTAACTTGTATACAGGCTCTCATGCATGCACAAACACACAGTTATGGATGCACAACCCTAGAAAGGAAAAAAAAAGGCACCCAACAATTTCTAAGAATCAATGCATGAATGATTTACACTTCATAGCATGCCTTTTACACTATTCACCAGATTATGTAAATTTTTCTGAAGCACTGTTTTTCCCTTCATAGTTTTCAAAGAAACTCCATAAATTACCAGCAGCACAAAAGCACTACACATGAATGGTTATTTCTTGGTGTAGGAAATGACTGCTTTTACTGTGGTTTTAAACATTTCTCTCTTTTTCTTCAGACTGTTTCTTATAGAACTGAAAATGATTGCACTGTGGAAAATTAAAATCTTCTGCCCCCTAAAAAGTAGTCAGCGGTCAAAGAGCCTGATTTCAACAATATGAATAATTTTAACTGCTTTGTTACATTTATATGAAATCAATCATTTGGAAACACTACCTATCTGTCTATCTATATATCTATCTCTACATACATACCTATATATATCTATATAATATATATATATATGTGTGTGTGTGTGTTGTGTGTACATATATATATATATATATATATATATATATATATATATATCTATCTATCTATCTATATATATATATATATATATATATATATATATATATATATATATATATATATACCAGTTTAAAATATGATTTTAAAATGAAGAGGTTTTAACCTCTTCATTTTAAAATCATATTTTAAACTGGTATGTCGCTCCCTACATGGTTGAGCACTTTTTGCGTCCTGAGTGGCTTTTTAACTCTGATTTTATATGAAACCACCAAGTTTCGAAATATCGGTATATGACCAGGAGTTATATGTTAGTGAGTTTCCCTCCCCATTGGAGGATGTCTCTCCCCCTTGGAGAATATAAGCTTGCTGAAGGCTCATTTTGAGAAGCATTTATTTTATTTTTCCCCATCCACCCACTCAAGCACATACTGTTAGTTAGGCAGAATCATCTGCCACTGCAGGTATGAATGCGTATCTCCCCCTATTTCTTCAATCTAAGACATAAGAGCAAGCTTCGTTTATAATTCAATATTTCTTGCAGTCATTGCAACACCAAGCTGCTCTGTAAGTTGCTGGAACGGTGCTCGGTACTTATCCTTGGAATTTATTAGTTTGTTGTATTTTAGTCCCTTGCGGATTCATTCCAAGAACTGGCCCTCAGCACTTGTGTCTTAGAGGATATCTTTTTATATTTTCTACTTTTCACAAGAAAATGTAGCTTGTTTTGCTCTTTCATGATTTTCTTTTGCTTCTTAGATGGCACCTTTGGTTGGTTTTTTGAAAACTCAACAAACATACTACAGTATTGCACACCAGCCTTTTCTGGGATTGCATTCTTCTTAAAACTGAAAAGGCAGAGGAGTCAAATTACCACTTTCCGCGGTCACTGAGGAAAACCACCAAGTTTCGAAATATCGGTATATGACCAGGAGTTATATGTTAGTGAGTTTCCCTCCCTATTGGAGGATGTCTCTCCCCCTTGGAGAATATAAGCTTGCTGAAGGCTCATTTTGAGAAGCATTTATTTTATTTTTTCCCCATCCACCCACTCAAGCACATACTGTTAGTTAGGCAGAATCATCTGCCACTGCAGGTATGAATGCGTATCTCCCCCTATTTCTTCAATCTAAGACATAAGAGCAAGCTTTGTTTATAATTCAATATTTCTTGCAGTCATTGCAACACCAAGCTGCTCTGTAAGTTGCTGGAACGGTGCTCGGTACTTATCCTTGGAATTTATTAGTTTGTTGTATATATATATATATATTATATATATATATATATATATTAAATCAGTTTGAAATCAGTATCACTGCAATGGTCCCATCCAGTTGATGCATCAATAAATACTGGCAGAATACAAGCACAAAATAGAAACTTTGTGAATGGGTATTTCATTAAAAAAAAAAAAAAGGGAATGTTTTGCCTGAAAGACTTTCACCAGGACATTATAGACAGAGCCCAACATGTATCAACAATGATATTTGGCAAATCTCCATCTTCAAATTTATTGGTGCAAAAAACTGAAATACATTACCTGTACCACAAGACAATGACAACTCAATAACCAAAAAAGCTGTTGAAAAAAAGCAAAATGAAAATATGAAAAGCCTGGCAAGACATAGGCAGAAAGACCTCTGCAGGCAGACATATAGAGCAAGAGACAGGCAGAAAGACCTCTGCAGGCAGACATATAGAGCAAGAAATTAATAATTCAAAGCAGGAAATATAATTATCAAAAGAAGCAAGAACAATAACAGAAAATAGTGCTTTACTGCGCTTATTTTATCGGAAATGAAATGAGGCAGGGAACGGTAAACAATAAACAGAAACAAGTGGGGTATTTTTGCTCCCATAAGAAAACCTGACACAGAATAACTTTTATTTAAGACTGGCACAGCCTTTTAAACTTGAATAAAGTCAGACAAATACATAGACGAACAATCTAATGGTGGGTGAAAAAACAAGCGCAGGCTAACAACTGAACTGTGTTCAAAGTAATGACTTGGCAAAGATTTGGACTTTAGGAGGGGGGAGTTTGAAGATGGAGAAACTGGGAACATGAAATTAAGAAAATATGTTACAGATATGGAAACTCTTCGCTAGCTGCATAAGAGAACCATCGCAATCCCTTTTGAAGGCAGATATATTTGTATTGCCTGCTCCGAGGCCTTTCGTCCACTGGGTCGGAACTCATCAGGATTGTTCGTCTATGTATTTGTCTGACTTTATTCAAGTTTAAAAGGCTGTGCCAGTCCTGAATAAAAGTCACTCTGTGTTAGGTTTCCTTGTGGGAGCAAGACTTACCCCACTTGTTTACTGTTTTGCGCTTATTTAGTCAGCTGCAGTAATAGATTTTCAAGAGCAGAAAATTCTCAACACCACCACCAAAAAAAATCTAATAATCCACACACACACACACACACACACACACACACACACACACACACACACACACACACAATATATAAACAAACAAACAAAATTCAGTACATGTGGAAAAGTAGAAGAAAGCCTGGGATAAAGTAAACCAAAGCACAGCAAAAAAAAAAAGAAGAAAAAACCCAACCCACCAACCCAGGCATACACCCGCCATAATAATGTGGAAGTGACGAAATAAAACAAAATGAAATGAAGAAAGAAGGAAAGTCCCATTTCTAACACAGTTAAAGCAACAATGAGCAAAAACATACCAAACCAACGTAAAAACAAAATGCACTATCAGTATAAGGAAGGAAGAAATCATATCAGCCATCAACACCTGAACTGGAATGCAAGATTATGTCTTGTTGGACTGTCCAGGGCCCCGTTTGAGGTTAACCCTTTCTGTCCTGACCCTGCCACTGGCAGCGTAACCTTCCCAGCCTTGCATCTTTGGGCTGTTCAGAAGAAGACAGAGACTGCTTTATGCAAACCCTCAACTGTGATTCAGTTCATAAAATGGATTTTATTTCTTCTGCATGCTCAGGCTGATACTCCGGCAGACACTCCCTGTGTAGATGGGCAAGGATTAATCCCACCTACCCAACAAAGGGAGTGAAGTTTTGTGTGTATGACCGTTTTTTTATCCCGCCATTAAGGCAGCCATACTCCAACTTTGGGGAAGGTACATGCAATGTGTAACATGTCATCCATACCATCGGCCAAACTGGCCTTCTCTTCCGAAAGTTGCTGATGGGATTTTACGTGTGCAAGATTTTACGTATGTGTTCACATATGGAACCTCGGTTTATAGTCTCATTCGAAGGACTGTATGGGAAATGGAGTCAGAACCTATGTTAACTCCAAGGGAAAAACCCCCCTGTATCAAAACGGCACAGCAGAGATTCAAACCCGCAACCTCTGGATAACCAAGATTACAAGTTTGGCACTCTACCACTGGGCTATTCCGGCCCCCCATAAAATGGATGAATATCAATACAAATATGTTTTTTTTCTAAAAATTACATATAAGTTTTCATTTTCTTTGAATGATCCAGTGATGCATGATTCCTTGACAAATAGGGACCGAATCACTTTGTCAGCATAATATTAGTAATGCAAGTGTGGTAAAATGCAAATGAAAGCTGAACGCACCGAAGTCATATACTTTTATTTCCCGAAGATGGAGTATGGCTGCCTTAATGGCAGGATAAAAAACGGTCATACACACAAAACTCCACTGCCTGTCTATACAGGCAGTGTCCGCAGGAGTATCAGCCTGCGAATGCAGAAAGAAAGAAATATACTTTATGCAACTAGGTAAATTTACATGGCTTTTGTATTTCTGTTCTTTTAACTTCTTTGCTAAGACTGTCCACTATAATGTCATGTAAACTTGTCTCACTGCAACATTATTTCATTGACTCATGGTGTCAACTATTAAAAAAAAAAAAAAAGGAAAAAAATCCTTTGAAATTTGCTTATTCAAAGCAGCATATGATACAATGCAAAAACAGCTTCAAAAACAGTTGCCCTTACATTATTATTATTATTATTATTAATGTATGCAAATAAGAGTTAAAGGTGCTAGACTGGAACCGAGATTGATGTCCCACAACTGGTCAGGCGTTGATACATTATGTTCATATGTGACTAACCTCTGGTGGCGCCTGGGGTAGAAAGGGTTAAGCTCATAGCGACCTCAGGGACTCACAATTTGTCTTTTGCAGGCAGTGACCTTGGGCATGGCGAAAGGGTCAGCCGCTAACTTAGTTTACATCTCTTCCTGGGCCTGCATGAATTCTGGCCCTTACAAAATTTTGAAAGTGTACATCAATAGACAGCCATACAGAAAATCTTGTGAAACATGTTCATTATCACCGGCACATACAATACGAAACGAAAAAGCATACACCAAAACGACACAGAAAGAGAATTTTCTTTAAGGAGAAACAAACAAAACAAAACAAACACAAACACAAAAAAAGATAAAAGCACATGCATTTCTCAGAGAAAAAAAAGAAAGACGCAAATATTACGTTTGCCAGTAATGAAGATGACATAAAGCAAAATCCATCCTTCAAATAAAATTCTGCTCAATGTGAAGACACAGA
Source organism: Conus ventricosus (assembly GCA_018398815.1). Lineage (NCBI taxonomy): Eukaryota > Metazoa > Mollusca > Gastropoda > Neogastropoda > Conidae > Conus > Conus ventricosus. The sequence goes on from CM031608.1 coordinate 4,356,946, forward strand.
TGTGCAGAGAGTCATATAAACACAAAGTGAAGCAGAAAAACAAGTGAAATGATCATGCACACACCCCAATGATCAGGAAATTGCTAAAAAGATACAAAATTAAAATAATAAGGCACATGCGTTTCTAAAGATTAACAGATTTGTAAACCATATACCAAAATTCTAAGGATTCAGTTAATCATATCTAGCCTCCAAAATCTATAACATAATACAAAAACATTCATTCCTTTGCATAAATCCTGTTCAACATGAAAACATACAAGTGTCGGCAGTCATACATGTGTTGACAGTCATACACAAACAAAATAAAAAACAGAACAGTGGGTCTTTCCTCACCATCACTAGGCCTTTCTTCAGAGGCAGCCTAAAGGTATAAAAAGAAGAAGAAGAAAAAAAATACAGCATGCAGGTCAGAAAAGCCAACATTCAGTAATAAAAAATATGGAAAAATATACATATGTGAAATTCAAAGCATGTCTCACCTTTAAAATCAGTAACAGAGTGCAAGAACAGAACTGGTCAAAAAGTCCTGACCAGTCTATGGAGTGAGCATGTGGAGACAGTCATTACAAGTACAATCAATGAAACGCGTACAGGACCTTTCCATGAAAAACAGCTGTTTCCTTTTGTCTATACCCAGCATTCTCATCAACGTTAAAACTATAACACACAAACACAATTAACTGAAACATATGCAAAATCTGGAAGATAAAAAAGTTGAAGCCACGCAACACCCTTGAATACATTTGCAACATTTCTGTTTATTACAAAACCTTTTTTAAGCACCAAGCGTGTATAGAATGTATCCATGAGAAAATCTGTATATTTTCTTCTGAATGCAGCACTGTCATAAATGTTTCAACTATAAACCCAAGAAAGCTAAGGAGTGTTTCTACAGCATAAAAATCATAACCACTTATTATGACGAAATGGAAGGGTCTTTTTAATTGTTGATTTACAAACCCTGTATTCTCAATTTCACAACATTCCTCTTAAATTTTTTTAAAAAAAATGAACAGCTGAAAAATCATATTTAAGACAATTATCTGTTTCATTTCTGTTCCCTGGACACCATTCAATTGTAACCATTTAAAAAAGAAAAAAAAAGAAAATAAAGAGATTTAAAATGTGAAACATATAACTGCAAAATGAATCCTTAAGAGCCTATCATATACATCCGGGGTTATGCTGATCATTTTATACATACTACTTCAGCGCTCCACTCAGGTGGAAACAACTGTAATTTCATGTTGAGGATTGTGGCCCATTGGCAAACTTAATCACCTGTGGATGTGTTTACCCAACCCTCTGGACCACTATATTAATATTTTACAGAAATGTTCTATAAATTTGTCTGGAACCAAAAAAAAAAAAAGAGATCAAATCAGCAGGAATGCCTTGGTTAAAAAAAATGCTAAAGACGGTAGGTTTGGTATTCCCTACATTAAAATACATATAAATGGGCTACAGGTAACTTATTTGAGAAAGTTCTTTAAAGGTAACTTGTCTCAGAAAGTTCTTTAATTCTGACTTTAAATGACAAGAAATTCTCCTCTTTAAATATCCGGACATGAATACAATTATACCATCCAAGTCTATTTGCTGAACAGAAACACACCAATGCCTTTTGGAATGACACATATTAATCAAAAAACGAAATCTTTTCATGTCAAATAAGACCAGAGACAGCTTCTGAATTGTGAGCAGAACCTTTATCTTTCAATAAAAACATACAAATAGTGAGCAGTCACATACTTTTTTTCATTGGAGAGACAGGAAATTTTTGTTGTTTGTCAACTGATTATTGAGGTAGGAAATTTTTACACACATAAATTTGCTAACAAATGTAATGTCAACATAACTAAATTTCATGTCTTGGATTAATCAGGGCACTTAAGGTATGTGTATGAAACACAGATGTCAAATTTGATGAAGATAAACACTGCAAGCTCATGGTTCCTAAGTTTGTGAATTTCCTGTTAATTAATATTACAGGAACAACATTCTACAATATATTTATTACAGAAAAAAAAAGCCCAAACAGTTGTACCAAATGGCAATGGAGCATTGATAATCTTGACGAAAAAATGCTTTGAGAAAACACAAAATGACAATCAAATGGATTCAGATATGAGTGACCCATAGAATCTAGTGACCCATAGAATCTAGTGACCCATAGAATCCTAGCTACAAATGCTGTTTTGAAAGAAACAGGTTTAGTAAACAGCAGCTTGTGTAGTTTAGGTCTTACAGAAGGGACAGCATAACTCATTGTCTTTGGAACTGATCACAGCAGATCTTTATGTCTTACCGAAGGGACAGCATAACTCATTGTCTTTGGAACTGATCACAGCAGATCTTTACTTAGTCTTTACACCGCAAGGACGAACAGCAAACTCATTGTCTTTGGAACTGATCACAGCAGATCTTTCTGTCTTACCGAAGGGACAGCATAACTCATTGTCTTTGGAACTGATCACAGCAGATCTTTCTGTCTTACCGAAGGGACCAGCATAACTCATTGTCTTTGGAACTGATCACAGCAGATCTTTCTGGTCAGAGCTGGATGAATTTCATACAAACTGTTACAATACTGAAAGTTTACAGCTTAAAAAAAAAACACAAAAAAAACCCAAACATTTAGTAACAGTACAAACTTCATTAGGACAACGCTTTTGGTCTTATCCTATAATTCCCAAAATACTTAGTATATCTGAGTAGACAAAAAACAATAAAACCAACCTTATCTGTTTAGAAGAAAATTGAAACATAGGTATGAAACAAAACTTTACAATCAAAGATAACATGATGTCAGAAATATTAAAAAATGAATGAGTAAATTGTTTGCCTCACATATACAGATTAGAGATCAACGTCTTGTAGTTCATTTTTTTTTTCCCCCAAACTAAATCTGATTTATGCTTAAAATACACACACAATTAAACACGTGTGATATTCTTTTAAGTCCTTATAAAAGACAGAACATCATCTGTGAAAACAACGAATGTAGAGCAGGATAAATCAGAAAAAAAAGAGAGAGGAGAATATGGGGAGGGATGAGTTGGAGGGGATCAGAAAAAAAAAAAAAGAGAAAAAAAAATGGATGCTTATAACTGAACAGTCTCCTGTTGCTTTTTGTCATTATCATGCATCTAGCTATCAAATGTTTGTGTCTTCTTTGAAAAAGCTGATGAGAGAAAAAAAATAGAAGCTTAAAAAACTACTCTCACTGTACATATTTGGGTTTTCGTATGCAACAAGGGTTAAAAGAGTAGATTTGAACCCAAATTGATACCCGACCTCTGGTCAGGTGTGGGTGGTCGATCATACGCCCCTAACCTCTGGAAGGCATGGGGCAGAAGACTTAAGCCCACAGTGATCTCAGGGACTTACAGCTTGTCCTTTGCAGACAGTGTCACCCTGGGCATGGGGAAAGGGTCAGCCTCTGACTTAGTCTCCATCTCTTCCTGGGTCTGAATGAATTCCAGCCCTTACCAGTTTGACAGTGTATAGGAATAGACAGCCATATTCAACAGCTGGTGAAACATGAATCCCAGCCCTTATCAGTTTGACAGGGTATAGGAACAGACAGCCATATTCTACAGCTGGTGAAACATGTGCATTATCACTGGCATCCACAATACAAAAACACACACACAGCAAAATGACACAGAAAAAGAGTTTACTCTCAGGAGAAACTAACAAAAACAAACAACAAAAAAAACACACCAGATTAAAGTATGTACATTTTGTAGAAAAAAAGAAAAAGAATGCTGCGAATATTAAGCTTGAAAGGAAAGAATACAGCATAATATATCAACAATCCTTTGCATAAAAGTCTGATGATGTGAAGAGATACAGGCGTAGATTGTCAACACACACAAAGCAAAGCAGACAAACAGGTGAAATGAACATGCTCACACCAAAATAATAAGGGAACTGCTAAAAAGAAGTAAAAGAAAAAAAAAATCAAAATATACATATTGCTCAGAAAAAAATAAATACATAAACCAAACACCAAAATTCTAAGGACTAACTAAAACAAATCACACCTTGAAGATCTATAACTTTGCATAAATCCTGTTCGACACGAAGACATACAATGTGTAGGCAATTGTGCACAAAGTAAAAACAAGAAAATACGAAATGGTAGAAAAAGAAACACAGAACAGACGCACACCAAAAGCATCAACAACAGAACAAACGCACACCAAAAGCATCAACAACAGAACAAACGCACACCAAAAGCATCAACAAACCAGAAACAAACGCACACCAAAAGCATCAACAAGAAAGCAGACGGAAAAACAAAATGCAGCAAAAGGTGTGAACGGGAACCAGAGAGGCACTGTATTCTACTGCCCAACAAAGACGCTGGGGGTCAGTTGTGAGTGGGAACCCGAGAGGCACTGTCCTCTACTGCCCAACAAAGACGCTGGGGTCAGTTGTGAGTGGGAACCAGAGAGGCACTGTCCTCTACTGCCCAACAAAGACGCTGGGGGTCAGTTCTACACGGCTTGTGGAAGCCTGCACCGTGTTGACAAAGGGTGCAGGCACGCACATGGCATTCTGTTAAGACGTCAGGGACATGGTTGCTTCCTGGCAGATGCCATTGTGAATGGCCACTGGATGTGACACGGAACCAGGGAGGCCTGGGATGCTACGCCCAACATACTAGCACCTGGGTCAGTGTGAGTGGTGACCACCCGAGAGGCACTGTCCGTAAGGTGCCCACCCCTATCACACGTAGCCGTCTGTGAGTGGGCAACCAGCATCACACTGTCCGTCTAGTGCCCAATCAAAGACGTCGTGGGGTCAGCCCTATCACATTTGTAGCCCACCTGTCTGAAGGGTGCACCACCCATGTCATCCTGTTAAGACGTCAGGGGCACCAGTCCCTAGGCAATCATTGTGTATCCCTGGAAGTGACACCCCAAATCCATGAGTGTACACTCAGGGATGCACCAGCCCCTATTTCATCACTGTAGCACCTGTCGGTGAAGGGTGCACCAGCCCCTATTTCATCACTGTAGCACCTGTCGTGAAGGTGCACCAGCCCCTATTTCATCACTGTAGCACCCGTCGGTGAAGGGTGCACCAGCCCCTATTTCATCACTGTAGCACCCGTCGGTGAAGGATGACCAGCCCCTATTTCATCACTGTAGCACCCGTCGGTGAAGGATGCACCAGCCCCTATTTCATCACTGTAGCACCTGTCGGTGAAGGGTGCACCAGCCCCTATTTCATCACTGTAGCACCTCGGTGAAGGGTGCACCAGCCCCTATTTCATCACTGTAGCACCGTCGGTGAAGGGTGCACCAGCCCCTATTTCATCACTGTAGCACCGTCGGTGAAGGATGTACCAGCCCCTATTTCATCACTGTAGCACCCGTCAGTGAAGGATGTACCAGCCCATATTTCATCACTGTAGCACCCGTCGGTGAAGGATGTACCAGCCCCTATTTCATCACTGTAGCACCCGTCAGTGAAGGATGTACCAGCCCATATTTCATCACTGTAGCACCCGTCAGTGAAGGATGTACCAGCCCATATTTCATCACTGTAGCACCCGTCGGTGAAGGATGCTACCATCAAGCAACTATTGTGTGCATCCCACAGCCTCACTTGTTGAGGTTACTGTGACAGGTGAAAACAAAGCAATTCCCGACACAGCAGAGCTTTGCCCATGAGGTCTCACGTGCCCTCTGAACAGGTTTCAGATGCGGTCTTTCCTGTTGTCTTCAAGACTTTCCCTGTGGTCAATGGGTCTTTCCTGCTGTCTTCAGGACTTTCCCTGTGGTCTGAGGGTCTTTCCTCACCATCACTGGGCCTTTCCCCAGAAACATCGAAAAGGTATAGAAAGGAAGAAAAGAATAAGGCACACATGTCAGAAATGTAAAAACATGTTGATGAAAAATAGAGGAAAAAAAAGAAGCACATCAAAATTTCAAGAAATGGATCAAGCACATCATGCCTTTAAAATCAGTAACAGAATGCAAGAACATTTCTTGGCAAAAAGTTCTGACCAGTCTAAGGAATGAATATGTGAAGATAGTCATTACCAGTGTAATCAAAGAAACGTATAAAATCTGTCCATAAAAGATCTGTTTCATTTTCGCTGCCCACAGGATTTCCATCAGTGTTTGTGCTATAAACCCAGGAAATTTAGGGAATGTCTCTGTTGCTTAATTAAGAAAATTTAACATTTGCTCCAACAAAGTGGATACTTTTTAATTGTTAATATAAACATACAGTCAAATGAAACATGTACAGAATCTACTTATAAGAAAATTTGTTTCATTTTCGCTGTACACAGCATTTTCATCCATTTTTGGATTATAATCCAGGACACTTAGGGAATATTTCCCTTGCATTAAAAATGCATCATTTGTTCCAACAAAGTGGATACTTTTTAATTGATAAATATACAAAATACAATCAAATAAAACATGTACAAAATCTATTCATCAGAAAAACTGTTTCATTTCTGCAGTACATAGCATTTACATCATTGTTTAAATAATAATCCCAAGAAATCCAATGAGTGTTTTTCTTGCATAAAAAGTATCAATATTTGTTCAAAATACAGGGATGGGTTTTTTTTAAAATTGTAAATTTATGAACATTTGTGTTTCTAATATTAATGAAATTCTTTTCTTTTCAATCACTGACATATCATATCTAAAAGTCATCAGTTCCCATTTCTTTCCCCTCTAGACAGTTCAACAGTAAGCATCTTTTAAAAAAAAGAAGAAAATAAAGAGATACAAAATGCAAAACATGCAGCTGCTAAAATAAAATAAGTCTTTAAGAGCTGAACATTCACTTGCAGGGTTATTCCACACATACAGATCCTCTTATGTTACTGTTTCTGCTTACAATACAGAAAGAAAATAACCCAAAGCTCAATGCTCAGCATTATGGTTCCCTGACAAACTCAAAATTCTTAGAAGCAAAAACAATAGTCTTCCAAAGGGAAGAAAACAGTACAAAAACCACAGTTGTCACAGATGAAGATCACCTAGTTGTATTGTGCTTTTTTCTCTTCACTTGAAAAAGGCCAGGAGGCTGAACATTTGTGCAATATCATGAAGAGCGGTATTGTGATGTTTGTTCACAATTCCTGGCCTGTCTATAGTCTTCGCAGTCAAATGGCACTATTGTCAAAGCTAAGTCAGTCATGCACTGATGCAATCAGTCCCTCACTCTCTCATTTACACACAGCACACCAGATCACCTGATAGTGCTTATATCTCACTGAGGAGGGGCTGACAATGTTAAACTGTGTTTAGCTGACAACCTGGTACCTTCAAGCAGGTGGTCTCTCGACAGCCCCGGAACACTGCTGCATTCCTCTGTTCAAAGGCATACCACTGTCGTTGCCTGCTATATCATGTTTCTGTCTGGAGACAGTCACAGACATTTCACATGGAAATTTGCAGTAGGCATCAAGTGCAAGCAAAAAAACATAAATTCGGCATGGAATGGGTTTCACAAGTTCAGGAATGGTTCAGCTGTATAAGACAAAGCAATTACTTTTCCAAATACTGTCAAGAGAAAAATACGTCTTCTGAATCTCCCTTCTCTGAGAAGATCTCATTCAGGAAAAAACATGCAGTAAAAACAATATGGAAAATGCTTTCTGTCGGTAAAATAAACAAGTAAACATCAAAGTGCAATCCAACTCTTTTTCAGGTATAAGACCACACAGACATGTGTTTGCTCAACTGTTTTTGTACTTTTTTGTGTATCCCCACTGAACACATATGTGTGTTTTGTTTTCCCCGTTGAAGACAACCATCTGCTTGGTTTTCCCTATTGAAGACAACCATCTGCTTGGTTTTCCCTGTTGAAGACAACCATCTGCTTGGTTTTCCCTATTGAAGACAACCATCTGCTTGGTTTTCCCTATTGAAGACAACCATCTGCTTGGTTTTCCCTATTGAAGACAACCATCTGCTTGGTTTTCCCTGTGGAAGACAACCATCTGTTTGGTTTTCCCCTTGAAGACAACCATCTGTTGGTTTTCCCCATGTTGAAGACAACCATCTGTTTGGTTTACCCCTTGAAGATAAACATCTATTTGTTGTCCCCACTAAAGACAACATCTGTTTAGTTTCAAAACGCAGTGACTGAGGGCGGAAAATGATTTTCTTCATCCAACAGCCATTTTAATTTTGCGCCAAATATGAGAAGATAAGTGGTTTCTTGTTTTCGTTTTCACTGTCCTATATGTTATCTGTTTTTGCCTGAAGAAGACCCAAGAGGTCGAAATGCATTGTGTCCTGTCCTGTACTCTGTCTGTGTCCTTGGCGTAACAGACTGTTTTTGCTGAAGAAGACCCAAGAGGTCGAAATGCATTGTGTCCTGTCCTGTACTCTGTCTGTGTCCTTGGCAGTAACCAACCCCTTCTCTTTCTAAGTTAAGCATCTGTTCAGTTTTTCCCCACTAAGACAAACATCTGTGTGGTTTTCCCTTCTGAAGACAAACATCTGGTTGGGTTTTCCCCACTGAAGACAAACATCTGTTACGTTTTTCCCACTAAAGACAAACGTCTGTTTGGGTTTTTTTTTTTTGTTTGCCAACTGAAGACAAACATCTGTTTGGTTTTCCACAGTGACACTGAAGACAAACATTTAGTTTTTCCAACTGAAGACAAATGTCTGTTACGTCTGTCTGTTAGGTTTTTCCCACTAAAAACAAACATCTGTTTAGGATTTTTTGGCCAACTGAAGACGAACATCTGTTCAGTTTTCCACAATGAAGAAAGCATCTAGTTTCCCCACTGAAGACGAACATCTGTTAGGTCTGTCTGTACAGTTAGGTCTGTCTGTTACGTTTCTCCCCACTGAAACAGAAATGTCCACTCTGACCATTTTCTGTGCTCAGTTGTCAGCTGGATGGTAGTGTGTGTAAGGGGTGGGTGGGGGGGGGGGGGGGGGGGGGGGGGGGGGGTGGGGGGGTCCTTTTGCTCAGTTAGCTACGCAAGCTGTGAAACATGTTAGCATTGCCAGTGATGGTGTTTTTTTTTCAATTTCTTATTCTTCACAGTCAGAACCATAGAAATTCGGCTGAAGTATCAGAAACAAGCCTGCATTCATTCATCCAGGTCTGTAAAACGTACTTAAGCACAATCTGTTTCAAATGACTTTCAATGCTCAGCTGAGCAGGTTGTGGTTATTTTTCTGAAGTGCGCAACAGCAGGACTACAAAACAGCTACCACAAAACAACTTACAACTCATCTTCACAACAGGCTTACAGAGGAACAGAAAAAAGAGTAACCAGCAACACAGTTCACTGTGGACAAGACTTTGACAACTTTAAACTTGATTGTGGCTTTATTCATGATAGTTCTGTGTGGGAAGACATGACTCAGACACACCTGTTTGGCAGCTTCAGATGGTACAATCATCCTTAATGATGATGCTGTCACTGAAAGACACGAACTTTACAATGAATCTGACAGCTTCAACGTACAAATCATTCTTACTGATGATGCTGTCACTGAAAGACACAAACTTACAATGAATCTGACAGATCGGACAGAAAAATCACCTTTGTGTTTGATGTTGTAAAGGGAAAGATGCCCCATCCTACAAACTGTTTCAAAGCTTCAGATTGAACAGTCACTGTCATTCACGATGCTGGGGATGGAAAGATGCATCTCCTAGTGACATTTTGGCAAGTTCAGACTATACAACCACAGTTAGTTAAAGTGGCGATCATGGAAGATCGACTTTACACAGATCATTCTGCATCTTCAAATTGTACAATCGCTCTTATTTATAAATAATGGAAAGATATAAAATTTCAAAATTATTCAAAAACACAAAATTTTTGACATTAGAATGCTGAACAATTAAGTAGTTGGGGAAAAAAAAATTTGTTGACATGTTCAGAGCAAAAGCTGTGGTGAACAGCACTGAAAATCGAAAATTATCACAGTGTGTTGGTGTAATAAATCCACATGAGTTCTTTTGAAATAAAACAACACCTTTTAAAAACCATTAATAACAAACAAACAAACAAACAAATACCCGTAGTTTGAATGAAATGTGTCCAACGAAAACACTTCTTACCTAGCATTATTTTGGGAAAGTACATGGTACTCAGCATCTCCCGGCAAGACAGGGTCACCAACACCCAAGTCCTGTCCGGCGCTGGCCTCCCTACCATGTACACCCTGCTGAACAAGCGCGCCCTCTCTGCCTCCCCACCATTACACCCTGCTGATACAAGCGTCGATCTCCTCTGCCCCCCACCATGTACACCCTGCTGACACAGCGTGGGTCTCTCTGGCCTCCCTACCATCTGTACCCGGGCTGAGACAGCGCGTCTCTCTGGCCTCCCCACCATGTACACACCTGCTGAGACAGCGTCGGTCTCTCTGGCCTCCCCACCATGTACACCCTGCTGACACAGCGTGGGTCTCTCTGGCCTCCCTACCATCTGTACCCTGCTGAGACAGCGTCGGTCTCTCTGGCCTCCCCACCATGTACACCCTGCTGAGACAGCGTCGATCTCTCTGCCTCCCCACCATGTACACCCTGCTGAGACAGCGTCGGTCTCTCTTGGCCTCCCTACCATGTACACCCTGCTGAGACAGCGTCGGTCCCCTTCTGGCCTCCCTACCATCTATACCCTGCTGAGACAGCGTCGGTCTCTCTGGCCTCCCTACCATGTAACACCCTGCTGAGACAGCGTCGGTCCCCCTCCGGGCCTCCCTACCATCTATACCCTGCGACACAGCGTCGTCTCGCTGGCCCCCCACCATGTACACCCTGCTGACCCCAGCGTCGGTCTTCTCTGGCCTCCCCACCATGACACCCTGCTGACACAGCGTCGGTCTCTCTGGCCTCCCCACCATGTACACCCTGCTGACACAGCGTGGGTCCGCGGGCCTCCCTACCATGTGTACCCTGCTGAAAACAGCGTCGGTCTCTCTGGCCCCCCCACCATGTACACCCTGCTGACACAGCGTCGGTCTCGCGGGCCCTCCCTACCATGTGTACCCTGCTGAGACGCGCGGCCCTCTCGGGCCTCCCCACCATGTACACCCTCCCTGACACAGCGTCGGTCCTCTGGCCCCCCCACATGTACACCCTGCTGACACAGCGTCGGTCTCTCTGGCCTCCCCACCATGTACACCCCTGCTGACACAGCGTCGGTCTCTCGGGCCTCCCTACCACTATACCCTGCTGAGACAGCGTCGTCTCTCTGGCCTCCCTACCATCTATACCCGCTGACACAGCGTGGGTCTCTCTGGCCTCCCTACCATCTATACCCTGCTGAGACAGCGTGGGCCCTCTCTGCCTCCCTACCATGTATACCCTGCTGAGACGGCGTGGGTTTCCCTCTCTTGCCTCCCTACCATCTATACCCTGCTGAGACACGCGGTCTCTCTGGCCCCCCTTTACCATGTAACCCTGCTGAGACGGCGTCGGTCTCTCTGGCCCCCCCTACCATCTATACCTGCGAACAGCGTCGATCTCGCGGGCCTCCCTACCATGTATACCCTGCTGAGACGGCGTCGGTCTCTCTGGCCTCCCTACCATCTATACCCTGCTGAGACAGCGTCGATCTCGCGGGCCCCTCCCTACCATGTAAAACCCTGCTGAACGGCGTCGGTCTCTCGGGCCTCCCTACCATCTAATACCCCTGCTGAGACAGCGTCGATCTCGCTGGCCCTCCCTCCCAAATGTATACCCTGCTGAGGAGGGCGTCGGTCTCTCTGGCCTCCCTACCATGTATACCCTGCTACACAGCGGTCGGTCTCTCTGGCCCCCCTACCATGTAATACCCTGCTGACACAGCGTCGATCTCTCTGGCCCCCCTACCATGTACACCCTGCTGACACAGCGTCGGTCTCTCTGGCCTCCCTACCAGTATACCCCTGCTGAGACAGCGTCGATCTCGCGGGCCTCCCTACCATGTACACCCTGCTGAACAGCGCGGTCTCTCTGGCCTCCCTACCATGTATACCCGCTGAGACACGTCGGTCCTCTTGCCTCCCTACCATGTAAACCCTGCTGAGACAGCGTCGGTCTCCCCTGGCCCCCCTACCACTATACCCTGCTGACACAGCGTCGATCTCTCTGGCCTCCCAAACCATGTACACCCTGCTGACACAGCGTCGATCTCTCTGGCCTCCCTACCATGTACACCCTGCTGAGACAGCGTCGGTCTCTCTGGCCTCCCTACCATGTACACCCTGCTGAGACAGCGTCGGTCCTCTCTGGCCTCCCTACCATCTATACCTGCTGACACAGCGTCATCTCTCTGCCTCCCTACCATGTACACCCTGCTGACACAGCGTCGATCTCTCTGCCTCCCTACCATCTATACCCTGCTGACACAGCGTCGATCCTTCTGCCTCCCTACATCTATACCCTGCTGACACAGCTCGATCTCTCTGGCCTCCCTACCAGTACACCCTGCTGAGACAGCTTCGATCTCTCTGGCCTCCCTACCAGGGTCCCTGCTGAGACAGCTTGACGATCTCCCCTGGCCTCCCCCCATGTGTAACCCTGCTGACAACAGCGTCGGTCTCTCTGGCCTCCTACCATGTACACCCTCTGACACACGTCGGTCTTCTGGCCTCCCTACCATGTACACCCTGCTGAGACAGCGTCGTCTCGCTGGCCTCCCTAACCATGTACACCCTGCTGACACAGGTCGATCTCGCTGCCTCCCTACCATGTACACCCTGCGAGACAGCGTCGTCTCGCTGCCTCCCTACCATGTACACACCTGCTGAGACAGCGTCGGTCTCGCTGCCTCCCTACCATGACACCCTGCTGAACAGCGTCGGTCTCGCTGCCTCCCTACCATGTACAACCCTGCTGAGACAGCGTCGTCTCGCTGGCCTCCCTACCATGTAAAACCCTCTGACACAGCGTCGTCTCTCTGCCTCCCTAACCCAAATCTATACCCTGCTGAGTACATGCGTCCGGCCCTCTCTGCCTCCCTACAATGTATACCCTGCTGAACAGCATCGGTCTCTCTAGCCTCCTACCATTACACCTGCTTGAGAAAAGCATGGGTCTCGCTGCCTCCCTACCATGTCCCACCCGCTGAGACAGCTCGGTCTCTCTGGCCTCCCTACCATGTATACCCTGCTGAGACGGCAGTCGCTGCGTTGGCTGGCCACGTTCACGTCATGGAGGATGTGGCATCCAAAAAACGTCCTCTATGGAGACTTGCCGCGGGGCAGAGAAGCATTGGTCACCCTCAGCTTGAGATACAGAGACGTTAGCAAAAGAGACATGAAGGCACTTGAAAATCAACACTGAGTCCTGGGAGGACCTTGCAGCTGCAAGTCTGCAGAAAGGGGATGACAGCCAACAGATAAGATAATGTTGCTTATAGCCCAGCCGACCGCAAAGGGCCACATCAGGCTGTTGACAGCCAAAAAAACCAGTGTCAACATACAGAGTGACTGCTGCCACAGAGACTGCCGCTGTCTCGTCGGTCTCTACAGCCACAGGCGACGCTGCTCGGGTCAAGCGACAGGACAGATAGCTAAAGATTAGGTCGGATATACTCTGTCCATGGTCACTACGACTGACAGAGGCCTACAACTTCATAATGACTATGGCATTTGTAAATGTTACATTACTTTCTTCCCTTAATATTTGTACTGATACAAAGCATGCAGAGACATCACAAAACAAAAATCACATGTGGAAGACTGCATTACAAGTAAATTAATGTCCAGATAAAAAGCAATATGTCCCCCCCCCCCCCCCCCCCCCCCCCCCTCCCCCCCCCCACCCCCTCGATCGTTACAACACCCGACCTGCCAAAAGCGCCTTTACATTACTTTCAAGGGAAAACTGAATGGTGAGTTGACACCTCGAATTTCCATCCCTCATTTATCATCTGTAATTTTCCCGCTTGAAAATACAGCTGGAGAATAAATGGATACAGAAGCAGAAAGCTTGCATGCCTTTATCATGAATATACACACAGTCCATTCATACCAACTGGATATTATGATGTCTTCATCATGAATATATTCACACAGTCATTCATATCATTGGACATTATGATGTCTTGATGAATAACACACAGTCATTCAAACAATTGGACACCCCTGGCAAAAAACAACAACACAAAAGAACATTTACTCAACACAGTTTACAATTACTTAAACAGACAAATATTTGATTCAACGAGTGTGGAGAGTTAATGTGACCATAAACCCCTTCCATAGCCTACAGTCTATACTTCACTGTTGGCCTTTGGAAGTTCTTTCATACACTGACTTTTGTGTCATTATGACATGAAAGTTTCTTAAAACCATTCTTACCCCCCAATCCTGATAAAAGCAAGCAGAATAGGAACATTTGCATCCCCGACACTCATTCAATATGATGTAAAAGGAAAATAACATTTCAGAGATGCCACTGATAAATCAGTTATGGTCACTTTTAACACCTCCCTACAGACACATCTTTTCCCCCCAGATGATTAACGATATCCACTTATCTCTGTGCGCGAGTCTGCTTGTTTTGATGTGCTCGCGGCACGCGTGCGTGTGCACAAAGTGCGTGCGTGTGTGTGTGTGTGCTTTGAGTTAGAATTAGTATTTATCATGTTTCTGTAATACCGCTTTGGGCTCTGGCGAGGTAAAGCGCTCTATAAATATCCTTTTACATTATTCAGAGGAGTAAGACTTAAAAAAAACCCTTCCACTAGATGACCTTGATCTATATGCAGGTTTCCTGGCACCCACCGCCCACACACCACCCACACACCCACACCACCCCCCACACACCCCACCCAACACACCACACCCACCACCCACCACCACCACCACACACCACACACACACCCCACCCACCACCACCCCCACCACCACACACACACCACCCCCCACACCCCCAACACACACACCACCCCCACCACCCCCAACACACCCACCACACACACCACCCCCACCACCACCCACCACACACCCCAACACACACACACACCCACCCACACACCACCCCCAACACACACACACACCACCCCCCCACCCACACCACACCACCCCACACCCACACACACACCAACCACCACCACCCACCACCCAACACACACCACACCACCCCCCACCCACCCACCAACACCACCCCAACACACACCACCCCAACACACACACCACCACCCCCACCACCCCCAACACACACACACACCTGTTTTATGAGAATTTCTATCACAAGTGTGTAATCTATGACAGTAAATGACGAAAAGGCAGTATAACAACCACTACTCGAAAAAACACAAGTTTAAAATACTAACCAGTTTAACTAGACAGATCTGATCGTTCAACATGGCTAAAAAGCCATTTCAAAATCTATTACAAACAAATCAAATCAATAATTAAACATATGTATATTTAGATTGCTAGAACCAACAAACAATTTGAATCGATATAGGCAAACTGGAGAGCCCTCAAACAGAAACCCGGCAAATTGTAAAAACTGCGTCAGAAAATAACTTTTGACTTGCCAACACCAAGGGTTATCATCAAAATATTTTCAAAATATATACTTTTGTCTGGAAGAAACGTTAAAAATATTGTGACCAAGCCAGCATTGTGACAAACCTATAAAAAGGCACGACACACAGTTTCCCACTCAGAAAATAACTGTAGACTTGGCAAAGCCAAGGGTTATTATCAAATCATGTCCAACCTTTTGCCTTCTTGGAACAAACGTTAAAAATATTGTGACCTAGCCAGCGTCGTGACAAGCTATAAAACAAAGGCACGACACAGCCTTTCCATGTCCCTGAATCTACGCTGTCTGGGCCTGTACAGCCTTTCCATGTCCCTGAATCTACGCTGTCTGGGCCTGTAGTCATGTCCCTGGAATCTACGCTGTCTGGGCCTGTCATGTGGCTCGCTGTCGGGCTACTGCCAACCTGGCTACTAGGAGCCAGCAGTTGAAGGTGGGCCGCTTGCTGGGGTCCATCTCCCACGTTTCTCTCATGATGGCGTACACCTGGGCGGGCATCGGGCGGGCTGCCATGCGCTGTCCACGCTCAATGCTGGCCAGCACTTCGTTCTGAGACTGGACACAATGGACCATGTTTTACACGAGAAGGGAAATGAAAAAAAAAAAAAAGAAACAGGCAGACAGATGGCTTTCTCACACCCCCCCCCCCCCCCCCCCCCCCCTTCTGTCTTTCCTAACCCTCTCCCTTTCCTCTCCTACACTGAGTTGGAGAAATGTGTGGCTGAGTATTTTGCTTTGGGACAACAATGCTCTACTATCGCAAAAGCATCTGAGCTGCCTCAGACTGCAGGTTTTAAAGTTAATACATGACAACAATGACATCCACTCACAATAAAGCCTAGCCCAAGCAACATCACAGAAATGAAAAAGAACAAATCTTCTTCCAACCAGGAGAAGTAACAGTTGGTATGGACTAAAGGAGTCACTCCTCATACATCTTTATTTGATACAACATGCAAAATATCAAATATCAACAGTTTTGTCAGTGACAGAATGTTTTAACATTCCATGATAAGAGATTATTTCATGAAATATAAAAAGTTATGTCACTGGTAGAAAGTTTTAATATTCCATGAAAATTGATCACTTCATAGATGGTAACCAATTCAAAACAGTAGCTTCACAGAGTTCCAGTTCTCTGAAAGTTTGTAACGATCTTTTCAACCATTTGAAGAGACTCCAGATCAGCTTTGACTCAGATCCCCGCCATAGATCCTCACACACAGTCTTTCCCCGCCATAGATCCTCACACACAGTCTTTTCCCGCCATAGATCCTCACACACAGTCTTTCCCCGCCATAGATCCTCACACACAGTCTTGAGACCATATTTCATCATTCAACCAGCTTTGTTCACAAAGATTCAGCAGCTTCGGAGTAATATACTTCTTTTCATATCTAGCTGAAAAATCTTTGGTCCACAATCTGATCCAGATATAACTACCGATCCAGACCAAATATAATAACGTCGCCAGGATCTCAATGGACACGGCTCAGCCCAGGATCTATTCTATTTATGAAAGTTTTTTGTGACAGAGTTTATAGGCTTTTTTCTTCTTCATCCTTATGACAAACGAAACGACCAACCAACGACTGCGAATGGACACACAAACCACCACCTTGCGAATGGCACACAAGACATAACAACATGCGAGGGACACCGCAAAGTGTGGTCCCAATCTCTACAGACTCAATGGCACAACGAGACCAACCAACGACTGAATGAACAACTCAAGTGTCACAATGATCATATAAAATCCGGGGACTGCAATGGAACTGAGATCACATGCGTCACTATAGGCATGTCACCGTGGAGACTGAATGAACGAGATCATGTGTCACTATAGGCATGTCACCGTGGAGACTGAATGAACGAGATCATGCGTCACTATAGGCATGTCACCGTGGAGACTGAATGATCGAGATTAAGTGTCACTATAGGCATGTCACCGTGGAGACTGAATGAACGAGATCATGCGTCACTATAGGCATGTCACCGTGGAGACTGAATGATCGAGATTTAAGTGTACATTGTAGATACAAGACGAATGAACAAGATTTAAGTGTACATTGTAGACACAAGACTGAATGAACGAGATTTAAGTGTACATTGTAGACACAAGACTGAATGAATGAGATTTAAGTGTACATTGTAGACACAAAACTGAATGAATGAGATCAAGTGTACATTGTAGACACAAGACTAAATGAATGAGATTTAAGTGTACATTGTAGACACAAAACTGAATGAATGAGATTTAAGTGTACATTGTAGATACAAGACTGAATGAACGAGATTTAAGTGTACATTGTAGACACAAGACTAAATGAATGAGATTTAAGTGTACATTGTAGATACAAGACTGAATGAACGAGATTTAAGTGTACATTGTAGACACAAGGCTGAATGAACAGGTCCAGTGTACATTGTAGACACAAAACTGAATGAACGAGGTCCAGTGTACATTGTAGACACAAGACTGAATGAACGAGATTTAAGTGTACATTGTAGACACAAGGCTGAATGAACGAGATTTAAGTGTACATTGTAGACACAAGACTGAATGAACGAGATCCAGTGTACATTGTAGACACAAGGCTGAATGAACGAGATTTAAGTGTACATTGTAGACACAAGGCTGAATGAACGAGATCCAGTGTACATTGTAGACACAAGGCTGAATGAACGAGATTTAAGTGTACATTGTAGACACAAGACTGAATGAACGAGATCCAGTGTACATTGTAGACACAAGACTGAATGAACGAGGTCCAGTGTACATTGTAGACACAAGGCATACAAGCTCATTTAACAGAGAAAAGGAAAGAGAAATTGACACTGTTAGTCACTAAAAGCAGACAAGGCAAAAAAGTCTAATGATACCCAAATCATGCGTATCACACACACACACACACACACACACACACACACACACACACACACACACACACACACACACACACATGATAGATAAAATCATAACAGATAGCTTTATGTACAAATATAATAACAGTTCATGAATGCGCTGTAAAGAAAAACACATGAAAAAGAAACAGAGAGTTAGAGAGAGAGAGACAGAGAGAGAGAGAGAAGAGAGGCAGAGAGAGGGAGGAAAAGAGAGAGGGAGGGAGGGGGAGAGAGAGAGGGAGAAAAGAGAGAGAGAGAGAGAGAGAGAAGAGAGAGAGAGAGAGAGAGAGAGAGAGAGAATCTAAAGTATACATTCACATCTGGTAAAAACAATCAAACAGTCAAGGAAGCAGATGAATGTAGATCAATAATTACTTAAAAACATACATTTTAATGAATGCAGTGAAAGTTGTGAGGCTGGAGTTGGAGTGTTTGTTGGCTCTACACTAGAACAGGTGAGTTTTAAATGCTTGCTTCAATGCATAATGACGATGACTGTGACATAGATAGTTTGACAGGTACGATAAAAGGTCAGCTAGCAGTGATCAACTTCAGAGGATGACAGGTGTGGAGTGCGTGTACACACTTACAGGTGCGCGCGCACACACGCACACACACACACACCACACACACACCACACAAAACACACACACACACACACACACACACACACACACACACACACACACACACACACAAAGAACAAAATACATAGAGGTACTTACTATCCTTGGGTATGGAACTTTTCCAAAGGAGTAGATTTCCCACAGCAGGACACCGTAACTCCAGACGTCTGATTGGCTTGTGTATTTCTGCACAGTACAGTCACCATCGTTCCCAACACTGTAATACTGTTCCCAACACTGTAATACTGTTCCTAACACTGTAATACTGTTCCCAACACTGTAATACTGTTCCCAACACTGTAATACTGTTCCCAGCACTGTAATACTGTTCCCAACACTGTAATACTGTTCCCAACACTGTAATACTGTTCCCAACACTGTGATACTGTTCCCAACACTGTAATACTGTTCCTAACACTGTAATACTGTTCCTAACACTGTAATACTGTTCCTAACACCGTAATACTGTTCCTAACACTGTAATACTGTTCCCAACACTGTAACACTGTTCCCAACACTGTGATACTGTTCCCAACACTGTAACACTGTTCCCAATACTGTGATACTGTTCCATGCAACACTGTAATACTGTTCCCAACACTGTGATACTGTTCCATGCAACACTGTAATACTGTTCCCACACACCGTAATACTGTTCCCAACACTGTGATACTGTTCCTAACACTGTAATACTGTTCCAACACTGTGATACTATTCCTAACACTGTAATACTGTTCCCAACACTGTAATACTGTTCCCAACACTGTAATACTGTTCCCAACACTGTGATACTGTTCCCAACACTGTAACACTGTTCCCAGCACAATTAATACTGTTCCCAACACTGTGATACTGTTCCCAACACTGTGATACTGTTCCCAACACTGTGATACTGTTCCCAACACTGTAATACTGTTCCCAACACTGTGATACTGTTCCCAACACTGTGATACTGTTCCCAGCACTGTAATACTGTTCCCAGCACTGTAATATTGTTCCCAAAACTGTAATATTGTTCCTAACACTGTAATACTGTTCCCAACACTGTGATACTGTTCCCAACACTGTAATACTGTTCCCAACACTGTAATACTGTTCCCAACACTGTAATACTGTTCCTAACATTGTAATACTGTTCCCAGCACTGTAATATTGTTCCCAACACTGTAATATTGTTCCCAGCACTGTAATACTGTTCCCAGCACTGTAATACTGTTCCCAACACTGTGATACTGTTCCCAACACTGTGATACTGTTCCCAACACTGTGATACTGTTCCATGCAACACAGGCATAAACATGCCAGAAACTGGTGCCTTGGCAATGCGGTAGTAGTCTGAAGGGGACAAGTCTTAAATCTTATCCACCATTTCTGGACAAGAGAAAGGGGGAGGGGGGTGGTTAGGGGCGGAAGGGAGGAGGGTGGGGGAGGAGACCTCTTCACCACTCATTTCTAACTATCATCTTTCACGTAGATAATTGCTTTGATCCCAAAAAGTATGCTTCAGAGTTATTGGTCTTGTTACAAATATATTCAGTGATGTCCACAAAATTGGGTACACAAGTTAACCTGCTTTTTTGAAAAAACACAACTTCTTTTGTGATATTATATGTAGATTTAGTGACTCTCCCCATTGGCATGGGCACACAACACAACACAATGCCGAGCACCATAGCACAGCAAAGTGCAGCGCAGCACAGCGAAGTGCAGCGCAGCACAGCAAAGTACAGCGCAGCACAGCAAAGTACAGCGTAGGACAGCAAAGTGCAGCACAGCACAGCAAAGTGCAGCGTAGGACAGCAAAGTGCAGCGCAGCACAGCAAAGTACAGCGCATCACAGCAAAGTACAGCGCATCACAGCAAAGTACAACGCAGCACAGCAAAGTGCAGCACAGCACAGCAAAGTGCAGCGTAGGACAGCAAAGTGCAGCACAGCACAGCAAAGTACAGCGCATCACAGCGAAGTACAGTGCAGCACAGCAAAGTGCAGCGCAGCACAGCAAAGTGCAGCGCAGCACAGCAAAGTACAACGCAGCACAGCAAAGTGCAGCACAGCACAGCAAAGTGCAGCGTAGGACAGCAAAGTGCAGCGTAGGACAGCAAAGTGCAGCGCAGCACAGCAAAGTGCAGCGCAGCACAGCAAAGTACAACAAACACAACACAACAGAGTGCGTGGCACAGCAGACCAAAACACACCATGGTGAACGTACCAACAGAATATGACACAGCACAACAAAATTCAACATGACGCAATACAACAGAAGACGACACAAGACAACACCTGACACCAGGTACCTTGCTGCAGCACAATAACCAAAAAAGAAAAAAAGTGCTTTATCCTACACCATACCATATAATACAATACAAACGCCTTGGCTTAAGGCTGTGTCAGGCTAATTGATATAGGCTAGAACACAAAGGCTGCATCAAAATGTTGTTATGCTCTGCATAGTTATGCAGGATTGTCTTCAGTTGTGACAAGCTCCTAGCATAACATTATCAGTCTCCAAAATCCACTGAAGTCGGAGTGTGGCTGCCCACTGGTGGGGTAATTAAAAACGGTCACACACATAATGTTCTCATCCCCAGCTGATGCATTTGTACCATGGTGTTCAAGTGCTTCGGCTGTTCGGATGATCCCTGGAGTCTTTTAGCCAGGGTACGACGACAACAACAACAACATACAATACAAAACCAAGATTGCACTGTACAACACCAACCTGCTAAGCAGAGCACACCAGGGACTAACACCATGCAAACCAGTGCTGTACACTGATGCGCTGTACATGCCATATAAAAACAGCCAAGTGCAAGAGTGTAATACAACACAGCTCATCACAACACAACGTGTCGAGTCATAATGCAGCACCGTGAAAAATGCAATGTTCCACAACGCAGCTAAGTACACATTCATACAATTTTCTCCAATTTTCTTCAATTGACATAACTAGCGAAATTGAGGTCCTACGCTCCTTTCTTTTTTTTTTCTTCTTTTTTTACTGTCCCATCTTCTGTGCCACCTCAGTGGCATTGCACCCACACCGCTCATTCTGATCCCCTGTCCACAGCCACAGCCCGGCCCGGCCTGCTGCAGCCCCTGCACCGGCAATCCACAGGGAGCAGTCAACACGCTCTTTGTTCTTCTTTGGGGAGAAATTCTTTGTAAATGACTTCTTTGGGGAGAAATTCTTTGTAAATGACAAGATCCAGCCATGTTCCTGTCGTTCCACAAAGTCATGAAGGGACTGGTATATCATGCATACCACTACCACCTTTCCCTATCCCCCACCCCTATCCTCCCCCCCCCATCCTCCCCCCCCCCCTCCCCCCCCCCTCATCCTCCAACTCTTACTCCACTTCCTCTGTGCTCCTATTTGAAACAAGAAATGTTCCTATCTTCTGACACAGCTCAGAAGGTGGAGGTGGCTAGTTTGGATTGATTTACAGCTTTGAAAAAAATATACCTCTCTGTAATCAACTCTTTAAGTCTTTAAAATTAAAAAAAAAATGAGAGGGAAGAATGTATGAGCCAGATAATTCAAACGAATGTAAAAGAATAATTACTATTCAATCGAACGAAAGAGATAAAAAATGACAAGACAAAACACAATGCATTTCAACCTCTTTGCTCTTCTTCATGCACGACAAACACCATTCACGACAATGAATACAAAGAACTGTAACAGCCATAGCCATTCCTTCCACATCCATTGTGTGCCCAACATGAGGACACAAGTGATTGTTCGTTCTTGAATGTTGTTTGTCTTGTCTGAAGAAGACCAAAGAGGTCGAAACGCGTCGTGTTTTGCCTTGTCACTCGTTTGTCTCTTTTGTTCAGCAGAATAGTCACTGTTTGTTCTATTCAGTTTGTTCCTTCTTCTTCTTCTGCGTACACAGGCTGATACTCCTGCGGACACTCCCTATATGGACAGGCAAGTATTAACCCCATCTACCCTACAAAGGGAATGGAGTTTTGTGTGCATGACTTTTTTTAATCCCGCCATTAAGGCAGCCATACCCCAT
>CM031608.1:4385008-4400008 GCA_018398815.1 Conus ventricosus
AGGTATATCAATTTGAACAACAACAACAACAAAATCAACAACGTGGATTGTTGTTGGCAAAACAAGGGAAGAAAACTGTTGTAGATCTGTGCGGACTAGAGAATTTTGTTTGCTAAAGCAGAAAATTTTATGATATTGTTTGAGACCAGCTTTTAAAGGAAAAGGTATTGT
Source organism: Conus ventricosus (assembly GCA_018398815.1). Taxonomy (NCBI): domain Eukaryota; kingdom Metazoa; phylum Mollusca; class Gastropoda; order Neogastropoda; family Conidae; genus Conus; species Conus ventricosus. The sequence continues at coordinate 4,385,180 of CM031608.1, forward strand.
TCAGTATGCGAGGACCTGGTTACTGTCCTAAATTGAAACATGCACATGTCATTAAGTGAAATGATTGTAGACAGTATTTTAAAGTAAATTCTGTACAAATTTAGCTAATGTACAAATTCAGCTATCAATTAAAAGGGCAAACTCTGATTGTTTGACTGGTCAGGTGTCAATGTTGCATGTGCGAGAATCTGACAGTCTCTCCTGTTTTTCCCTCGTCCTAGTTTGCCCTGGTCTTTGAACCGGCCTTCTCGTAACTTTCACCAGAAGTCAAAAGCAAAAGAATCAATCTGCACCAAAATTACAACTGCCAAGGGCATTTAATCCAGTATTTCTTACTTCACATTTGCAATTCTTTAGCTGATGTGGTAAACATCACTTCAATGACACTCCATCTGAAAATCTGCTGCAATTGTATTGACTCACATTTGACCTAACTGACAAAAACAGCACACGTAAAGAACGAACCTGTGAATGTAAAGAGCAATGTGTAAGGGCTTCAAATGTGATGTAAAGCGCTCTGGATTTTTGATTGTTTATGTATTGAGTACACACTATATACCAGTGTACAAACATTTCTCTCCTTTTTTTTTATTGCGTTTTGAACTGTTTTTCTTTTTCAACTTATATTCCTTTTTTTTTCAATAGTGACTCAAAAAGCTTAAACAAATCAAAAAATATTAAATGCAAAAATTGTTTTCCACAAGGATGCTGTAGAATATAGAATAATGTGTCCTCTCTAATATAAATGAAAACCATCTTGACAGATGGTGTGGTTCCTAAGATACAGCATTCTCTGTATTTTTCCATCAGTCTCTTGCACAGGCTGAATAAAAGCTGGCTTAACTCTCCTACTGCCGTCGGCGGGTAGCTCCGCTGACGATCTCTGCTATACACAGGAACCGTGGGCAGGCACAGCCACCGAATGCCTGCAGCCATTCTGGCATCTCCCTTCCATCCTTTTTTTTTGCGACTTACATCACATTTTCCGTTAAAACACGCATGCCCAGTCGATTCCGTATGGACTGGCTTTGCAAATGGTGGTTTGTTTTGGTTTGAATCGAAGAAAAAGTCGTATTTTTAGCAATTTTTGCAGTGGACACGAACAAAGACTTCTGGCGACAGCTGCTGCAAGATGGAGATAGCGATGACGAAACCTTTCAGGGTTTTACTGCTGAAGAAGTTAGTGAAAGTGAACTTAAACGCATTAAAAAAGATCGTGAAGTGGCAAAACTTTGAAGCTTATGTTGATTACGGGGATCTTTTGAGTGATTCTGAGGACGAAGATAAGTAATAGCGATCCATCTGTGTGTGCCTATGATTTTGATCATTGGCCGAGAGATTTTGAAATAGACAACATGAGAAAACTCATATCCAATTCATTTTCATTTCACATTTTCATTCATCCATTTCGGCACATGAACACAAAATTTCATGCAAATTCATGCATAACTCTATTTTTAATGATTTTTTAAAAATGAGAGCAAGCGAAAAATTTTCACAAATTTTAAAGAATTTCTTGGTTTCCATCAGGAGGTAAGCAGAAGAAAGCCTTGGTAGTAGAAGAGTTAATATCACACATAGCAAGCTGACCGTAACACCAGTGATGTATGAGTTAAAAGTACTCGTTCGACAACACAAGTGATGTAAGACTTAAAAGGACTCATTCCAACACCAGTGATGTAAGACTTAAAAGGACTCATTCCAACACCAGTGATGTAAGAGTTAACAGGACTCATTCCAACACCAGTGATGTAAGAGTTAAAAAGGACTCATTCCAACACCAGTGATGTAAGAGTCAACAGGATTCATTCCAACACCAGTGATGTAAGAGTTAAAAAGGACTCATTCCAGCACCGGTGATGCAAGAGTTAAATGGACTCATTCCAACACCAGTGATGTAAGAGTTAAAAGGACTCATTCCAGCACCAGTGATGCAAGAGTTAAAAGGACTCATTCCAACACCAGTGATGTAAGAGTTAAAAGGACGCATTTCAACACCAGTGATGTAAGAGTTAACAGGACTCATTCCAACACCAGTGATGTAAGAGTTAAAAGGACTCATTCCAAGACCAGTGATGTAAGAGTTAAAAAGGACTCATTCCAACACCACCAGTGATGTAAGAGTTAAAAAGGACTCATTCCAGCACCAGTGATGTAAGAGTTAACAGGACTCATTCCAACACCAGTGATGTAAGAGTTAAAAAGGACTCATCCCAACACCAGTGATGTAAGAGTTAAAAAGGACTCATTCCAAGACCAGTGATGTAAGAGTTTAAAAAGGACTCATTCCAACATCACCAGTGATGTAAGAGTTAAAAAGGACTCATTCCAACACCAGTGATGTAAGAGTTAACAGGACTCATTCCAACACCACCAGTGATGTAAGAGTTAAAAAGGACTCATTCCAAGACCAGTGATGCAAGAGTTAAAAGGACTCATTCCAACACCAGTGATGTAAGAGTTAAAAAGGACTCATTCCAACACCAGTGGTGTAAGAGTTAACAAGACTAATTCCAACACCAATGATGTAAGAGTTAACAAGACTCATTCCAACACCAGTGATGTAAGAGATAACAGGACTCATTCCAACACCAGTGATGTAAGAGTTAACAGGACTCATCCCAACACCAGTGATGTAAGAGTTAAAAAGACTCATTCCAAGACCAGTGATGTAAGAGTTAAAAAGGACTCATTCCAACACCACCAGTGATGTAAGAGTTAAAAAGGACTCATTCCAACACTAGTGATGTAAGAGTTAACAGGACTCATTCCAACATCACCAGTGATGTAAGAGTTAAAAGGACTCATTCCAAGACCAGTGATGCAAGAGTTAAAAGGACTCATTCCAACACCAGTGATGTAAGAGTTAACAGGACTCATTCCAAGACCAGTGATGTAAGAGTTAACAAGACTCATTCCAACACCAGCGATGCCGGAGTTAACAGAACTCATTCCAACACCAGTGCTGTAAGAGTTAAAAGGACTCATTCCAACACCAGTGATGTAAGAGTTAACAAGACTCATTCCAACACCAGCGATGCCGGAGTTAACAGAACTCATTCCAACACCAGTGCTGTAAGAGTTAAAAGGACTCATTCCAACACCAGTGATGTAAGAGTTAACAAGACTCATTCCAACACCAGCGATGCCGGAGTTAACAGAACTCATTCCAACACCAGTGCTGTAAGAGTTAAAAAGGACTCATTCCAACACCACCAGTGATGTAAGAGTTAAAAAGGACTCATTCCAACACCAGTGATGTAAGAGTTAAAAGGACTCATTCCAACACCACCAGTGATGTAAGAGTTAACAGAACTCATTCCAACACCAGTGCTGTAAGAGTTTAAAAGGACTCATTCCGACACCAGTGATGAAAGACTTAAAAGGACTCATTCCAAGACAAGGAATCGTGCCGTCCGTGCCGCTCTCGGCTGGATAGTATTAAAAGGACTCATTCCACGACCAGCACTGAAGGTCATGTGGAGAAGGTGAGAGAAACATCCATTGTACGCCAGACTTCAATCATCTACCTCAAATTCTCTAAACTTTCAGAGTTGGTCATTTTTGAACAGACAATCATGTACCTCAAAATTCTCATGCTTTCTGAGTTGGTCATTTTTGAACAGGCAATCACTATAAGCAGGGAAAAAAGAAACCCATTTCAAAACGCAAAAATTTCAAACAAAGTATGGCGAAACTTACGTAGCAAAATTAATTTGGTCTTTCTTGGTGATGACACTGCGCCCTCTACTCTGCAGGTAGAACTCCAGGTTGCCATTGGCCATGAATTCCGTCACCAGGTAGAAGGTGTCCCTAGCACGACGCCGATCAGCCGCACCAGATTTTCATGTTGCACTGATCTGTAATCAGACACAACACTGTCAGACCCTTCCAGGCATAAACTGACTGGGTTTTTTTCAAGTGTGTGTTAATTCTGTTCAATACAAGTCTATTTATTTTCACAGTCCAGGCAGCCAACCTCCAAGGCCATGGTATATCTTGAGTGAAAGATGGTTTAAAATCAATGGTGTGTACAGATTGGAAAACGAGATTAAAAACACAAACTAAACCAAAAACTATGGTGATGTGTGAACAAATTTAAAAAAAAAAATTACAAATAAAGCTCACACATAACTTTACAAAAAAAAAGGGGAAAATGACACACCCTGTAGATGCTGTTTATCTTTTGTGTTTGTGCAGTCGATGTTCACTGGACGGTGGATACTGTGAGCTGAGGTTCACAGGAACACTGAACAGGGCAAGGACATGCATGGCATGGCCTAAACAACTGGTTGCCAGAACTGATGTGGCCCTAGATGTAGCACTTCCCAACAGTATTCCTTATAATGGGAAAATGACAGTGCATATTTGCACGCGCGCGCGACAAACACACACACACACACACACACACACACACACTTGCTGCCCACTCACGTCATAACAGAAGCCTCCTGCAGGAAGGCCTGCTCGCCTCTGTCTTTGTCTTTCAGCTCCTTGATAGCCACCGCCTGCTGTTTGTACACCCTTTGTACACCTCTGAAACACAACACCCCTTTGTACACCTCTGAAACACAACACCCCTTTGTACACCTCTGAAACACAACACCCCTTTGTACACCTCTGGAACACAACACCCTTTGTACACCTCTGGAACACAACACCCCTTTGTACACCTCTGGAACACAACACCCCTTTGTACACCTCTGAAACACAACACCCCTTTGTACACATCTGAAACACAACACCCCTTTGTACACCTCTGAAACACAACACCCCTTTGTACACCTCTGAAACACAACACCCCTCTGTACACCTCTGGAACACAACACCCCTTTGTACACCTCTGGAACACAACACCCCTTTGTACACCTCTGGAACACAACACCCCTTTGTACACCTCTGGAACACAACACCCCTTTGTACACCTCTGAAACACAACACCCCTTTGTACACCTCTGAAACACAACACCCCTTTGTACACCTCTGAAACACAGCACCCCCTTGTACACCTCTGAAACACAGCACCCCTTTGTACGCCTCTGAAACACAGCACCCCTTTGTACACCTCTGAAACACAGCACCCCTTTGTACACCTCTGGAACACAACACCCCTTTGTACACCTCTGAAACACAACACCCCTTTGTGCACCTCTGGAACACACACCCCTTTGTGCACCTCTGGAACACAACACCCTTTGTGCACCTCTGGAACACAACACCCCTTTGTACACCTCTGAAACACAACACCCCTTTGTACACCTCTGAAACACAGCACCCCTTTGTACACCTCTGGAACACAACACCCCTTGTACACCTCTGAAACACAACAACCCCTTTGTACACCTCTGGAACACAACACCCCTTTGTGCACCTCTGGAACACAACACCCCTTTGTGCACCTCTGGAACACAACACCCCTTTGTACACCTCTGAAACACAACACCCCTTTGTACACCTCTGAAACACAACACCCCTTTGTACACCTCTGAAACACAACACCCCTTTGTACACAATTGAAACACAACACCCCTTTGTACACCTCTGGAACACACCACCCCTTTGTACACCTCTGGAACACAACACCCCTTTGTACACCTCTAGAACACACCACCCCTTTGTGCACCTCTGGAACACAACACCCCTTTGTACACCTCTGGAACACAACACCCCTTTGTACACCTCTGGAACACAACACCCCTTTGTACACCTCTGAAACACAACACCCCTTTGTACACCTTTGAAACACAACACCCCTTTGTACACCTCTGAAACACAACACCCCTTTGTACACCTTTGAAAAACAACACCACCCTTTGTACACCTTTGAAACACAACACCCCTTTGTGCACCTCTGAAACACACACCCCTCTGTACACCTCTGAAACACAACACCCCTTTGTACACCTCTGAAACACAACACCCCTTTGTACACCTCTGGAACACAACACCCCTTTGTACACCTCTGAAACACAACACCCCTTTGTACACCTCTGAAACACAACACCCCTTTGTATACCTCTGGAACAGAACACCCCTTTGTACACCTCTGAAACACAACACCCCTTTGTACACCTCTGAAACACAACACCCCTTTGTACACCTCTGGAACACAACACCCCTTTGTACACCTCTGGAACACAACACCCTTTGTACACCTCTGAAACACAACACCCCTTTGTACACCTCTGAAACACAACACCCCTTTGTACACCTCTGAAACACAACACCCCTTTGTACACCTCTGAAACACAACACCCCTTTGTACACCTCTGAAACACAACACCCCTTTGTACACCTCTGAAACACAACACCCCTTTGTACACCTCTGAAACACAACACCCCTTTGTACACCTCTGAAACACAACACCCCTTTGTACACCTCTGAAACACAACACCCCTTTGTACACCTCTGAAACACAACACCCCTTTTTTACACCTCTGAAACACAACACCCCTTTGTACACCTCTGAAACACAACAACCCCTTTGTACACCTCTGAAACACAACACCCCTGCAACCTGAGACTGTGCCACAGTCACCGCAGTTGTCTCCTGTCCTAAAACATGGCACAGCCAATGTCTGGCAGGTTCTCCAGGTCTGACCAGTGCGTTGGGCACAGCCAATGTCTGGTAGGTTCTCGAGGTCTGACCAGTGCGTTGGGCACAGCCAATGTCTGGCAGGTTCTCCAGGTCTGACCAGTGCGTTGGGCACAGCCAATGTCTGGTAGATTCTCCAGGTCTGACCAGTGCGTTGGGCACAGCCAATGTCTGGTAGGTTCTCCAGGTCTGACCAGTGCGTTGGGCACAGCCAATGTCTGGTAGGTTCTCCAGGTTTGACCAGTGCGTTGGCACAGCCAATGTCTGGTAGGTTCTCCAGGTCTGACCAGTGCGTTGGGCACAGCCAATGTCTGGCAGGTTCTCCAGGTCTGACCAGTGCGTTGGGCACAGCCAATGTCTGGTAGGTTCTCCAGGTCTGACCAGTGCGTTGGGCACAGCCAATGTCTGGTAGGTTCTCCAGGTCTGACCAGTGCGTTGGGCACAGCCAATGTCTGGCAGGTTCTCCAGGTCTGACCAGTGCGTTGGGCACAGCCAATGTCTGGCAGGTTCTCCAGGTCTGACCAGTGCGTTGGGCACAGCCAATGTCTGGCAGGTTCTCGAGGTCTGACCAGTGCGTTGGGCACAGCCAATGTCTGGTAGGTTCTCCAGGTCTGACCAGTGCGTTGGGCACAGCCAATGTCTGGTAGGTTCTCCAGGTCTGACCAGTGCGTTGGGCACAGCCAATGTCTGGTAGGTTCTCCAGGTCTGACCAGTGCGTTGGGCACAGCCAATGTCTGGTAGGTTCTCCAGGTCTGACCAGTGCGTTGGGCACAGCCAATGTCTGGTAGGTTCTCCAGGTCTGACCAGTGCGTTGGGCACAGCCAATGTCTGGTAGGTTCTCCAGGTCTGACCAGTGCGTTGGGCACAGCCAATGTCTGGTAGGTTCTCCAGGTCTGACCAGTGCGTTGGGAACAGCCAATGTCTGGTAGGTTCTCCAGGTCTGACCAGTGCGTTGGGCACAGTCAATGTCTGGTAGGTTCTCCAGGTCTGACCAGTGCGTTGGGCACAGCCAATGTCTGGTAGGTTCTCCAGGTCTGACCAGTGCGTTGGGCACAGCCAATGTCTGGTAGGTTCTCCAGGTCTGACCAGTGCGTTGGCACAGCCAATGTCTGGTAGGTTCTCCAGGTCTGACCAGTGCGTTGGGCACAGCCAATGTCTGGTAGGTTCTCCAGGTCTGACCAGTGCGTTGGGCACAGCCAATGTCTGGTAGGTTCTCCAGGTCTGACCAGTGCGTTGGGCACAGCCAATGTCTGGTAGGTTCTCCAGGTCTGACCAGTGCGTTGGGCACAGCCAATGTCTGGTAGGTTCTCCAGGTCTGACCAGTGCGTTGGGCACAGCCAATGTCTGGTAGGTTCTCCAGGTCTGACCAGTGCGTTGGGCACAGCCAATGTCTGGTAGGTTCTCCAGGTCTGACCAGTGCGTTGGGCACAGCCAATGTCTGGTAGGTTCTCCAGGTCTGACCAGTGCGTTGGGCACAGCCAATGTCTGGTAGGTTCTCCAGGTCTGACCAGTGCGTTGGGCACAGCCAATGTCTGGTAGGTTCTCCAGGTCTGACCAGTGCGTTGGGCACAGCCAATGTCTGGTAGGTCTCCAGGTCTGACCAGTGCGTTGGGCACAGCCAATGTCTGGGAGGTTCTCCAGGTCTGACCAGTGCGTTGGGCTAATGCGTAGGTCAGACATCTACTGAGTCGTAGCCACAAGACCCTCCTCTAACATTCTCTCATCTTAGTCTTTAATTCATTTATCCCTCAGCTTTACATCATGCGCAGTGTGGTCTCAAAACTTCATGGATGTGGTTTTAGCGTATATGGACTAGTCTGCACGCGGTGACACCTTGATGAAACAAACTGAAACTGAAACCTCTCAAAGTCTCCTCCTGCAAGCTGGGTATTTTTGTGTTTCTCATAATCTGCAAATTCTGGTGTGGATTACAGATATAAGGCTCAATCTCATCATACAGATGGGAAATGTGTTTTGGTCAAACCTACAATCTTTCTGTCAGCAGTCCATGACAATAACTACTTCACCGAGACGGCTGGTTGCAGAAGACGTAACTGTCCAACATTTACTGGTGTTTTTGAATTGTGTACTAAGTAAGCCTTACTCTGCATCTGGGGGATCTGTGTGTGCGAGTGTTTTGTTGCGTGCGAGTGTGTGTGCGTGCGTGCGTGCGTGCGTGCGTGTGTGTATTTTGGCTTCTAATCTTGTGAGGGTGAATGGACATGAAGAAAGGTCCGTCACATGCAGATCAGTCCGTCACATGCAGATCAGTCCGTCACATGCAGATCAGTCCGTCACATGCAGATCAGCACAGTCCGTCACATGCAGATCAGCACAGTCCGTCACATGCAGATCAGCACAGTCCGTCACATGCAGATCAGCACAGTCCGTCACAAGCAGATCAGATCAGCACAGTCCGTCACATGCAGATCAGATCAGCACAGTCCGTCACATGCAGATCAGATCAGCACAGTCTGTCACATGCAGATCAGCACAGTCCGTCACATGCAGATCAGCACAGTCCGTCACATGCAGATCAGTCCGTCACATGCAGATCACACAGTCTGTCATGCAGATCAGCACAGTCCGTCACATGCAGATCAGCACAGTCCGTCACATGCAGATCAGATCAGCACAGTCCGTCACATGCAGATCAGCACAGTCTGTCACATGCAGATCAGATCAGCACAGTCCGTCACATGCAGATCAGATCAGCACAGTCCGTCACATGCAGATCAGCACAGTCCGTCACATGCAGATCAGCACAGTCCGTCACATGCAGATCAGTCCGTCACATGCAGATCAGCACAGTCCGTCACATGCAGATCAGCACAGTCCGTCACATGCAGATCAGCACAGTCCGTCACATGCAGATCAGCACAGTCCGTCACATGCAGTCCGTCACATGCAGATCAGCACACGTCTAAACCGGGGAAGTAGGAAGACAGAGCTCCACCCTTGAATCTAACAGGCTGCTAAGGTTCAAACCTGAAACCCTTAGTCTCAAACTGCCACAGTCCAGCTATGAACCAACACAAATACTTCTTTCTAGAGAGATAAGTTAAAGCAAATAAACCCTCTTTGGTACAAAGACATCTTCAAAATGTCTCTTGAGATAGATAAGTAGCAAAGGGAATTGGAGAAGGATTTGAAAATTTCTCCTTTGATTTGATCAAAATCATATACTCATAGAAAGAACAGCATGGAAATGACTTAATGCAAGCTCTGATGAGGTGATTCTTTCCCCGTGGAAAGCAGTTCCATGGGAAACCATAGTAAGAAAGTTGTCAAATTCATCATTATTTTACTTCAGACTTGTAACATCCCTTTTTTTTCTGCTTAAGAATTAATGGCCTCAAAACCATGTTCTAAAACAAAACAAAAACAGCTTTTGTATTAAACAGATTACACTTTATCATGCTTCATTCTATTGTAAGAGTATGAATTTTTCTCCCAGATCCATTTTTCAGACTTTCTGTGCACTCCACTTTACTAGAAATCACTGAAACAATGCATCGTTCCATCAAGCCATTTCTTTACTCTATCATATTACTGCTTAACAATGTCTTTATTGTTGTATTTCAGATTTATCACTGAAACAATGCGTCGTTCCATCAAGCCATTTCTTTACTCTATCATATTACTGCTTAACAATGTCTTTATTGTTGTATTTCAGATTTATCACTGAAACAATGCATCGTTCCATCAAGCCATTTCTTTACTCTATCATATTACTGCTTAACAATGTCTTTATTGTTGTATTTCAGATTTATCACTGAAACAATGCATCGTTCCATCAAGCCATTTCTTTACTCTATCATATTACTGCTTAACAATGTCTTTATTGTTGTATTTCAGATTTATTTTTTAATATTTCAGCATTGTGCTGCTACTGACTGTTATCGGAATGTTCATCATTAAGTTTCCCTTCCTGAACACATGTTCATGCAAAAACTGACGTACACACATGCACACACACATATGTGCACACACATACGCAAACACACACACTCACACACACATTCATACACACACACACACACGCACACACAGATACACACACACACACACACACACACACACACACACACATTTCGGACTAACATATCACACACACACACACACACACACACACACACACACACACACACACACACAACACACACACTACGCATACTACACACACACATACAACACACACACACACACACACACACACACACCAAGCTCAAATGCTCAAAAATAGAGGCACTGCTTCAACCTTCGAGATCCGATAACATTACAGAAAATAGTTAATGACCTTGATCTTCTTAAGTTGTTTTCAGAAACTTTGCATTCTAGTTCTGTTGGTATTTTTCTTTGATAGTTGCTGGTAATGTTGAGATCAGTTGTGTTTGTAGAATTCAAAACTTAAGTATGGCATTGATGTTAATTTACTCAAAAACACTCAACACTTAAAAGATTCTCTCACATGCATTTATTTACCTTTTTTTTGTGTGTGTGTGTGTGTGTGTGTCACTTGAGGGTGAAGAGACGTTAAATTAAAGTACTACTACTACTACACACACACACACACACACACACACACACACACACACACACACACACACATACGCACACACACACGCACACAGAGATATGCACACACACACACACACACACACACACACACACACACACACACACACACACACACATGCATACACACACACACACACACACACACAACACACACACGCATTTCAGACTAACATCACTCCAAGTGAAAAGATGTCATACTTCAAAGAACACACGAACACATCAAAGCAAACAGATCCTCTTTTATACTACAAAATGCCTTCCACGCTCCTGCCCGACTCACCTCCAAAGTCTCCCTTCCCGATGGACTCGTTGATCTTGAGGTCCTCTTTCTTGATGACCCAGCCGCTCTGCTGGAAGGCCTGAGGGGTGACCGTTCCAAAGGCATTCCCCTGCTTCACCAGCGGCTTGGTCAGCTGAGCGCTCAACCCATCCGCATCTCTCTCGTAGTGCTGCACACACAAGTGTAAGGCTTGTCTTGTGGCCACACACCACAATTCAGGATTTTGCACTCAAACACTACATAATCCTTGTGAGCGTTTTCAGGCCTACCCTCAGATTTAAGCCAGAATTTAATGTTAAATTGAGAACCGACCAAAGCAACAACTCCCCACCAATTATTTCCCTTGTTCTGGTGGGGGTCTTCACCGATGAAATCACAATCTTCAAATACCTGACCTTCCCCTTTAGTGGGCACACATTTCTGGCCTGTGCACTCACCCTGGACCCTGTCTTTGCGCCAGCTCCAAGACACAAAATAATCCTTCAATTTCAAACTGTCTGTTTAGAACCACCTGGCTTGTACCTTGACGGCCATGTGAAAGAAAATGAGGAGAACCAACTTTCGGGCACAATAACAATTCTCAAAATAATCCAGTTGCGCTGGTCTATAAATACTTGACTCCTTATTAAGCAAAGCCTTTTTGCGCTTTAATCTGTGGTGTACAGCCTGTGGAGATGCAAACTTTCTTGAACATTACTGGAATTTTTGGAGTGGAAAAGAAACAAAAAATCTGTGTTTACAAGTTGTTTCTGGATCAGTAACGTTTTGTGTGAGTAGTCTCTGGTATATCAGTCTGGGGATCCAAATATCTATGCTTTACCTGGGGGCCGGAATAGTTCAGTTGGTAGAGGGCCGGACTCTGGTGATCCTGGGGTTGCAGGTTCACATTTCCACCAGGCCGTTTCGGCACAGGGGGATTTTTCCCTCGGAGTTAACACTGGTTCTGACTCCATTTCCCATACAGTCCTTCGAATGAGACTATAAACCGAGGTTCCTGTGTGAATGCAGGCATAACATCTTGCACACACGTAAAATCCCATCACCAACTTTTGGAAGAGAAGGCCAGTTTGGTCGTTGGTATGGATGACACGTTACACATCGCATGCACCTTCCCTGAAGATGGAGTATGGCTGCCTTAATGGTGGGATAAAAAAGTCACACCACACAAATCTCCACTGCCTGTCTGTACAGGCAGTGTCCACAGGAGAATCAGCCTGTGTACGCAGAAAGAAAGAAAGATGCTTTACCCTCTTTACACATCAACACAGTAACACACCAACCCTGACAATGATCTGCTTCCTCATTGCTCGTCCTGCCCCAATTCATCCCTCTCTTCCTCCGCCTGCTATCCCTTACATTCCCGTCACTGGGGTGATAGGGTAAGGTGGAAGGGTGGGCGGAGGGTATCAGAGGGTAGGGGTGGTTTTGAATGGCAAGAAAGCCAAGCCAGAATAACATGACCAGTGTCAGTCCTAAATGGTGTGGTAGCAAAGAGCAATAAAAAGGTTTTGGGGCAGGAAGATTTTCAATCAAGAGGGAGTGAGGGCGATGAGGTCTGAATCTGAAGGCACAGGTGTTTGGTGTCAAATGCATTTGGGGTTCCAAAAGTGCTTGTCTGGACGCAGGCTATTTGACCTGTTTGACTTGATTCTGGTGCAAAGATGTTACGCCACACACACACACACACACACACACACACACACACACACACACACACACACACACACACCAACAAAAAAATCAAATCCAACAACACCCTCCTGAAACTCCTCAGCCTACGCCATCACCACAATGCCCTCTCCATCAGACCCCACTCCTCAGTACAGACTCACACCAACCTCCACCAGGTCCTCTATGCCATCACCACAATGCCCTCTCCATCATACCCCACCTCTCAGTACAGACTCACACCAACCTCCACCAGGTCCTCTATGCCATCACCACAATGCCCTCTCCATCAGACCCCACTCCTCATTACCGACTCACACCAACCTCCACCAGGTCCTCTACGCCATCACCACAATGCCCTCTCCATCAGACCCCACTCCTCAGTACAGACTCACACCAACCTCCACCAGCTCCTCTACACCATCACCACAATGCCCTCTCCATCAGACCCCACTCCTCAGTACAGACTCACACCAACCTCTCACCAGGTCCTCTACCATCACCACAATGCCCTCTCCATCAGACCCCACTCCTCAGTACAGACTCACACCAACCTTCACCAGGTCCTCCAGGTTCTTGTAGAAGCTCTCCTCGTCCACCGTCAGCTGGTTGTTCCGATACAGGACGCGGTAGTGGTCTACTTTGCCCTCGGCGCACACCACAGCGTGTAGTCCCCCCGGTGCTGAACGCTCTCCCGGATCAGGAACAGTCCATTGGTGCGTGGGTACAGCAGGTCCTCTGCCTGCTGCCTGGTGATCTTGCCATGGAACCACCTACGTGTCAGGGACAACAGCGATGGGGAAAGGGGTGAGTCAATGAACATGGAACCACCTACGTGTCAGGGACAAGAGCGATGGGGAAAGGGGTGAGTGGATGAACGACAGTCCTCTCATGGAACCACATGGGGAAAGGGGTGAGTCGATGTACGGCAGTCTTTCCATGGAACCACCTACATGTTGGGGACAACAGGGGGGTGAGTCCAAAAACATGGAACCACCTACGTGTCAGGGAAAAGAGTGATGGGGAAAGGGGTTAGTCAAATGAATGATAGACACTGGGTTTGTATGTGGGTGATGATGAGAAACATCAGCTGCAGTAAAATGGGAAATTGTGACATTTGAACACGTCTTGAAGACTCGTGTGTGTGTGTGTGTGTGTGTGTGTGTGTGTGTGTGTGTGTGTGTGTGTGTGTGTGTGTGTGTGTGTGTGTGTGTGTGTGTGAGAGAGAGAGAGAGAGAGAGTGTGTGTGTGTGTGGGTGTGTATATATTTGTGTGTGTGCATGTGTGTGTGTGCGTGCCTGCATGTGTGCGTGCCTGCGTGCGTGCAAGTGTGTGTGCATGCGTGCGTGCATGCGTGCGCGTGTGTGTGTGCGTGACTGTATTAGTGCATTGTGTGTGTAATTACAGTACATTAAAAACACATATATAGATGTATACATCTAGAAGCTCATAAAACACATATTTATGCATGCATGGGTGCAAGAACAATTACGACACTTCAAACTAATGCTAGACCATCTCAGAAGCGTTCAAGCTGTTCCAACACTTCAAACTAATGCTAGACCATCTCAGAAGCGTTCAAGCTGTTCCAAATGCTGTGAGGAAAAGGTGATTTTGGAAAGCGCCATGAGACTGAACTCCTGAGAATGGTGACAGAGCATTGAGACTGAACTCCTGAGAATGGCGACAGAGCATTGAGACTGA
>CM031608.1:4405008-4406087 GCA_018398815.1 Conus ventricosus
GAGAAGCATCCATTAAGAGGATGAAACTTGACTGTGTGGTCCCAGTCTTCCCAACTGAGTCCGTAGTAAACTCAACTCTGGGTAGGAGCCGGTCAGGGTAGAAAAATCCCACATGGCTCTGATGAGATTTGAACCGATGACCTCCCAGCAGGGAGTCCCAGGCACTAACCACTTCGCCACAGCAGCTGGCTGAATGTTTTTCTTAGAGTTCTTGGCCACCACCACTTCAGCCATATCTCTCAGGTCTGGTTGACACTAGGATATGATATACCAGGAACAACACAATAAAGTACTGTTTTATCATCAGAATTCTCCTCAACTGCACAACAGTGTCATCAAGAGGGAATGAGGGCTGACAAGTAATAAAGAATGTCACGTTCAAACGTAAAAGGAAATTTACAATTCCGCCAAATGAAAGAGACAAACAAATGACAAGACAAAACACGACGTGTTTCAACCTCTTAGGTCTTCTTCAGGTAAGACAGACAACACTCCAGAGAATGAAAACGAAGAACGAGCAATCATTTATCTCCACATCCAATTTGGACCCAATTTGAGGAGACAAGTGATTGTTCTTCATTTTCATTGTCCTCAATGTTGTCTGTCTTGTCTGAGGAAGACCAAACAAGTTGAAATGCATCATGTTTTGTCTTGTAGTTTGTTTGTCTCTCTGGTCGAGTGGAACTGTCATTTTTCTTTTCAGTGTGGGAAATTCAAGCCTTATGAAGTTCATGGATATTTCTGCTCCACCAGATCCAGCTGAGACTCTCTTCAGCTGTTGGCACCAGAGCCTTCTGGGTTCCAGTCTTTCTCTGACCAAAAATTCAGAACTTTTTCATGAGAGATTATAGGCTAATGAACCTACTAACCCCCCCCCCCCCCCCCCCCCCCCCCCCCTGTCCTTCTTGCTCCCATCTCTATGGCAAGGACTTAAGCTTAAAATCCACCTTTTTTTTAAAGCTTCTGCAGTGATATGGGGAAAAAATCATAAGAAATAAAATTTCAGTCATAAGTACATCAAATTTCCTGAATTTTTCCAAACCAAATGTATATCGCTATGCAACAGCCACATTGTGATT
>CM031608.1:4406187-4408687 GCA_018398815.1 Conus ventricosus
GATCATTTCTGCTACAGACCAGAAACCGCCTACCTGTACTTACATACAGTAATACAGTCATGTTACTAATGAGCTTAGAAAGGAGACACACCAATAATGAAAGAGCAGAAATTACTGAAGACAATAAGATGATCAGCTTCCACCATTATGCCCAGTTGATGGGTTTTCTCGTTGGCCGTTGGATGTTATAGATAATGGGAACTGGGCAAGGGTTTTGCTATGGGCATGACTTTTTTTTTTTTAAGACACAGAGGGTTAATGAATAATACAATAGGAAAAAAAGACACAGATTATACTGGAAAAAAAAATTCAAAAGAAATTTAGCCTTATGGCAATGTATCATTTCGATTTTTCTCATTTTTGGAGGCGGACTACTATGTTCATTCATATGATTTTGCTTGTAAAACGTGCAGGCGCCCACTTCATATAAAGAAAAACAGACCACTAAGGAAGAAAATGGATCAAACTGGGCTGACCACACATGCAAGAAGTTTGTGGGGTCTGTGCTGAAGTCATCTGTGATGTGATCCAAGCAGTCTGGTACTTTAAGGTCACACACACTGAGACACACTGACTAATCCATGCTTAACACCTGTAATACCTGTCACACACATTGAGACACACTGACTAATCCATGCTTAACACCTGTAATACCTGTCACACACACTGAGACACACTGACTAATCCATGCTTAACACCTGTAATACCTGTCACACACACTGAGACACACTGACTAATCCATGCTTAACACCTGTAATACCCGACTCCTGAGCCCTTTTTTTGCCAAAAAAAAAAAAAAAAAAAAAAAGTGACCTTTGGCCACAGTTCTGAACATGTCTGGCAGAAATAACTGGAGAGCAAATGTTGACAGGGGTTTTAACTTTCCTCACAGTTCATGAAGGGCCTCTGTGTGCATCACAAACACAGTCTACACTGTAGACAGGGCTTTAACTTTCCTCACAGTTCATGAAGGGCCTCTGTGTGCATCACAAACACAGTCTACACTGTTGACAGGGGTTTTAACTTTCCTCACAGGTCATGAAGGGCCTCTGTGTGCATCACAAACACAGTCTACACTGTTGACAGGGGTTTAACTTTCCTCACAGGTCATGAAGGGCCTCTGTGTGCATCACAAACACAGTCTACACTACTGCAATGTGTTCATGAAGGGCCTCTGTGTGCATCACAAACACAGTCTACACTACTGCAATGTGTTCATGAAGGCCTCTGTGTGCATCACAAACACAGTCTACACAGGTCATGAAGGGCCTCTGTGTGCATCACAAACACAGTCTACACTACTGCAATGTGTTCATGAAGGGCCTCTGTGTGCATCACAAACACAGTCTACACAGCTCATGAAGGGCCTCTGTGTGCATCACAATCACAGTCTACACTACTGCAATGTGTTCATGAAGGGCCTCTGTGTGCATCACAAACACAGTCTACACAGCTCATGAAGGGCCTCTGTGTGCATCACAATCACAGTCTACACTACTGCAATGTGTTCATGAAGGGCCTCTGTGTGCATCACAAACACAGTCTACACTACTGCAATGTGTTCATGAAGGGCCTCTGTGTGCATCACAATCACAGTCTATACTACTGCAATGTGTTCATGAAGGGCTTGTGTGCATCACAATCACAGTCTACACTACTGCAATGTGTTCATGAAGGGCCTCTGTGTGCATCACAATCACAGTCTATACTACTGCAATGTGTTCATGAAGGGCCTCTGTGTGCATCACAATCACAGTCTACACTACTGCAATGTGTTCATGAAGGGCCTCTGTGTGCATCACAAACACAGTCTACACTACTGCAATGTGTTCATGAAGGGCCTCTGTGTGCATCACAAACACAGTCTACACAGTTCATGAAGGGCCTCTGTGTGCATCAGAATCTACACTACAGCAATGTGTTCATGAAGGGCCTCTGTGTGCATCACAAACACAGTCTACACAGGTCATGAAGGGCCTCTGTGTGCATCACAAACACAGTCTACACAGGTCATGAAGGGCCTCTGTGTGCATCACAAACACAGTCTACACAGTTCATGAAGGGCCTCTGTGTGCATCACAAACACAGTCTACACAGTCATGAAGGGCGTCTGTGTGCATCACAAACACAGTCTACACAGGTCATGAAGGGCCTCTGTGTGCGTCACAAACACAGTCTACACAGGTCATGAAGGGCCTCTGTGTGCATCACAAACACAGTCTACACAGTTCATGAAGGGCCTCTGTGTGCATCACAACACAGTCTACACAGGTCATGAAGGGCCTCTGTGTGCATCACAAACACAGTCTACACAGTTCATGAAGGGCCTCTGTGTGCATCACAAACACAGTCTACACAGTTCATGAAGGGCCTCTGTGTGCATCACAAACACAAGTCTACACAGTTCATGAAGGGCCTCTGTGTGCATCACAATCTACACTACTGCAATGTGTTCATGAAGGGCTTCTGTGTGCATCACAAACACAGTCTACACTACTGC
>CM031608.1:4413687-4418512 GCA_018398815.1 Conus ventricosus
GACAGACATCACGCGTTTCGACCTCTTAGGTCTTCTTCAGGCAAGGTACACAACTCACTCTTCTCTCTTCTCTCTCTCTCTCTCTCTCTCTCTCTCTCTCTCTCTCTCTCTCAGGCCCATAACTACAGAAGTAGTCGTTGGGGAAACTGAGGACCGCAGACGCAACCTCCCCTCTCCATCTGTCTCTGTCAGCAGCCGCCAGCAGCAGCTCACATGTATGGAGTCCGGTCCATTCTTTGACATTCTCATGCCAGTTCTTCCACTGTCTTCCTCTTCTTCTCCCGCCCTCGATGGTGCCTTGCATGATTGTTTTGGACAGACTGGTGTGTCGAGTGTTGTGCCCAAACCATATCAGGACAACAAAAAATGAACGAGCAGTCACTTATCTTCATCCAGTTGGGTGCACGATGGGGTTGAATGGATGAAGGTACAATTGGTGAGTGCTCATTCAGGATGATGATAAGTGATTGCCTGTTCATTTTTGTTGTCGAATTGGATGAAGATAAGTGATTGCCTGTTCATTTTTGTTGTCGAATTGGATGAAGATAAGTGATTGCCTGTTCATTTTTGTTGTCGAATTGGATGAAGATAAGTGATTGCCTGTTCATTTTTGTTGTCGAATTGGATGAAGATAAGTGATTGCCTGTTCATTTTTGTTGTCGAATTGGATGAAGATAAGTGATTGCCTGTTCATTTTTGTTGTCGAATTGGATGAAGATAAGTGATTGCCTGTTCATTTTTGTTGTCGAATTGGATGAAGATAAGTGATTTCCTGTTCATTTTTGTTGTCGAATTGGATGAAGATAAGTGATTGCCTGTTCATTTTTGTTGTTGAATTGGATGAGAGATAAGTGATTGCCTGTTCATTTTTGTTGTCGAATTGGAAGAAGATAAGTGATTGCTGTTCATTTTTGTTGTCGAATTGGATGAAGATAAGTGATTGCCTGTTCATTTTTGTTGTCGAATTGGATGAAGATAAGTGATTGCCTGTTCATTTTTGTTGTCGAATTGGATGAAGATAAGTGATTGCCTGTTCATTTTGTTGTTGAATTGGATGAAGATAAGTGATTGCCTGTTCATTTTTGTTGTTGAATTGGATGAAGATAAGTGATTGCCTGTTCATTTTTGTTGTTGAATTGAATGAAGATAAGTGATTGCCTGTTCATTTTTGTTGTTGAATTGGATGAAGATAAGTGATTGCCTGTTCATTTTTGTTGTTGAATTGGATGAAGATAAGTGATTGCCTGTTCATTTTTGTTGTCGAATTGGATGAAGATAAGTGATTGCCTGTTCATTTTTGTTGTTGAATTGGATGAAGATAAGTGATTGCCTGTTCATTTTTGTTGTTGAATTGGATGAAGATAAGTGATTGCCTGTTCATTTTTGTTGTCGAATTGGATGAAGATAAGTGATTGCCTGTTCATTTTTGTTGTTGAACTGGATGAAGATAAGTGATTGCCTGTTCATTTTTGTTGTTGAATTGGATGAAGATAAGTGATTGCCTGTTCATTTTTGTTGTTGAATTGGATGAAGATAAGTGATTGCCTGTTCATTTTTTGTTGTCGAATTGGATGAAGATAAGTGATTGCCTGTTCATTTTGTTGTCGAATTGGATGAAGATAAGTGATTGCCTGTTCATTTTTGTTGTTGAATTGGATGAAGATAAGTGATTGCCTGTTCATTTTTGTTGTCGAATTGGATGAAGATAAGTGATTGCCTGTTCATTTTTGTTGTCGAATTGGATGAAGATAAGTGATTGCCTGTTCATTTTTGTTGTCGAATTGGATGAAGATAAGTGATTGCCTGTTCATTTTTGTTGTCGAATGGATGAAGATAAGTGATTGCCTGTTCATTTTTGTTGTCGAATTGGATGAAGATAAGTGATTGCCTGTTCATTTTTGTTGTCGAATTGGATGAAGATAAGTGATTGCCTGTTCATTTTTGTTGTCGAATTGGATGAAGATAAGTGATTGCCTGTTCATTTTTGTTGTCGAATTGGATGAAGATAAGTGATTGCCTGTTCATTTTTGTTGTCGAATTGGATGAAGATAAGTGATTGCCTGTTCATTTTTGTTGTCGAATTGGATGAAGATAAGTGATTGCCTGTTCATTTTTGTTGTCGAATTGGATGAAGATAAGTGATTGCCTGTTCATTTTTGTTGTTGAATTGGATGAAGATAAGTGATTGCCTGTTCATTTTTGTTGTTGAATTGGATGAAGATAAGTGATTGCCTGTTCATTTTTGTTGTTGAATTGGATGAAGATAAGTGATTGCCTGTTCATTTTGTTGTCGAATTGGATGAAGATAAGTGATTGCCTGTTCATTTTTGTTGTTGAATTGGATGAAGATAAGTGATTGCCTGTTCATTTTTGTTGTTGAATTGGATGAAGATAAGTGATTGCCTGTTCATTTTTGTTGTCGAATTGGATGAAGTTTAAATGATTGCTTGTTCATTTTTGTTGTCGAATTGGATGAAGATAAGTGATTGCCTGTTCATTTTTGTTGTCGAATTGGATGAAGATAAGTGATTGCTGTTCATTTTTGTTGTCGAATTGGATGAAGATAAGTGATTGCCTGTTCATTTTTGTTGTCGAATTGGATGAAGATAAGTGATTGCCTGTTCATTTTTGTTGTTGAATTGGATGAAGATAAGTGATTGCCTGTTCATTTTTGTTGTCGAATTGGATGAAGATAAGTGATTGCCTGTTCATTTTTGTTGTTGAATTGGATGAAGATAAGTGATTGCCTGTTCATTTTTGTTGTTGAATTGGATGAAGATAAGTGATTGCCTGTTCATTTTTGTTGTTGAATTGGATGAAGATAAGTGATTGCCTGTTCATTTTTGTTGTTGAATTGGATGAAGATAAGTGATTGCCTGTTCATTTTTGTTGTCGAATTGGATGAAGATAAGTGATTGCCTGTTCATTTTTGTTGTTGAATTGGATGAAGATAAGTGATTGCCTGTTCATTTTTGTTGTTGAATTGGATGAAGATAAGTGATTGCTGTTCATTTTTGTTGTCGAATTGGATGAAGTTAAGTGATTGCTTGTTCATTTTTGTTGTCGAATTGGATGAAGATAAGTGATTGCCTGTTCATTTTTGTTGTCGAATTGGATGAAGATAAGTGATTGCCTGTTCATTTTTGTTGTCGAATTGGATGAAGATAAGTGATTGCCTGTTCATTTTTGTTGTCGAATTGGATGAAGATAAGTGATTGCCTGTTCATTTTTGTTGTCGAATTGGATGAAGATAGTGATTGCCTGTTCATTTTTGTTGTTGAATTGGATGAAGATAAGTGATTGCCTGTTCATTTTTGTTGTTGAATTGGATGAAGATAAGTGATTGCCTGTTCATTTTTGTTGTTGAATTGGATGAAGATAAGTGATTGCCTGTTCATTTTTGTTGTCGAATTGGATGAAGATAAGTGATTGCCTGTTCATTTTGTTGTTGAATTGGATGAAGATAAGTGATTGCCTGTTCATTTTT
This sequence comes from Conus ventricosus, assembly GCA_018398815.1. Lineage (NCBI taxonomy): Eukaryota > Metazoa > Mollusca > Gastropoda > Neogastropoda > Conidae > Conus > Conus ventricosus. Next base: position 4,417,175 of record CM031608.1, read on the forward strand.
GTTGTCGAATTGGATGAAGATAAGTGATTGCCTGTTCATTTTTGTTGTCGAATTGGATGAAGATAAGTGATGCCTGTTCATTTTTGTTGTTGAATTGATGAAGATAAGTGATTGCCTGTTCATTTTTGTTGTCGAATTGGATGAAGATAAGTGATTGCTGTTCATTTTGTTGTTGAATTGGATGAAGATAAGTGATTGCTGTTCATTTTTGTTGTTGAATTGGATGAAGATAGTGATTGCCTGTTCATTTTTGTTGTCCCCAGAGTTGTGTGTCTTGACTGAAGAAGACCTAAGCGGTCGAAACGCGTTGTTTTGTCATGTGATTTGTTTGTCTACGGTTTTTTGGCGGAGCCTTATAAATACAAGATGAAATGAACAACACAAGTACACTGGACCTACACTCATACAAAAAATAAACCCAGACAAATGTATAAAAATCCCATGAAAAATCTATAGTCACTACGTCATTAAAAACAAAAACAAAATGCACACAAATGTATCCTCTCATAAATAACAGAACACACAGAAACCCAGACAGCTGTATACGCATCCTCAAGTACTCAACTCAAAGACACCAGAGCAAACAACAAAACCTTGAGACCAGTTGAATTGTCAAGTATGAAATGTAAACAGTTTTGGCTATGCAACTGAATGGAAGGAAGGCAGAAAAAGACAACAAACAACAACAACAAAAAGGAATTAAAAAAGACAATAAAGAAAGAAGGAAAGAAGACAAAAACTGTTTTTTATTTAAGGGAAAATGCCAATGAAGAAAGGCATGTCAAGAACTTAGAGAGAGAAAAAAAGGAAATGAAAAAAAGAGAGGAAAGCAAAGGAAGGTGCTTCATGACCGGTATGCAAACGAGGCATAAAAAAAAAGACCCCCCCCAAAAAAAAAATAAAAATAAAAATAAAAATAACCTGACTGCTCTCAAGTGGCTGACAAACAGCAACGACACCAACAACACCATTCTGGGTCAGTCTATGAACAGGGGAATCGAATGAGCTGCGAAGCTGTAACGGCGGTGAGGGAGAAAAGGGAAGGGGGGGGGGGGGGGGGGGGGGGGGGGCAGTTGGAGGGCTGAAAGGCAAAGAAGATGATAACAACCGAAACACAAAGTAACAACAACAAAAAAATCACAGCATGACTTCAGCATGATGCGCTAAAATACCACACTAGGAAACTACAGAAATCACAGCTGACTTAAGCATGTGATAAAAATACCACACCAGGAAACTACAGAAACCAAACACACATTATATACAATTATGAGAAAATGTTCACCTAAAATGAAGCCTGGAGAGAAAAACACAACAAAAACAACAGTGTGCGCAATC
>CM031608.1:4419792-4429858 GCA_018398815.1 Conus ventricosus
GATCAAGACACAAAAGCACTTTTATGTCTTGCTAATTCCTTAGTTGGTTCGCATTTAACCTACGGCCAGGAACCTTTCTTTAGTGCACCAAAACATTTGTTAAACAAACTACAAAGTATAGATTGTAAAGCCTTTAAACTGGCACTAGGAGTGCCGACTCATGCTTATAATCTTGGGTCATATAAAGAAGCAGGAGTTCTTCCTCTTGATGATCATAGGAATATCTCTGCAGCTAAGTTTGAATTAATAATCCTTTGCACATAACTCATTCTGTAATGAAGAAACAAAGATAAATTCTAAGCATGACTTTGTTAACAGGGCTAAGCATGACTTTGTTAACAGGGCTAAGACAATACACTGTTTGCAACCAATTAATTCGTTTGTCTCTGACATGATTAATTCTACAGAATTAAAAAGTAAAAAAATAGCAATTAAGCCATCATTTTTACCTGTACCATCTTGGGAACAAATTAAACCTATTTTTGATATTGATCATACGGAACTGAGCAAAAGTCAATCTCCAAACGTTCTGAAAAATTTAGTTAATGATCACATGGAAAATTACTATAGTGATTACATTAAAATATTCACAGATGGATCTGTACTTGATAATGGCAATGCAGGTTCAGCATTTGTAATTCCTACTATGAAAACAGTCAAACGATATCATATAGGTAATCACAATTCAGTTTTTAAAGCAGAGTTGTTAGCTATTTTAATGGCTTTACAGCATATTGAGGAGTTACCTATGAATAGTTGTAAAATATTACTCTGTGTAGATTCTAAATCGGCATTACAAGCAATCAAAGATCAAAATGCCAAAAAAACGTCTTGAAATGATACTAGAAATCAGACATGTAATTCATCCATTGGCATTTAAAGACATTGGTGTGACTTTTTACTGGGTTCCTTCCCATTGCGGAATATATGCCAATGAACTGGTAGACAGAGCAGCTAAAAATGCAGGACGTAATACTGAAGGGCAATTCTAATTAACATAAATCTAGATCTGCACGAGTATTATAATCACATTGAAAAACTAGCGAAAGATAAGTTTGATAACATGCTGAAGACATCAGATAGCCAATATTCACACAATTGTATAAAAAGCATCAGCACAATAAACTCCAAATTAATTTTAAATCACATATCTGATACAAGTTCAAGACATATTAGTTCTCTGATGTTCAAAATTCGTTTAAATGCTTTTAAAACAAAATTTTCTAAAGATATTAAATGTGTATGTGGAAATCAAATTTCCATTAGCCATCTGATTTTACACTGTCCTAGTATCAAAGAATTAATGACGAAAACTACGGGGGATTTACTGACTCGTCAAATACCATTAACTGTTCAGGAAGTGTTAAATGACTTCCATCTTCTTAATTGTTTTTCAGAAGTTTTACACCTTAGTCCTGTTGGTCTTTTCCTTTGAATAGTTAATTTATTGTTGGATTCAATTGTTGTTATACTAATCTTCTGTTAATTGTTAAGTCACGTTTGATATAGATGGTAAACCTCACTTCCTTTCTACTAATTCTGTCATTTTCAACAATTCATATCCTATATAAAGCTTGATCATTATATAGAATTGTAGGTGTAGGTATGTAGGGAAAACACATAATCTTTACTACCACACACTCTCTAAACAATGTCAATGCATGCATAAACAATCTCTTCTTTCATACCTTTATTTCTCCTATTTCTCCCCCCCCCCCCCCCCCCCCCCCTTTCCTGTCTAATATCACTTAAGGGTGAACAGACGTAAAACTAAAGAACACACACACACACACACACACACACACACACACACACACACACACAGGTGACTCACTCTGTCTGTCTCTTTCCAGTCTCTCTCTGAGACTTTCTCTCTGTTTTTGTATAAGAGAGACTCACTCTTAATCACTCTCTGTTTTGTGCTCTGATGAATTTGTTCAGTGTTCCTTAAAGTCCTGTCAGAGTGATGGTACACCACGTAGGATGACTAGTATTGTATGTTCCAAGGTCAGGAGCACTGTCACCTTACTGTGACAATGAGGAATAGCATAGTTCCACTTAGCAAGACTTTCTCCTTTTAATACCTTTTTTTTCCAGGTGGGTCAGAGTGGCAGTCATGAGTGATTCTGATGAAGAAGCTCCGCAGTTGTCTGCCCATGCTTTGGCAGCCCTTCAGGAGTTTTACCAGGAGCAGAAAGATTGTGAGGAAAGCCTGGCGGAGGCCTTGTCAGGCAACGTAGACAAATTTACTCCGCAGGAAGACTGGGTACACTTTTTTGTTTGTTTGTTTTATTGGTTTTAAGCAGCGTTTGTGTGTGTGTGGAAGGGTGGTGGGTGGGTGAAGAGTGTGTGTGTGTGTGTATGTGTATGTGTGTGTGTGTGTGTGTGTGCATTGTAAATTATTAATTTGGCCTTTTTTCCAGAAAGTACAAGTGCTAACATAACCAAACTCAGCAGCGTAATTATTTAGATAAAGATAAGACCTTTGAATACTTCCCCACTGTGAAGATGTCATCATATGATAAAAGCCATACATCAGCAGTTGTCAGTGCCACTGCCAGTAATATTCTCACTATCACAAAATTGACATTTTCCAATAATTTGTGATAATTTTCAATTATTTTTGAATAGTTTAAAAATAATGATTTTAGAAAAAGCTTGGGATGTTTTTATGAAAAATGTTATAACAAATATTGCATTTGATTTTATCAAGATTGCACCATTTAATGGGACATTCACCAAAAGGAAGTACAGATATGATATGCATGTATTAACAGAGCTAGAAATTTCAGGTCATTTTCAGTTGTCCAGGGACAAGTTGATAAAAAAGTACTTCTCCCCCTCAGATTTCCACTTGCCTTCTCTACATAAACAGACATTTAATAAAACTAACTATCGGATGTGCAGTGACAAGTCAGCAAACATAACTCAGTAATGGCGTATTCTGCTCATGATGTGTTATGAAAGCCTGAGAGAGAGTAAAAAAGATATGGAACAATTTGTTTGTTTACCAGGATATCTTTCCCATTGCCTTTAAGGGTGAGGGAGAAAAAACAGTCAAGGAAATTTTTGACAGATATGTCATTTTCAGAGGTTACATCAACAAGCTGCAGACAAAAAGTGCATGCAACAAAACTGCCCTGATATCAGTCAGTATGAGTCCTTGTGATGTCTGAAGGGGACATGTTTGTCACATTTACCTGTCTTTTAGTTTTGTATGAAAAAAAAAATCTGCATTACTTTGCATCTTGTTTTGTGTGTTTATGTTTATTTTGCTTGTAACTTTTAGATGAACGTCCCAGTTGTGACTGATCATAGGTGTAAACTCATCTATGGATCTTTTCAGAATAGCCTGATTCAGAGCTTTAATTCTGTGGATGAGATTGTGCTGTTTATGTTTTATCATGTGATAGACTGATCCATCGATATTTTCAGCTTTTTACACTTTCTTTGGCCATTGACATTTCAGTGTGGTCTCTGATAGCTTCTCAGAGCTTCACATGAAGATTTTCACAAAAGGATTTCTCTCACCTCTGCCACCCTCTGGATGTGAAGCATCATACGCTTGCTGATATATTACCGTCCTATTTATTGTTGGCATATCTGTTTCTCTCTCTCTTTCTCGGCATAGCAACGTTCATCAATTTAGTATAGTGTTTACATCTAGATACCCCCATTCAGTGTGGGTTGTTTCCCTTGTCTGTGGCAGCAACTGAGTCAGTTTTGGTATGACGAGCCAACTGCAGAGCGTCTAGCCCAAGAAGCCCTGTCTGTGGCTGGTGACAAGGGGAGGTAAGGTCCGGGTTTCTGCTTTTTGTGGGTTTTGTTTTGCCTAAACCTTACACCTCTGAAAGATGGGAAAGGCTGAATTCGCCTTCAGAGTCCTGTTTCATGTTTTTCTAACCAGGTCCCAATTCTCATCCTTTAATGTCATCTAACTGGGTCATAGTTCTCATCCAAACGGGTGATAGTTCCCATTCTTTACATGTCATTGTAAATTGGTCATACTTCTCATTCTTTACATGTCATTGTGAACAGGTCATAGTTCTCATCCTTTACATGTCATTGTAGACAGGTCATAGTTCTCATCCTTTACATGTCATTGTCAGCAGGGCATAGTTCTCATCCTTTACATATCATTGGAAGCAGGTCATAGTTCTCATCCTTCACATGTCATTGTAAACAGGTCATAGTTCTCATCATTTACGTACAGCCCTGATATGGCCCTTTGCGGTCGGCTGGGCTATAAGCAACATTATCTTATCTTATCTCATCATTTACGTGTCATTGTAAACATGTCATAGTTCTCATCCTTTACATGTCATTGTAAACAGGTCATATTCTCATCCTTCACATGTCATTGTAAACAGGTCATAGTTCTCATCCTTCACATGTCATTGTAAACAGGTCATAGTTCTCATCCTTTAAATGTCATTATAAACAGGTCATAGTTATCCTGTACATTTCATTGTAAACAGGTCATAGTTATCCTTTGCATGTCATTGTAAGCAGGTCATAGTTCTCATCCTTTACATGTCATTGTAAAAAGGTCATTGTTCTAATCTTTTACATGCCATTGTTAAACAGATAATAGTCCTCATCCTTTACATGTCATTGTAAACAGGTCATAGTCTCATGGTTTACACGTCATTGTAACCTTTGCTTGTGATTGTAAACAGGTCCTAGTTCTCATCGTTTATGTGTCATTGTAAACAGGTCCTAGTTCTCATTCTTTACATGTCATTGTAGACAGGTCATAGTTCTAACCTTTTACATGTCATTGTAAACAGGTCACAGTCCTCATCCTTCACATGCCATTGTAAACAGGTCATAGTTCTCATTGTTTACATGTCATTGTAAACAGTTTGTGTTCTCATCCTTTAAAGGTCATGGTAAACAGGTCATCGTTCACATGTCATTGTAAACACGTCATAGTTCTCATCCTTTACATATCTTTATAAACAGGTCATAGTTCTCTCCTTTACATGTCATTGTTTGCAGGTCATAGTTCTCATCCTTTATATGTCATTGTAAACAGATCATAGTTCTCATCCTTTATATGTCATTGTAAATAGGTCATAATTCTCTTCCTTTATATGTCATTGTAAACAGATCATAATTCTCATCCTTTATATGTCATTGTAAATAGGTCATAATTCTCATCCTTTATATGTCATTGTTATCAGGACATAGTTCTTGACCTTTACATGTCATTGTAAACAGGTCATTGTTCTCATCCTTTACATGTCATCGTAAACAGGTCAGTTCTTATCCTTTACATGTCATTGTAAACAGGTAATTGTTCTCATCTTTTCTATATATATCATTGTTCTCATCCTTACGAAGTGTGTTAATGTGTTGTCTGTTATGAAGGATAGTGTGTGTCAGTTCCCCCACTGTCTACAAGAAAATCCGGAGCTGAAAGGGGAGGGGGTCAGAGCCTACTGCCTGGAGTATGACAAGCGCTTCCAGGTGTTTGGAGAGGACTTTGTCTTCTATGATTACAACGAACCCCTGAGACTGCCGAACGACTTCCAGAAGAGCTTTGACATAGTGCTTGCTGATCCCCCCTTTCTGTCTGAAGAGTGTTTGTGTAAGACGGCGCTCACTGTGCGCTTCCTCATGAAGGACAAGGTGCTTCTTTGCACAGGTAGGAAGGCTGAACATGTTCGTGTGTGCGTGTGTCTCTGAGTGTGTGTGTGTGTGTGTGTATTTGTGTGTGTGTGTGTGTGTGTGTGTGTGTGTGTGTGTGTGTGTGTTAGTGTGTTAGTGTGTGTGTGTGTGTGTGTGCTGTTCTCCATGGATTCAAAGTGCATGGCTATCATCTTTCGGGAAATGTCAGTTTTAAACGGTTTCCTTGGAGAGGTTTATGTATCAGAATCCATAATAGTTGTGGCAACAAAGAAAACTACTTCACTTCTTTTTTGAGAAGAGAGGTGAACATATCAGAATTCTGGTTACCTGACTCAGTATGTATTCAACCTTTGCAGTACACACCGAGTGAAAATGTAACCAGGTGTTCATTTAAAAATTTGTAATTAAGAAAAATTGAGTTACCTTCAGATTTCATGACTTTGTCAAGTTAGAAAGTCAGCTCTTTTTTTTTTCTCCGCAAACTTACCAGAAGTGGTGCACTTTTGTTTAATAGAAAAGTTTTACTTAAATGAAACTTTTAGATTTTCATGCGGCTTACTTACTGGGGCAAATTTGCTCCATGCTTTTTGAGAAAAACCTTGTATGATATCAGAATTTCCCCTGTGCATATGCCTTGCAAGGTTCCTCTTTGAAAGTATAGATGGGAAATACAAATGTACACACAAAGCCAGGGCGAGAGTGATGCAGCAGTAAAAACCTGACAAGTGAAAATATGTTCGTGGGCACATGCGCGCGCACACACACACACACACACACACACACAGAGTTCTTGATTACATGCACAGAGGTAGACAAACACATACTCCCATCCCCTTTGTGCAAAAAACACAAACGCTCCTAGTTGCCTGAGTGGGATGGTTTATTGGTGTTGTTAATTGCCTCCTGCCAGGCCATACCAATCATCAGCTATCATAAACAGTGTTCATTTTTATTTTCCCTTGTGTTTTTGTTGCCCATAAATGTTGAGTGTGTAGACACACACACACACACACACACACACACACACTGATAGATTCACACGCTCACACACACACAGACTGATAGATTCACACGCTCACACACACACACACACACACACAGAGACTCACACACACACACACACACACACACACACTTACACACACACACACACAATTTTCACTGTGCGCAGTGCACTCTCTCTGTCCCCCCTTTCTCTCTCTCTCTCTCTCTCATGCACACGCACACACACACACACACACACGAATGAATATTATAAATACTTTGACAAGTTAGCAAAGGATGATTTTGTTGACAAGTTGAAGACCTTAGATATACAATATTCACATAATTGTGTAAAAGCTTGTGACACACAGCATTCGGATATATAATAATTAAGAGTTTAAGTCAAATCAAATCCAGATCAATTACGTCTTTGATGTTTAAGATTCGTCTAAATGCTCTCAAAACAAAATTTTGTAAAGATATTATTTGTGTTTGTGGGAGTCAAATTTCTACGAATCATCTGCTTCTGCACTGTCCTGCCATCAAATCTCAAATGCTCAAAAATGGAGGCACTGCGTTCAACCTTTGAAATTCGATAACATTACAAAAAATAGTTAACGACCTTGATCTTCTTAAGTTGTTTTCAGAAACTTTGCATTCTAGTTCTGTTGGTATTTTTCTTTGATAGTTGCTGATAATGTTGAGATTATTTGTGTTTGTAGAATTCAAAACTTAAGTATGGCATTGATGTTACATTTACTCAAAAACACTCCACACTTAAAAGATTCTCTCACATGCATTTACCGTAAAGTTCGGACTATAAGCCGCGACTTTTTTCCCCAGCTTTAAACCCTGCGGCTTAAACAACGATGCGGCTTATGTGCGGATTTTTCCGATTTCAGAAACGTCTATTCTTAGCTTCTCTGTAACTCACCATATCGTGTTTACTGTTCATGAATTTTTATTATGCTTTTAACTACGATTTTCCGTGTAATCGTGTAATGGAATCAGTAACCCGTTCAGAAATACGGGAATCGACATAAGTAAAGCCCATTACTGATATCTTTTTTCATCAGTTTGTCTTCTACAAAAATACGATCGCTTCGAACGGCGCAATATGTTGGCCGTTTCCGACCTGTTTAATCTTGACAAACACTAGCTGAATTATGAACAAAATAACTAAGCATTGGCACGGTATTAAGCGAAATAAAACAATCAAATCGTTTCATTAATGTTCTGGTTTGTTATTATATGCGTTATCTTACCAAATGCGTCTTGCAATTCAAAAACGATTAGCGCATTCAACTCGGTCATTGTCAGACCTTAGCTTCGATCCGCCATTGTTGAAATCGTGGACAGGGAGTGAAGGTTTGCATTTGATACCTTCGCTTTGATTGGCTTGCGCTTTCGAGTACTCAACCAATCGCTTAGCTTGATACACCAATGAATGCAGGAGAGAACTGCCTTTCTAGCGCATCGTTAATGCGTTGTTTTTTTTCGGTATTTTTTTTAAAGCAATGATGTTGGAAAGACAACACTTGTAAGAAGCCTCATAAAAACTTGGATTCTAATTGATTTAAAACACATCGTACTAAAAAAAAAAAAAAAAGACTGAAGAAAAGCTGGAAACATGCTCTTGTATTCTGACCTATTTAAACGCCAATGAATGCAGTGAACACATTGTATGTGGTGATTTTCGACACTATGTAAACTCAACGCTCGGCCAGCTGCCGCCTGCGGCACATCGGACTGTGTTCACAGAATCACAGAAATGTATGGCTATAGGCTAATAGCCTTTTGCCCTCATAATCAGTATCCGTTTATGTGCTTTTAGATCACTTTCTCGTGAAAGTCCCATGGCTTAAGTCTGGCATAATGTATACTACATTTATCATCATCTTAATAAAGATCCAACTCAGTGGAAAATACCTGGTCTTTAAACTTTTTGTCAATTTGATTTTTAAATGCGTTTACTGATGGCGCGTTGATAGTGTCATCGGAAAGGTTATTCCACAGATTAATGATACGATTAGTAAAAAATTTGCGAAACTGGTTAGTTGCAAAATTAGTTTTGGTTATTTTTAAGTTATGTCCTCGAGTCTTTTCATAGTTAGCCATAGTGAACAAGGAAGAGGTGGTGCAAGGATCATAAATATTGTGCATAATTTTGTATACTTCAATGAGATCACCTCTTAGTCTTCTGAATTCTAGGCTAGGCAACCTAAACAGAGATAGGCGCTCCTCATAACTAAGATCATGAGTACTCGTTCTAGTTATACACTTGGTAAATCTTCGTTGAACACCTTCAATCATATTTATATGTTTTTTTAGATAGGGGCACCATACTGAGTTTCCATATTCAATAATTGGTCTCACTAGAGCTTTGAACAATGGAATCATAATTTCAGGAGATTTATTTGTAATAGTCCTTACAAGAAGACCAGCCATTTGATTACCTTTTTTCACAATGGTGTTTATATGAGTCTCAAAGTTCAAATCTGGGTCCATGGTGACACCTAAATCCTTCTCAGCAATAGTACTTTCCAGTGTTCTATTAACCCCATTTTCCAGTATTGTGTACTGATAGTGTGGATTATTCTTTCCAAGGTGCAGAACTTTGCATTTCTCGCTATTAAACTGCAATAGCCAAGTATTTGTCCATTTCACTAGATTGTGTATACACAATTGTAAATGATCTCTGTCTTCGATATTTCGGATGGCAGAGTAAGCCTTGGTGTCGTCTGCAAAGATTTTTACTTTACAATCTACCTCCTCAGGCATATCATTTATAAAGTATATGAACAAGGTCGGTCCGAGAACACTACCTTGTGGTACTCCACTAGTCACGATGACCTTCGATGATTTACTACTGTTTACACTTACAAACTGTGATCTTCCATTTAAGAAATCTCTAATCCACAATAGTAACTTGCCTTTTATACCGTAGCCTCCCAGTTTATTTATCAGTCTTTGGTGTGGAACTGTATCAAATGCTTTCCTCAAGTCTAGGTAGACTGCGTCAACTGGTATTTTCTCATCCAATGTAACTAACCAATCTTGTAAAGTAACAAGTAGTTGTGTAACACATGAACGCCCCGTGGTAAATCCAAATTGTTCTCTAGATAACAGGTCATGTTTGGTTAAGTGCTGGCAAAGAGCGTCTCGAATAAAACCCTCGAAAACTTTACAGACAACAGATGTTAGGCTGACTGGACGGTAGTTTCCTGCTGAGTTCTTGTTTCCTTTCTTAAAATAACTGAATTATACACACATATCTTGTATATATCTGCGGCTTATAAACCGGTGCGGCTTATTTGTGAAAAAAGTTCAGATTTTTTAAAAATTTAGTGGGTGCGGCTTATATACAGGTGCGCTCAATAGACCGAACTTTACGGTATTTACCTTTTTTTGTGTGTGTGTGTGTGTGTGTCTAATGTCACTTGAGGGT
>CM031608.1:4439087-4444618 GCA_018398815.1 Conus ventricosus
CTGCCTGCCGGCGCTTCAGTCGGTCGTTTCCCGTGTCATCCAGTCAATATCGTTCACTCCATTTTCCTTACTTCGTTCGTTCTTTCCATTTCTCACGCAGGGTGCATGCTATGTGTAACGTGTCATCCATACCAACGGCCAAACTGGCCTTCTCTTCCGAAAGTTGGTGATGGAGTTTTACGTGTGTGCAAGATGTTCTGCGTGTGTTCACACATAGTCGGTTTATAGTCTCATTCGAAGGACTGTCCGGGAAACGAGTCAGACCCAATGTTAACTCCGAGGGAAAAAATCCCTCTGTACCGAAACGGCCCAGCGGAGATTCGAACCCTCAAGCCCAGGATCACCAAGATTACGAGTCCGGCGCTCTACCAGTAGAGCTATTCCTGCTAAATACTTACTATTATCACTCATGACCACTCTCGCTTCTAACCACCGCAGCTGTTGCTGCAACTATGTCAAAACAGAAAGGTCCAGTGGTGACCTTTGACCTACCAGTGGTGTCCTCATCGCCTTGAGGATTCTCGGGTTCTTCCGCTGGCTTGCCGGTGGTGGTCGTTGGGCTGTCGGTGGTGGGCACAGGTTCTGTCGTGGTGGTGGTGCTGCTGCTGCTTGGCGGCGGAGTCGTCGTTGTCGTGCTGCTGCTGGTGCTGGTTGTGGTGGAGGTCGTCGATGCGGTGGTTGTAGGGGTTGTGGTAGGCACCGCGGTGGTTGTAGTAGCTGTCGGTGTAGTTGTGGTGGTGGTGGTAGTAGTGGTGGTGGTGGTAGTAGATGGTAGTCCTGAAATGTATGAACAAGTAGATAGTTTCAACTATGTTAATACATAAACAAGTAGATAGTTTCAACTATGTTAATACATAAACAAGTAGATAGTTTCATAGTTTTCAACTATGCTTTTAAGGCACACGTGGACAAAAACGAGAACAAAACTGTTCAGACAATGTATACACATAGCATCACAGTGAAAAATGACAGAAATCACTATTTCGTTTCTCCATCATAACATGGCTATACAAAACAGTTTTCTGATCGTTCATTGAGAAAGATTTAGCTGTTTAAAAAAAAAAGATAGAAATGCTCGCACAGTACATATTTGAATGCAGGTTCCACGGTACAGCCTTGCAGGTACGCGTGTGGACGTAAACAGACATGAATAAACCTGCGCTCAGACAAAAGCTGCCACACTTGAGCACCCACACACGCACCCACACATACACGCGCGCTTGCGCTCACACACGCACGTACACACATATGTACACGCATGCGCGCACGGGTCTAAATACATTACAATCGTTAACAAGCTGGAGAAGAGAAAGTGGTGTGAATACACCACGATCGTTAACAAGCTGTAGGAGACAAAGTAGTCAAAATACATCATGTTCGTTAACAAGTAGTAGCAGACAAGGTGGTCTGAATACGTTCACAAGTCGTAGGAGACAAAGTGACCTAAACATTATCATAACATTTAAAAAGTTGCAGCAGATCAAGTGATTTAAGTACATCACGGTCTTTAACAAGCTGTCTGAACACATTGCAATCGTCAACAAGGTGTAGGAGACAAAGTGGTGTGAGTACATCGCAGTCGTCAACAACCTGTAGGAGACAAAGTGGTCTAAATACATCACAGTCGTTAACAAGCTGTAGGAGACAAAGTGGTCTGAATACATTATAGTCGTTAACAAGCTGTAGGAGACAAAGTGGTGTGAATACATCACAGTCGTTATCAAGCTGTAGGAGACAAAGTGGTTTAAGTACATCACAGTCGTTATCAAGCTGTACGAGACAAAGTGATCTGAATACATCACAGTCGTTAACAAGCTGTAGGAGACAAAGTGGTCTGAATACATCACAGTCGTTAACAAGCTGTAGGAGACAAAGTAATTTGAATACATCACAGTTGTTAACAACCTGTAGGAGACAAAGTGGTGTAAGTACATCACAGTCGTCAGCAAGCTGTAGGAGACAAAGTGGTTTAAGTACATCACACTCGTCAGCAAGCTGTAGGAACAAAGTGGTTTAAGTACATCACAGTCGTCAACAAGCTGTAGGAGACAAAGTGGTCTGAATACATCATAGTCGTTAACAAGCTGTAGGAGACAAGGTGGTCTGAATACATCATAGTCGTTAACAAGCTGTAGGAGACAATGTGGTCTGAATACATCACACTCGTCAACAAGCTGTAGGACACAAGGTGGTCTGAATACATCGCAGTCGTCAACAAGCTGTAGGACACAAGGTGGTCTGAATACATCGCAGTCGTCAACAAGCTGTAGGAGACAATGTGGTCTGAATACATCACACTCGTCAACAAGCTGTAGGACACAAGGTGGTCTGAATACATCGCAGTCGTCAACAAGCTGTAGGACACAAGGTGGTCTGAATACATCGCAGTCGTCAACAAGCTGTAGGACACAAGGTGGTCTAAGTACATCGCAGTCGTCAACAAGCTGTAGCAGAAGAAGTGGCCCAAATCTCACCTTGACAAGTCTTGTTGACGAGCTCATGACGTATGTTCTGCAAAGCCTCAAAGTTGGTGACGTTGAACACGAAGAGTTCGCTGGGCTTGCTGGCTATGGCGTGGAGCTGCGTCATGTTCACACCGGAGCCCACACCGATGGCGAAGAGAGCAACGCCTTGCCCCCTTAGAGCGCTCGCCATGGCTTCCGTGTCCTTGACCTTGCGCGAAGCGCCATCTGTGATGACTATGACGACATGCGACACGTCGGGACGGCCGCCGTTGTCGTGGGTGAACATTTGATCTTTCACGAAACGGAGGGCTTTGTGAGTATTGGTGTTGCCTCCCCGAAGTGTGATCTGATACGGGACCAGAAAACGACATGTAAAAAGAAAAGAAAAAGAAAGAAAGAAAGAAGAAAGAAAGAAAGAAAAAGAAAGAAAGAAAAAAGAAAAACAAGAAAGAAAAGAAAATGAAAGCAAAACGAAATACCGAACATAACACGCATATTGAAGATAAATGATACCTGTGTTTTCGCTTGTTCTGTAACAATAAGCAAGCTTCTTTTTTTTTTCTGGTATACAAATCTGAAAGTCAAAAGTAAACAAAACAAATAAGGAAGTAATTAGCTCACACTCACGGAAGCAGAACAGACGCATTCATTTACAGCGAACTACAATGGAATGTAGGCGTACAATACGTGCTGAGTGAATTGAATTCAATTGCATTTTTAAGCATTATGTCCCTTTAACTGTTAGGTTTAGTCGTTGAGGTTTTTTTTCTTTTTTTTTTTTTGGGGGTGGGGGGTGGGGGGAGGGGGGCGATTTTCTTTTCCCATTTGATTGATGATAGAGTTTAGAATACCTGGGGTCTTTAAGTTTCGTACAATTTATATCGTAGTGAACAACAGTGAGTTTCCTTCGCAAGTGAAAAGAAAAAGTATTGTTTTCATTAGCGTTCTTTTCTTCTTCTTCTTCTTCTTCTTTTTTTTTTTTTACACGATATTCACCTTCAGCCGGATCAGCAAACACAACACACACACACACACACACACACACACACACACACACACACACACACAACACACACAAGCGCACACACACACACACACACACACACACACACACACACACACACCGCACACACACACACACACACACACACACACACACACACACACCCCACACACACACGCGACACACACGCACACGCTTTAACAACAACAACAACAACAACAACAATAACAACAACAACACATCTGGCAATCCTTTTGAGAAAACCCACCTCGGGCACTTTCCCCACCAGCTCCTCCTTGTCCATATACTGGTCCAGCCAAAACTCCAACTGCACCTCGTCACTGAAGGTGATGGCGCCCACACGGGTCCGGTTGCGCCCGGGGCCGATGTCAAGGTCGTTGATGATCTTCTGGACGAAGACCAGCACGTGCTTCTTGAAGTGGCTCTCCCAGATGGAGGAAGACACGTCCAGGACGAAGACTGCGTCCACGGGGTGACTGCCGCATCCTTCCAGTGGCTGGGAGTGTGATGTGCCCATCACAAGGAGCGCCTGGGGTGCCGAGAGACGATTCTTTTAGTCCTCTGACTTAGATGGGCTGGAGTGGGGCACGTGCGCGCTGGGAGCTGTGTATGTGTATGTGTATGTGTTGTGGGTGTGGGTGTGGGGCGGGGAGTGTGTGTGTGTGTGCGTGTGTGTGTCGTGTGTGTGTGTGTGTGTGTGTGTGTGTGTGTGTGTGTGTGTGTGCGTGCGTGCGTGCGTGCGTGCGTGCGTGCGTGCGTGCGTGCGTGCTCGTGCGTGCGTGCGTGTTGTGTGTGTGTGTGTGTGTGTGTGTGTGTGTGTGTGTGTGTGTGTGTGTGTGTGTGTCTGTGTGTGTGTGTGTGTGTGTGTGTGTGTGTGTGTTGTGTGTGAGTCCGTCTGTCTGTATGTCTGTCTGTTGTATTATGTGTGTATGTGTGTGTGGTGTGTAGGAGAGCGGCATACAATCATTTCAATTTTTTTTTATCTCTGTGAGACAAAAATAATCTTGTCACCACCTATATACTCTCTAACTTAAAGCCATGAAACATGAAATATACGGCAAATGTATATCACATATATACCAAATTCCAGCCATATGCACATCAAATAAATACTTAGCAGGTGGTTCACGAGGAAACGTTCTCTTGCTAAACATGGAATTCCCCCCCAAACAAGTCAGCACAGCTTACCATAATCATCATGAGCTAAAGTTTGTAAATTAATTAATTGTGACATTGACTATGTGCAAGCAAATTTCCAAAAGCATGAGATTACTAAAAAAAAAAAAAAAAAGAAAAAAGTGGTAATTTCACTAACCCGAAAAAATGTGATAAAAGTAAAGAAATGAATACAAATTGACTACAAAAAAAGTTTCCAGAGTGTCTTTAAACCTCATTGACACTAACAATAAACATGATTAACCGTGGTACTACGCTAAATCTATACCACTGACTCAACGTGTAATCTGCTTCATTTATAAAGCTGACTTGCACTTCGAGTTGGTCTCATTCAGAGTAAACAAATTTAAAAGAAGATTTACTTATCCGCCGAGCGAAAGAGAATCAAATGACAAGACAGAACACGACGCGTTTCGACCTCTCCGGTCTTCTTCAGGCAAGGTAAACCACATTGAAGACAATGAAAACGAAGAAGGAATAATCACCTATCGCCTCACTTCCATTTGCGCCCAATTTGAAGAGACAAGCGATTGTTCGTTCTTCGTTTTCATTGTCTTGAATGTGGCTTGTCTTGCCTGAGAAAGACCAAAGAGTTCGAAACGCGTCGTGTTTTGTCTTGTGATTTCCTTGTGGCTTCCGTTCGGCGGAACACTAAACCTTCTTTTAAGTTTGTTTCAGTTTCCGCTTGCGGTCACCTCCCTTTGAAACTGATTCATTAAGATTAATTAAAATTCTGACAAACAGCCCAGCAGGCAGCTCATTTGGTGCCAGCCTGCAGAGTAGAGAACCGAACCTACCGTAACAAAGAGGAGTGCTGGCCTTGTGTACATCTCAACTGACGATGGACAACCTCGGTTTCAGATGAT
>CM031608.1:4444718-4454718 GCA_018398815.1 Conus ventricosus
GATCGGCAGACAAAAGAAAGTAAACCAGTCTCTAATAATACTCCAGTCTCTGCCTTCCAGAAGCAATGCCTCACTTCGACAACAACAACAACAAAAACAACCTCCGCCCCAATGACTTGACGCTGTCACCGAAGACTTGACGTGCTTGACCTGAAAGTTAGCGTATCCCGAGCTCCTCTCTCGTTTTATAATCTCAGCGGTCCACATTCAGAAAAGGCCTTCATTGATGACATTTGGAGGAAAACACGTCACGCCTGGTACCAGCTGCAGAGAAAGACGATAGCATTGATGGTTTGCTGGGAAAAACCCACGGTCAAAGCATTAGGTGGGCGAAAGTCCGAAGCCAAACGCAGGACAATTTCCGTCTGTCTTGAAAGCGATCATTATCACCTAATACGTATGTCCACACAGACCCAGGGCTGTGATAGGTCGCCATTTCCTCGCTGGCTGTATATAGCCCAAGTATTTCCTTTTGGTGTCATTTGCCTAAACTGCGTTTAAGCGTAGGCCTAGTGTTCGATGTTACTCGTGACTTACTTGAGATTCATCTTCAGGGTTAGTTATTATATTCCTATGGACCTTGGCCCCTGAAAGATGAATGATCTGAACTTGAGCAGAACAAGCTTGCGTACGTTAAATACGTGTAGAAGAAATTAGTCTCTATTGTCTTGTGATTTCAGACAGTCATGTGCAGTGATGTTTTGTAATGTTCTGTTTGAAGAGAACAGAATCCTAATGTTGGTTGCGATGACGGTCGCGAATTCCTGTTTGAAAGAAATGTTGGGACGGCAAATGACTTTTCTCCTCTTCTATGTCGCTCTGTATGCTTTCACTGTTGAGTATGCTAAGTGCGTGACCCGATATATGAGATCATAAGACAGCTTAAGACAAAATAAGGATTCGTCATGGCCACACACACACACACCACACGCGCGCGTGCGTGCGCGCGCGCGCGCACCCCTTAAAACCCTTCTGTCACCATTCAAACATCGACATGTTCATTGTTCATAAATGCAAGTGATCGCCTTGAATGGTCATTCTCGTTTGGAAAGCCCAATTGCTAAATCATCTTGTGAACAATGTAATTATCATGTAATACAGGATTTGTATGCTGATTCTCGTTTGAAAAGCCGATTGCGAAATCATTGGTGAACAATGTAATTATCATGTAACATAGGATTTGTCTTATTTTCTGCTTTGTGTCGGAGGAATATAATTCAGACAGATGACGTACTCTCCTTTCTCATTACACATCCTCATTAAGTTAACGTTTTACGGTTCAATGGTCCTGTTCCATCCTCTCTGTGAGGATGGTGATTAATTCAAGTTTGTACATAACCAAACTTCTGTAAATTTATAAGACAAACAAATTGGACACTGGTTTGTACATAACCAAACGGCTGTAAATTTATAAGACAAACAAATTGGACACTGGTTTGTACATAACCAAACGGCTGTAAATTTATAAGACAAACAAATGGAACACTGGTTTGTACATAACCAAACGGCTGTAAATTTATAAGACAAACAAATTGGACACTAGTTTGTACATAACCAAACGGCTGTAAATTTATAAGACAAACAAACTGGACACTGGTTTGTACATAACCAAACGGCTGTCAATTTATAAGACAATCAAATTGGACACGAAACAGCTGGAGCGTGATTTTACGCCTGAAATGTTCTGAGTGCTTACCGACAGCTGTTGTTTATTCCTGTTTCAATATAAGCTTTGTGCTTTGCTTTAAGTTAATGCTGCTGTTTCGAAGCAGTGTATACTGACATACTTCTTGTGTAGTTTACGTCATACGATTTTTCAAATCCGAAAGCTGGAATGCATTTGACATCATTGTCGATCAAGTGCCTCACAAACACGAGTAGAAGATAGGAAAAGAAAAGAAAAACAGAAATGAATAAAGACCATGCAATTATAATACACGATACACGATACACGATGTTTTATTTGTCCTCATAGAATACAAGGAAAATTTGTTTGTGGTGCCATTGTCAAAATTCACATATTGCAACAACTTATAAACAAGTATATCATTAAAAATATTCCACTCTTTGCACTGTGCTCAGTCATTCCTTTCAATACATTTATCCATCTTGTGTCAGTCTGTACATATATATAAATATTAACACATGCACGCACACATCCTACCACCCCTCCACCACCCCCCATCACCCTAGATACACACACACACCACACCAATACAGAATCACACGCACACACCCCGCCAAAGCAGTGTCATACACATAAATACACACACACACACACACACCACACACACACACACACACACACACACACACACACACACACACACACAGAGGCGCACACATCACCACCACAAACCACCATCACATATGCAATATTATTACAACACTTAAATAAACACTCCAACTGTAAAACAGAACGCTCCAAGATAAGCTCAAAGTTAAGTATAAAAAAGAAAGAAAACAAAAATAGCACCATTCAAAAGATCAATAATATTGCAAAATGTATAATTACGTACACAAAAGCAATAGTCCTCCAAAGGGAAGAAAACAGTATAGAAAAATCACAATACCACTCATCTAATTTTCGGCCACGTGGCCTTTTTCAAGAGAAAAAAACAAAAACATGTTTGAAGTAGGGTGAGAGAGAGAGAGAGAGAGAGAGAGAGAGAGAGAAGGAGAGAGAGAGAGAGAGAGAGAGAGAGAACCGAAGGGAGATAATTCATAGGGTGTGAAAATTGAAAAGACTTGTATGAACATTTTAACTATAAATACATATCATTCTCTATTAAACCAAGTACGGAATAAAAGAGCACAAAATTTCAATGTCGAGAAATTATATCACAAAAAAGTATGATTGTTTAAACAGCAAAAAATAATACAATCAATTAAAGATATTTGCAGTAAAAATGGCTTGGATGGGGGGAGGGGGGAGGGTCCTTCCACACACACACACACACACACACACACACACACACACACAACCACACACACATATATAATATATATATATATATATATATATATATATATATATATATATATAACACATATATATATGTACATACATACATACACGTGTATATACATACACATATACATATACACATATAAATACATACATACACACACATACACATATATGTATTTATATAATCTAACAACACAACATAACATTCGAACAATAAATTTTTTGCACCATACCATGATATCACAGAAAAGTATGATTATTTAAACAGTAAAAAGACAATTAAGTCATGTATAATTCAATGATAATAAAAGGCATACTTACACACACACACACACACACACACACACACACACAACACACACACACACACACGCCACACACACACACACACACACACACACCACACACACGCACGCACGCACGCACGCACGCACGCACGCATGTGATACGTGATTGTTCTGAAAAGTGACCAGTACATGATTGTTCTGAAAGTCTACTATTTATTTCATCGTAATCATGTAAGCCGTCATACGTGATTGTTCTGAAAAGTGACCAGTACATGATTGTTCGGAAAGTCTACTTTTTATTTCATCATAATCATGTAAGCCGTCATACGTGATTGTTCTGAAAGATTAATAATTTACATGATTGTTCTAAAAATCTACTATTGTTCACCCGTGTGAAATGTTGTCACATATGGAACAATATGTATACCCTACCCAATGAAGTTGGAGGGGGTAGACTAATTCACTTTGTCCGTCTGTCTGTGTGTATGCCTGGCAAGTAATAGACTTGGAAACTGAAACTAAAGAGTCACTGTTTATGACGTCATCGGTTTCTTGTCTTTCTCTCGTCTCATAAGTTCGAGAGCAGTTGATTGCAGGCGACAGCCATTCCACCAAATCGGAACTTTTGTCTTTTGGTAAGTGTTTAATTTTTTATCTTATTTTGTTTGTTTATGGAGATACGAGAAAATAATAGAAGTCTGTTTAAGACTGAAGTTGTCTGTTTTCTTCAGAAATGAGACATCTTGTATTTTGGGCGGACGGTGGATAAAAACTGGCTAGATTTGGCGACCTGTGTATAGGACATATGGATAGATACCGTCGAACATGTTGGTTGCAGTATTGAATAAAATATGTTATGAAAGAGAGAGAGAGAGAGAGAGAGAGAAGAGAGAGAGAGAGAGAGAGAAAAGATAAATCAGTGAATCATTCTTGATAGATCTATAATATATCACAAGGAACCACCCTTAGTGAATTATCCATTTGCGGGGGCTTATGAGTCTTCTAGAGCTTTGGCAATCAAGCTTTTCCCTTTGGGGACGGGCTTCCGGCTATTGAATAAAAAACATCATATTTTTGTATGATTGGTGAATTACATCTTGTGATACAAGGACGAATCTGCAAAACCAACCGATCTTTGGTGCTGGCTTCTGGTACATTGATTTTAAATGCACGCTGTCAGCCTTACACATTGCTAACAAATGTGTAGTTGGGAGGTCAAAAGTAAAGTAAAGTACCTGATTAACGTCTATGCAGTCTTTATAAATACATATACACCCATTACTGTTAAACTTTTTTTTTGCTTACACAGAATGAACCTAAAGGAAAATGAGGCTCCTGACAAGTATCGCCATCCTTCTGGTGGTGTCTGAGAGCTGTGTTTGTGGACCAGGAGAGCCTGGAGTTGCAAGAAAGGCGAAGCAACGACAAGCGCCAAACTACACTGCTGAATTTTCTACAGCAGCTACTGGAGACAATCCAAAGAAGGTCGCCCATTCCAGTAGCAGAGAGGACCTTAAATGATAAACGTCTCTACAACCAAATATCCAAATACAATCTCAAAGTGATACACACATACATACCCTTTCTGGAAAAGAATGATGTTCGTGTGGTTGACAAAGATAACCTTATTTTTCTTTCTATGGATGAAATTCCAAGAGCTATTGATTATGTTTTTCGGAAACATCACGGTGAAGGTGCCAGAAAGATATACCATAGAATGAAAAAGAACTACTTTGGAATAGGCGAATTTCGAATCCAAAAAGCACTCAACAGCATGGAATTACGTCAGCAAACAAGACCAGTTTTCAAAAACAAACCTAAAATGAAGACAGTATTGGCACACTCTATAAATGATAGACATCAGATCGATTTAGTTGATCTAGACTCTGTAACCACAGGCAACCGTTATGTGGTTGCCATTCTGGACGTATTCAGTAGGTATCTCTGGCTAAGATCATCAGGGCAAAAAAGCGCAAAATCAGTGGCAAGTGCTGTGTTTAAATTATATGAAGAATGGGGGAGCCCTCGCATCATTCAATGCGACAACGGTGGCGAGTTTTAAAGGAGAGTTCGAAGCACCAAGCTGTTAAGCATGGAATTCGTATATTAGAGCAGTCCTAATCACCCTCAAAGTCAAGGGAAAGTTGAACGGTCCCATCAGTCCTGGAAATCTAAAATGAAGTTCGACTTGATGTCAAAGCATGTCGAGACAAGTAATTTTGACAGGGATTTGTTTCATTATCAAAACGATTACAATACCGCATTTCACGAATCTATACAAATGACTCCACGGGAATGCCACTTTGAGGCAACAAAGAGAACCGCAGCTAATGAACATTCCCTTTCTTCAGCATTGAAATGTATAAAATCACATGCCAAGAAAAACATCTGTAGCGGGTATGATTTAAATGAGGACGTTTTTATTAAACCCAAGCGTAAGGATGAGAGACTAAAACGTGGCAAATCCCTTAAAGATCCACCATGTAAGAGAGCCAAAATTATAAAAAAGAAGGGGGAGATAAGTTCTTTGTGAGGTGTGAAGACAACGAAATGTGGGTGGGTGTTGAAAATAATAACATCTTTAACACTGGCAAGGGAGAAAATGAAAAGAAAAACGTCAGTTTTGTTACAGAGACTTTCTTCACAGTTGATAGAGGAACAGAAACGTGATATTGAATATCCAAGCTTACAAGCTGTTGCGCAGACCTACGGAGTAAGAATTTTAGACACTCCGAAAGATGGCAATTGTCAATTTCATGCCATTGCGCAGCAATTACAAATTCAAACAAATAAGCAGATGTCTGCAGATGAAGTAAGAAAAGCAATTGTCCAATTTCTGAGACAAAACCCTGTGTTAAATGTTGCCGATGGAGTGCTGGATTTACGAGACAGAATAATCAATGAAACATGGGAACAATACTTGGACAGAATGGAGAAGGGTGAGCAATGGGGCGACGAGAATACACTACTTGTTGTGTCATTTGTTTTTGACGTTCCTGTCACTGTACTGTCGGATTCCATGGACCACGTTGTTTCTATACCATTGCCAAACGAAAATGTGAATGAAGATGTCCCCACATTGTTGATTGGCACATCAGTGCGTTACATTACGTTGGATTGATCCCTGTGGATAGTCCATGTATAGAAGTTAATGAAAACTATGCTCATTCTCATGAAACCCTTTGCGAAGCATGTGGCATGTCTGGTGAACATGACTGTCTAGAGGAATCCCTCACAGTTTCCATGGGCAAACCACATGCAATTGATCCTTTGTGCTTCGACTGCGGAATATTTGGTAAACATACGTACGTGTGAAAAAACCCAACATATTCATGTCAAACAAAACGATATTTACTCTTCCAGACACTGTCTTATTGTTAATCTTTGCATTGGCTACACGCTTTAGCGACAAGACTAGGGATAATATTTTCATTAGTGTGCAAAAAGTTTAATGATTTAATAAACGATGACACTTTCCCACAGTTGCAATACCGAGAATGGGCTTACAAAACTGTTTTCAATTGGAGAAAATGCTCAGAAGATTTTAAGAAAGCTTTTTTTTTCCGATAGAAATCCTGGTGTGGAAAAATGTTGTGAGTTTTGTGGCAAAAACTTCACTACTTACAGTGGTTTAAACCGTGGACCAGATGGAATTCCACGCTGTTATCAAGATGATGATTTCTGTTCTACTTCATGCCAACTGAACTACAACCAACAGGAAGATCAATCACAAAACTGATTACAAAATAGACGTTCTTCCCAAAGCCATTTTACTATACAAAGGCATGTAATTATCTGCTCTTGTTTGTCGGGCAGTATCGTATTTGTGTTATTCCAAAGGTAAGAGACATGACGTACTAGTCCACAGTCACTACAGACAAAGAAGATCTGTGGTTACAGTGGGAAGAAATGAAATGCAAAGGCAAACTATAACTTATACAGGGTGACCCCCCCCCCCCCAAAAAAAAAAAAAAAAAACAAAAAAAAAACGCCCATATTTAAAATGCTAATAACTTCTACCACTTAGTCATGAGCGAAACATCTCCTGGGATAAAGCAGCTGTTGATGATGGGGAGGCCGTTCCATTCGGAGGTAGTGCTTTGGAAAAAGGTGTATCGGATGGTGATTGAGTTTCTTCTCAAGTATATTGTGAGCTTCTTCTGTATAAACACTGTATAAAACCTACATACTTGTTAGTACAGATATTTTAAAATTTTAAGGAAAATGCATTTCTCTCTCCAGATAAGAAACCATTTTCCAAGAGATACAAATTGATACGGGTCCTTGATTAGTCAGGCTGCACTCTATATTAAGCAACTTTTTAGTTCTGAACAATAAAGAATTGTTCAATTATGAAACTTATTATTTATTTCGTTTGTATTAACTTGAATTTTTCGTTCATATGAATTAGGAGGAATAGTCTCATTTGTGAAAATTAATTTTTGTGCCTTTCGTCTTTAAAGGGGCAAAAAGTAACTTCCATTTTCCCTCTTTGCCATGCCTTTCGGTGACCTAGCCACCTAAGCATGGCAAAGAGGAAAAATCAAAAGTTTCTATGTGTCCCTTTAAACATGTAATTTGATTTCTGAGTTGGGAATACTCAAGAAGAATCATTAAATTTTTGAAACTTGTAAATTACTTTTGTCTGAACATTTAATTTCGGAGTCCGATCACAGCTCACGAGCGGAGCGGACGTGCTGGCTGTCGCTCTCCACACGGCCGAGTTTGAGGGAGAAAAAGAAAAAAAAAAAAGTGTCGGTGTGGAAATAAGTGTGTGGAGGGGATCATGGGTCTGTGAACCAGCATGTGTTAGCCAGGGAAATGTCCGTTCCTTTTATTGGTGAACGTTATGTGGTTGTGAAAAGGAAAATTCGTGTATTTGTTCATTCTTCATGGCGTCGGAGTGATGCGGTGGTTGTGAATGCATGAGTGAACAATAGACAGAGTAAACTGATGAATTTTGAAGTCGGATACATTTTTTTCTGACTGTCTTTTCTGACTGCAAGTGTGCTCCAAAACAAGTATAAGCTGGGTGATGTGCTCCTCAAAATGTTTCAACATTCAACATTAATGTAGTAATGACAAGCACAATTTCAAAATACTTTGCGAACAGGGCGGGTAGCAAACGGAAACCTTCATCGTCAAGCGATAGTTGTGCGAGTCCCGAGTCGAATACAGACTTGAAGGTAACAAAGAAGAAACAAAGACAGGACAGTGAATCAAGTTGTGATGACATGGGTTGGAGGAGATGCTTGGTGACAATGAACAAGAGATTGTCAGAAATGACTGATAAACTAGCGAACGTCGCGACAAAAGACGATATAAAAAGTCTGAGAAATGACATGGATAAAATAACTGTCAACTGACCACAAGAATAGATCAACTTGAGGGCAGTATATTCGATGTTAGTAAACAAATGAAAAACTTTCGACAATGGTCAATGCGCTTAAGAGCGAAAACGAGGAACTCCGTTCGAAGTTGAATCAGACGACCAAGGAGAACAACAGCATCAGAACTGATTTAAATGACAACGAACAGCACAACAGACTCTGGAATGTGCGTGTGTATGGCGTGAGGGAGGGGCAAGCGGAAACTGTGGAGGAATGCATTCAGAAGTTGTGTGAACATCTTCTCAGAGAAAGTGGGCGTGTCGGTCAGTGACAAAGACGTTGAAAATTGCCCATCGCACAGGTAAACCAGGGGGCAGTAGACCAAGACCAATCATCCTTCGCTTCTTTTCCAGGAGACTGCGTGGACAGGTGCTGGCGGAGAGGCGTAAGCTAAAACAGTCTGGTATTTCTGTCGGCGAGGACTTGACTTATCAGAACTATAAACTGTTAAAAAGAGCCAGCGACCACTCGGCAGCACTTGCTGCATGGTCTTCAAACGATAAAATCCTCGCGAAAATGAAAAATGGACAAACGGTGAAAGTCAGTATAAACTCAAACATGGATGAAATGTTTACAAGAGCGATGTCGCAAAAAAGATCTATGTAATTCTATAATTTAAAGGTGGAATTATGTTCTGTCATGTCTCAACAGCCCCAGCGCACGCACGCGCGCGCACACACACACACACGCACACACACACACACACACACACACACACACACACACACACACACACACACACACACACACCACGCACGCACGCACGCACGCACGCACGCACGCACGCACAACACACACAACACATCTCAACATATTTATTTCAGGAAAACGTGATGAACACAATGAAAACTAGGCAATTCATCTCTGAAGACAAAAGATAACAAAATCATCAGGGCAACCATGGACATAGTCAGCACCAGAAGGCTTAGGCATTTGCTCAAAAATAACGAAATGCAAACAACTAGGGGCCTTACAGAGATGAGTGCCCTTTTACCAACACACACTCTTAGAGTCCATGCTCTCTCTCTCTCTCTTTCTCTCTCCCACTCTCTCTCCCCTCCCCCCCCCCCCCCCCCTCTCTCTCCCTCTCTCTCTCTCTCTCTCTGATAGAATAATAATGATAATATTAGCCAAGATTATTCGTGATATATCATTTAACATGGGGAAAACTCCTGACCACCAGAAAGCAGACAATTTTATCACCGGATGAAAGTCAGAGTTAAGAATGACAGTGTAGGCCTACTTGGTATCACTATAAAAAATATTAAATATGAATAATGATGTTGCATGCAAAACCCAGCAAACAAATAATAATGGAGATACGTTATTCATTTTAGTATTCTGATAGAACA
>CM031608.1:4457218-4477218 GCA_018398815.1 Conus ventricosus
CCAGTGAAGTCTGCATAATAATAGTTGAGGGTGTTCTTTGAAGGGAGCTTTGAGGATTAGTCTAGCAGCACAGTTTTCATAAGGAAGCAAAGTATAGCCACTAGGTAGAGTATCTTTTACTCCTGAAAGCTACAAAGTTCAGATCTTCCTTCTGGATTTGGAGTGGACTGAATCTCTTAGAATAAGATTGGCGAGGTGTTTGTGTGTTACCCTGTACAAATTAAGTGGCTATGCATTGCATTTTGTGTGGGTAATACTTTAGGTATTATTGATCTTTTATTGTATGCAGAAACAGGAATTCACCTTCCGTATAGCATAATCATTAACGTGTACGTCTTCTATATTCCGCGCAATTGATGCAGGCAGTGTGTACGTCCGTGTGTCACCCTTTGCTCGCCCAATTATTAATGAGCTCATAGAAATCTCTCTCTCTCTCTCTCTCTCTCTCTCTCTCTCTCTCTCTCCTCTCTCTCTCTCTCACTCTTTCTCTCTCTCCTTCTCTCCTCTCTCTCTCTCTCTCTCTCTCTCTCTCTCTCTCTCTCTCTCTCTCTCTCTCTCTCTCCTCTCTCTCTGCGCGCGCGCGCGCGCGCGCGCTCTTGTACCCCCCGCTTTTTTTTTTTTTTTTTTTTTGAGTCAATTTTAAGAACCTCAGTCACATAAACATGCTCTCTCTCTCTCTCTCTCTCTCTCTCTCTCTCTCTCTCTCTCTGTCATCCTTCGTAAGATTGGCTGGTAGGCATCGTGTACTTGGACGGGTTACAATCCATGTTTTTGTTTCTTTGCAACCCAGTGCATGGAAGAATCAGAAATGTTTATTTTAGTGTCATCTTTGTGCTTGGTCTTTACAATGCATATTTTAATGTAATACTCTGTGCTTGCTCCAATCTGTAATGTGTTCAGGACATTGACGATGCTTTCTTTTCTTGTGCTTTATTCCATTGTGTGTTTAAGTTTTGATGTCTTAGTCATTACCTGAGGTAATGTCCACTGATCAGGTTTCGATTTTGCTTTCTTTCTTGATTGCATGGGTGGCGGTGGGCGTATATGTCGACCCACCTGAACCTCAGTGTATTGCTAGTTTTATGTGCACACACACACACACACACACACACACACACACACACACACACACACACACACACACACACACACACGCACGCACACACACACACGTAACACACACACATACACACCTGGGTGTATTTCAGTCACCGACAAATGTGAGGCAAATGTTTTATGTGCAAGTTGTGCTGCCTAGTCCATTCAGGCGTTTGAGATTCACTTGAGCAGCTCCCGGGATTGTTTGCTTTTTGAACGGGAGGGGGGGGGGGAGGGGGGATGGGGCCACAGGCTCCAGGAGCAGCACAAACACACACACACACACACACACACACACACACACACACACACACACACACACACACGCATACGCTCACACACACGCACGCACACGCGCGCGCGCGGGCGCGCGTGTACACACACACTCGCGCGCGCGCGCGCGTGCGCGCACACACACGAGCAGGCGCTAGCCCGCGCGCGCAGGCATACGCGCGCGCACACACATACACACACACACACACACAGACACGCACCCACACACACAGACACGCACCCACACACACGCGCACGCACACGCACACACACACAACACCACACACACACCACACACATACGCGCGCGCGCGCGCGCGCGCGCTCACATTGCGCTCACGGGCTCGCCTGCAGCCACGGGTGAGTTTTTATCACTCTGTTTTGAATCGAGTTTGTTCTTTTGTTGGTTAAAGAGACATTTTGCACATGAATGCTTCTACCAGATTGATGTTAATATTAGATGTTGATGTCTTATTCATGTACAGACAACTCTCTCTCTCTCTCTCTCTCTCTCTCTCTCTCTCTCTGTGCCTCTTATTACTCTTCCTTTTTCGGCAAAGGCTGCTGTACATTGGCTGCATATGTAGGAATGAATGGTGTGTCTTTCCGATGCGGATACGAGTTTACTGCTGTTTAGTATATATTCCTTCGAAGTTGCTACACATTTCGTTCACCAGATGTGATCTTTGATTGCATATATTTCATCTTCATATAGACTTTTTATATAGCAATTTTTTTTCTTTCTGTTTAATAATGTGTCTTGTTTGCATATCTTTGGTTGATATGAGAAAGAAGGGCACTCGTGGATATTGTTGCTCTCTCGAAAAAGTAGGTTGCACTGATGATGTGTTAATACGACATGACAAGAATGAGTAATTTAAGCATATCCTCTTTAAACTGCCAGGGGTTAGGAAACTTTCAAAAACGAAGAGACGTGTTCCAGTTTCTTAGACAAAAACAACATTCAGTTTACTTTTTACAGGATACACATTTCACAAAAAATATTGAAAAACAACTAAGGGCAGAATGGGGCTATGAATGTGTGTTTTCGTCTTACAATTCGAGATCAAGGGAGTTGCTATATTGCTAAATAATAATTTTCATTTTAAAATAAAGAAAACGGTCACGGATAGACAAGGAAACTACGTTATACTTATTCTGAACACGTTAGACACTGAAATTGTGCTGGTAAATATTTATGGACCAAACTGCGACAGTCCACTTTTTTTGAAGAAATTCAAACAAAAATCAAGGAGACTGGTATCTCGAACATCGTAATTGGTGGAGATTGAAATTTAGTGATTAATCCTAGCCTGGACTACTACAATTATAAATCTGTAAATAATGCAAAAGCCAGAGAAATGGTATTAAACATGATCAGTGAATTAGAATTGGTCGATATCTGGAGTGAATTAAACCCTGAAATTCTTAGATATACCTGGAGAAGACCCAACCCATACAGCAAAGTCGATTGGATTTTTTTCTAATATCAGATACACTTACTGGTAATATTAGAGACGCAGAAATCCTTTGGGGTTACAGAAGTGACCACTCGTTGATCAAATTAAACATAGCACTAAATACCGAACAGAAAAGAAAGACATTCTGGAAATTTAACGCCTCGCTACCTAGGGATGCCAATTATGTAAATTCAGAAAACCAAACTATAAATGATGTCAAGGAACAATATGCTACATCGCCGTATGATAGGCAGAACTTAAGCAAGATACCCAATAATGAAATACAATTTATGATAAGTGATAGGTTATTTTTAGAAGTTCTGATCATGGAAATAAGATCAAAAACGATTACGTTTGGTATCAATAAGAAAAGAGAACAAATGAACGCTGAAAACTGCTTAGAAAAGCAAATACAAGATTTGGAAAGAGAAAAACCCACGCAGATTAATGCTATTAATTACAAAGAAAGAAAGATGAGCTTGCTCAGTTACGTAAAACAAAAGTAGATGGGATCATTCTTAGATCCAGAGCAAGATGGGCTTCACAGGGTGAAAAAGTAACTAAGTATTTTTGTAACCTGGAAAAAAGACATTTTGTTAGCAAACAGATGTTGAAATTAGTTACAGATCAAGGAAATATTTTGCTAGAAACAGATGAAATGTTAGAAGAGACCAGGTCATACTACGAGCATTTGTACAAGGAAAGAGAAGTAACAGATATTGAAATTAGCAGGTATACTTCAAATCTGCCACAACTAAATGAAGACGAAGCAGAACGTTTAGAAGGTATGATTACCATCCAAGAAGCATCAGAAGCCCTGAAAAATATGCAGAATGATAAAAGTCCTGGTACAGATGGGATGACTGTTAATTTCTTTAAGTTCTTTTGGAAACAAATAGGAGAGTTTGTAATAAGATCATTAAATGAAGGCTTTATAAATAAAGAGATGTCGGTGTCTCAAAGAGAAGGATTAATAACGTGTCTACCAAAAGCCGATAAACCAAGAGAGTTTTTAAGAAACTGGAGACCAATTTCATTGTTAAATGTTTCGTATAAGATAGGTGCCACCTGTATAGCGAATAGAATCAAGGCTGTTTTACATAAATTAATTAATGAAGACCAGACGGGTTTTGTTCCAGGACGATACATAGGAGAAAATATAAGAACCTTGTATGACATAATGTTTTATCTGGAACAAAATTCTCTTCCTGGTTTACTGGTATCAACTGACATGAGAAGGCGTTTGATTCGATAAATTGGACATATATGAATAAGATACTAAAGCTTTTGGGTTTGGGGAAGGTATATGCTGCTGGGTTTCGACATTTTATAAAAACATAAGATCCTTGTAGTTGTGAATGGGAAAGTATCTAAGAGTTTTGAAATAGAAAGAGGTTGTCGTCAGGGTGATCCTATTTCGCCATATCTATTTGTTTTGTGTGCAGAAATTTTAGCATGTAAAATCAGGGAAGACGAGAGAATAAAAGGCATTGAAATACTCAATACGATGTTTAAAATCAGCCAATTTGCAGATGATACAGTGTTCACATTAGAAGGGGGAAATAGGGTTTCGTATGAAAATTGTTTAAAACTCTTAAAGAGTTTGAAGAGATTTCAGGACTAAAACTCAATTTATGAAAAAACTGTAAATGTATGGTTAGGAAAACTAAAAAACTCAAAATGCGAGTATCTTTCCGAAAAGAAATGAAATGGAATCCATCAAAATATAGGATACTCGGTATTTGGTTCACAGGAGAGTTATCAAAAATGACAGAAATCAACACAGCAGATAAATTTATTGAAGTCAAACAATTGTTAAAGTTTGGTCAAAACGTATATGTACCCCCCTAGGCAGGATTGCAGTACTGAAGTCCTGAAAAATAACAATATTTGATATAAGCTCCTTTGCAAAATGGGAAGATAAATTAAAAATTTGGTAGATTGGGTTTGTCACGGACGAAAAAGGGAAACAACCCAACTTGGGGATCGCCAGCCAATTTGTTCGGACATAAGTCCAAACTCAAACATTCTAGGCGCCACGTAGACCGGGCCCATGGTTCGGATCCGGCCAATTAAGCTTAGTGGAGAGGTTCACCGAGACGGTCCGACCCACCCAGACTGACTAAGCCGTTTGACCGACGCCTCGATGTCTAGCGAGACGAGTCGCAGAGCCGAGCTCAGGCTCATCTAGCCACTTTGTGGAACCAGCGTCATTGTTATTTCAGACGTCGTGGCGCCTACCCAGACTCAGCTAGCCACTTTAGATTGACCATGTCCACGACTTAAGTCACACGGCGCCAGTCAAGTAGGAAAGGGGGGAAGGTATGTGTGTGGGGGGTGAAATCTGGCTAATCAATTAAATGACCAATTGACCACCACAGAGAGTAAGGTGTGTAGGCGTGACTGTCATGATTTTGAACATCCAATGGAATTAGAGGGGATAACTTCGGGTGTCAGGGCGGTAAAAATACTGACCAATGGTACTCGCCCTTTTCGGACAGATCGGAACGAATAAGAAAGATGTGAGAGGGAGAGAACGGGAGAACGAGGGGGAGAACGAACAGAGAGACAGAGAGAGAGAGGTCTGAGTGTAATCTCTGAGGAGAGAAACGCAGAGAGATGAGGGGAGGAGAGAAGAGAACCAAGTTGAGAGATTAGCATGAGATAGTCTGCAAGGAAGGACTGAGGAGAGATGTGGAGAGAGAGAGAGTTGCTAATTAATGAAGAAGAAAAGAAAGAAAAGAAAAAAGAAAGAAAAGCAACCATGTCCATTTGATAGGAGCAGACTAGAAGAGAGAGAGAGAGAGTGCAATGCGTTAATGCAGGAAGAAAGAAAGGAGAACAGATCAAATGTTGATAGTCACTGATCTATCCTAACGGGGGTTCGACCTCATACCTGGCAGCGTCACTTCGCCAAGCAGAACCACAGACCAACGCCAACAGTCTCACCTGACCAGGCGCCATCAGACCAACACCAGGCCGGCAGTTGTGTCGTGTTGTGAAATGACAGTGAAAAGAAAAAAAAAGAAAAGAAAAGACAGTGATTCGTGAATATTTAAGATCACCTGGCCAGGTAAAGTAGAAATCTATTTATACCCGGTTAGCTAATGATGTTTTAGATAAATGATTTTGTGAAGTTCAGGAAAGAGAGAATGTTTTATTTCATTGATTCCATATGCATTGATGTTTCGTTCTATGAACATGTGTAGTAAAGTTATAGACTTTACTAGTGGTTTGATGTGACGAATGCATGATATATGAATGAGATCGTAAGCAAGCTGTGAGTGTGTTTGGGCTGTGCGCTAGTCCTTCCTCCACTGACATTACACCGAGGTTGACAATTTATGGCGAGCTTGCCAGGATATTCTGGCCCATTTATTATAATTGTTCAACTTCTCAGAGAGGAAGCTGGGTGGGATTCAAGTATTGTAATCCTAAGACAAGGGGTTGTCTTACTGTATGTTCCCAAGATAGTTAAATACTAGGCTTGGCATTGCTTCCAAGATAGTTAATACTAGGCTTGGCATTTCAGCCCCAGAGTACTCATTTCGCACAGATTGCCTAAATTCGCTCTCATAGTTGGGTCAGGCGCTGGGCGTCTTATAAAAACTAACTACGTTGTCCCAAGCTAATATTATCATTCATAGGATTGTGCTATAAACGTCCACTCGTGTCGGTAACCACCAGTTTGGCTGTCGTTGTTATAAAATCTTGTTCAAAAAAAAAAAAAAAGAGAGATACAATGGCGGAAGAAAAAGAAC
This sequence comes from Conus ventricosus, assembly GCA_018398815.1. Taxonomy (NCBI): domain Eukaryota; kingdom Metazoa; phylum Mollusca; class Gastropoda; order Neogastropoda; family Conidae; genus Conus; species Conus ventricosus. The sequence continues at coordinate 4,463,810 of CM031608.1, forward strand.
ACCCCTATTGAACAACTCGTGAGCGTCGCTCGTGATCTAGGTTACTCAGGAGATGAGTTGCGTGCATCGTTGAAACCAACAGAAGATGGAAAGGGATGAGCGAGCAGAAGACGCCGGGTCGCAGTAGAGAAAGAGGAAACAGAAAGAATGAAGCAGGAAACAGAAAGAATGAAGCAGGAAACAAAAAGAATAAGGGAAGCGCAGGAAACAGAAAGAATGAAGCAGGAAACAGAAAAATTAAGGATTCAGGCTAATGATAATCAGGCTAGGAAACGCAGGAAACGGAAGATTAAAGGTTCAATTAGAGCAGAGAAAGTGAGAATACAGAGGGAGACCACCGAGGATGGGAGTTCAGTTTCCAGTGACTCTGTGCGCAGCTATGCCCCCCGACCCAAGTTGCCAAAATTCTCGGAAGGAACCGATTCGATTGATGCATAAAATCAGTCGTTTCGAAACGTTGCAACCAGTCAGGGTTGGCCTCCAGAAGAGTGGGCAGTCATTTTGTCGGCGTTACTGACGGGTAAGGCATTGCAGATTTTCACTGCGTTACCAGCAGAACAACAGTCTGATTTTGGTGCTGTGAAGGAGTCTTTAATGAAGGGATTTGACCTCACAGAGGAAGGATTCGGGAAAAGAAATTTCGTTCAGCTAAATTACAAGCAGGTGAGACGTACACTCAGTTTGGTGCACGTCTAGATCACTATTTTGAGAAATGGTTAGAGTTGAGCGGTACGAAAAGGGAGTTCGCTGAGTTGAAAGAGCTAGTTATGAAGGAACAGATTTTGTCAGGTTGCGGCCCTGAGTTAACCATACATTTGAAAGAGAGACAGCCAGAGACACCCGGGAGAGTTGTTGAAGTTCGCAGAGGTGTATAGAGAGGCACGTTTGGGCACTAAGGTGCAGGAGAAACAGGTGCTAGCACAGGTGAGAAGAGTGCAGGAGACTAGGAGAGTTTCTGCAAAGTCTGCAAACCCAGTGGTGGGCAGAAGGAAGGGCAAAGGGACATTAGGTGTTTCATTGTCACAGGAAGGGACATGTGGCGAGGGATTGTCCGCATGAGGTTCCAGAAGGCAGCAGCCTTGCAAGAGGTGGATAAGGGTCGTCAAGGGAAACGACCTGCGGGGAAACCCAAAAAGGGATTCAGTCTGAAGAGGGTGGAGTGCAGCTTATGGCTAGCACTGGACAGCAGTCAGTGTCAGGATGGAGGGCACTAGGCTGAGTGGTTCGTTACCATGGAAGAAGGGGGATTGGCCAGCAGAGGGTGAAAGTGTTACGAGACACTGTTGTTCATGCGGGGTAGTACGAACAACGCTGGTCGATAAAGGGGATTTGACAGGGCAAATCCAGACCTGTACTCTAATCGATGGCACTGTGAGGGAGTTTCCAGTTGCTAAGATAGAAGTACGTACCCCTACTTCTCAGGCGAGTTGTCTGCGTTGGTAATGGACAAACCCCCTTCATGATTTGATCATTGGAAATATTCAGGGGCAAGGGGTCCAGGGGATCCTGAGTTGTTGACTGCTACAGGGGCAGCAGTTCAAACACGGAGCAAGAAGGAGGAAAAGGTTGTTAAACCGTTAGTTGTTCCAGGAAGGAAGTCGGGGATAGACGTGTCGCCTGATGAGTTTAGGGCCCGCGCAGGAACAAGACCCTTCGCTCGTGAAGTCTTGGAGTTGGCAAGAGGTGGAGAGAAACAGGAGTTAGGAGGTGAGACAAATTTTTGTGAAAGGTGGCTGTTGTACCGAGTGTTCACAAGGGGAAGACAGGTAAGGTGACCACTCAGTTAGAGGTACCGCAGTTAACGTGACACTGTCATGTCAGTGGGTCCGAGTCGCTCATGGCGGTCATCTCGGCACCAGCAAAACAGCTAACCGAGTCTTTGATGACTTTCAATGGCCAGAGCAATGGCAGACATAAAGCGGTTCTGCAGTCATGTATGTGTGTCAAGGTCAGCCACAAGAGGGTGAAGAGGAAGGCGCCTCTTAAACATCCCCCTTAATTGACACACCGTTCAGGGGAGTGGCTGTGATCGATTGCCCAATCGCGCCCTGTTCCAAAGGTGGGCACAGGTATGTTTGACACTTGTGGACTAACGCGACCAGATACCCAGAAGCGGTTGCATTGAAAGGCGTAGATACGCAAACAGGTCGCTGAAGGGCTGGTAGACATCTTCTCTCGCGTGGGTGTTGCCAGCACAAATTCTCAGTGACAGGGGGTCACAGTTCACCTCAGGCGTGATGAGGGAGGTCAACAGGCTGCTAGGATCACACAGCTGCTCACTACCCCATACCATCCACAATTTCAATGGCTTGGTGAAAGATCAACGGTGTGCTGAAGGGCATCTTAAAGAAGCTCTGTGAGGAAAGGCCAGCAGATTGGGACCGCTACATTCCAGCGGCACTGTTTGCCTACAGGGAAGCCCCTCAGAAAGCACAGGCTTTTCGCCATTTGAGCTGCTGTATGGGCGGACAGTTCGGGACCGGTGTGCATTCTCAAAGAGCTTGTGGTCCGGAGAACAGGAGTCAGAAGAGTCAAAACCACTTATCAGTATGTGGTGGACCTACGCAATAGGCTCGAGGAGACATGTAAGGTCGCAAGGGGAGATTTGCAGGAGCTAGGGTCGTCCAGAAGAAGCAGTATGACAGGAAGGTGAGGAAGCAATTCCTCAAGGTGGGAGATCAAGTCCTGTTAAATGCTTCCCACGGATCACAACAAGCTGCTGATGCATTGGAAGGGACCCTTCACCATCATTGAAAAGGTAGATCAGGACTACCGAATCGATGTGAATGGGAAATCAAAACTTTTCCATGCAAATCTACTCCGCAAATATATTCAGCGTGAGACTCAGCACATAGGGGCAGCAGCAATCATTGATGGAGGTGAAGGAGACCCAGCAGAAGAAGGGGAGATTTTGTTGCCTGAGTTTCCAGGAGAAGAGTCATACAGGGATGTGTCACTGTATGAAGGGCTAGACAGTAGGAGACAGGAGGAAGTTAGTGGGCTCCTAGAACAGTATAGGGCGTCCCTGACTGATAAACCAGGCAGGACAACTCTAGAGACATGTACGGTGGAGTTAACATCACAGAAACCCGTACATGTGAAAGCCTACCCGATCCCATATGCCACCAAGCAAGTGATCGAGGAGGAGGTAGAAAAGATGTTGGACCTTGGGTGATTGAACCGTCCAAATCATCATATAGTGCACCCGTCGTCTTAGTGAGGAAAAAGTCAGGTGAGCATCGATTCTGTGTCGACTATAGACGTCTGAACAGTGTCACCAAGGTCGATGCAGAGGTCATACCCAACATGGAAGACTGTTCGCTCAGATCGCCCCCAAGCAAGAGCCATATTTTACCAGGATCGATCTGAGCAAGGGTTACTGGCAAATAGCCTTGAGTGAGGACTCAAAGGAAGTCACAGCATTTTCCACTCCTATGGGGCTATACCAGTGGCGAGTACTCCCTTTTGGGATGGTCAACGCACCTGCGGTCTTTCTCGAATGATGAGGAAGCTATTGACGGATTGGAAGGTGTTGTGAATTTCATGGATGACATTCTGATAGCATCCGAGACATGGGAGGAGCATATGAGGCAGCTAGGAGCAGTCTTGGAGAGGTTGAGACAAGCCAATCTCACAGCCAGACCAACAAAGTGCCAGGTTGGCTTTCAAGCCTGGGAGTTCCTAGGTTTGTTGTCGGAGGCGACACAAAGCAGCCGGAAAGAGGAAAGGTGGAGAAGATGATGAATTCAGAGAGACCCAAAGACCAAAACAGAAGTCAGGAGTCAGCTAGGTTTTATTGGGTTCTATAGGGAGTTTGTCCCAAACTTTGCTGCAATCACGAGTCCTCTCAGTGATTTGGTCAAGGCAGGAAACCGGCAGTGGTCGAGTGGTCAGACGCGCGCAGAGCAAGCACTGCAGACGGTGTTGGAAAGACTAGGTTCCCGTCCCATCTTGAAGCTACCAGATATGTCCAAACCATTTTTGTTGCGGACAGATGCATCAGGCGGTGGGATAGGTGCAGTATTGTTGCAGGAGCATGAAGGGGTCGAGTTTCCTGTGAGATATGCTAGCAGGAAGTTGACAAAGTGTGAAGAAGGGTACGCAACGGTGGAGAAGGAGTGTTTAGCTGTTGTGTGTGGCCGTGCAGAAGTTCCACAAATACTTGTATGGGAAAGAGTTCGTGATCGAGACGGATCATCAACCACTCAAATTCCTGCAGGAGGCGCAGTTGAAAAACAGCAGAGTGCTGCGTTGGGCAATGGCACTGCAGCCCTACAGGTACCGAGTGCAGTACATCCCAGGTCGACAGAATGTCGGAGCTGACTATTTAATGCCGGGTAGTCTAGCAAGCTGCAACTCAGAGGAAGTCAGTCATATCCGGGGTGCTTTGTTGATAATATGTGTTGATGACAGTTATGTTGATTGGATATGGGTTCATTCCCAGTTGGCTATGGTTCATATTTTTTTTTGTGTGTGAGACTTGTTCATATTTTCTTTGTGAGACTTGTTCATGTGAATGTAGTTACGCTTGGAGCATACAGTCGCTTGTGTAGTGATGCATTATTTGCAATAAGTGAGGATGGAGATCCCTCAGTGAAGTGTCATGGATCGTGATCATATTATATTGTGCTTTTCATAAGAATTGTGAAGAGAAGATATGGCAAATCCGCAGGTAGGGAATTGCATAAGTGCGCACAGAGGTCGTTAAAATGAGTTGAAATAACGCTAGAGCGCACGTCAATGATAACTCATTGGAGTGGTATTCACTAATGATAATATTTATAATTTATAAACGTTGGTTGTAAAGTATTTTCCAAACTTTGCGCGTGTAGCTGTGTGTCAGCAAATTCGGTTGTTGTCTTTTTTGTACCGTTGTTTTGAGACAATGCGGAGCATGGTCTTTTGCAAGGGGATATTGTCACGACGAAAAAGGGAAACAACCCAACTTGGGGAGTCGCCAGCCAATTTGTTCGGACATAAGTCCAAACTCAAACATTCTAGGCGCCACGTAGACCGGGCCCATGGGTTCGGATCCGGCCAATTAAGCTTAGTGGAGAGGTTTCACCGAGACGGTCCGACCCACCCAGACGACTAAGCCGTTTTGACCGACGCCTCGATGTCTAGCGAGACGAGTCGCAGAGCCGAGCTCAGGCTCATCTAGCCACTTTGTGGAACCAGCGTCATTGTTACTCAGACGTCGTGGCGCCTACCCAGACTCAGCTAGCCACTTTAGATTGACCAGTGTCCACGACTTAAGTCACACGGCGCCAGTCAAGTAGGAAAGGGGGGAAGGTAGTGTGTGGTGGGGGTGAAATCTGGCTAATCAATTAAATGACCAATTGACCACCACAGAGAGTAAGGTGTGTAGGCGTGACTGTCATGATTTGAACATCCAATGGAATTAGAGGGGGATAACTTCGGGTGTCAGGGCGGTAAAAATACTGACCAATGGTACTCGCCCTTTTCGGACAGATCGGAACGAATAAGAAAGATGTGAGAGGGAGAGAACGGGAGAACGAGGGGGAGAACGAACAGAGAGACAGAGAGAGAGAGGTCTGAGTGTAATCTCTGAGGAGAGAAACGCAGAGAGATGAGGGGAGGAGAGAAGAGAACCAAGTTGAGAGATTAGCATGAGATAGTCTGCAGAGGAAGGACTGAGGAGAGATGTGGAGAGAGAGAGAGTTGCTAATTAATGAAGAAGAAAAGAAAGAAAAGAAAAAAGAAAAGAAAAGCAACCATGTCCATTTGATAGGAGCAGACTAGAAGAGAGAGAGAGAGAGTGCAATGCGTTAATGCAGGAAGAAAGAAAGGAGAACAGATCGATGTTGATAGTCACTGTTCTATCCTAACCGGGGTTCGACCTCATACCTGGCAGCGTCACTTCGCCAAGCAGAACCACAGACCAACGCCAACAGTCTCACCTGACCAGGCGCCATCAGACCAACACCAGTGCCGGCAGTTGTGTCGTGTTGTGAAAGTGACAGTGAAAAGAAAAAGAAAAGAAAAGAAAAGACAGTGATTCGTGAATAGTTAAGATCACCTGGCCAGGTAAAGTAGAAATCTATTTATACCCGGGTTAGCTAATGATGTTTTAGATAAATGATTTTGTGAAGTTCAGGAAAGAGAGAATGTTTTATTTCATTTGATTCCATATGCATTGATGTTTCGTTCTATGAACATGTGTAGTAAAGTTATAGACTTTACTAGTGGTTTGATGTGACGAATGCATGATATATGAATGAGATCGTAAGCAAGCTGTGAGTGTGTTTGGGCTGTGCGCTAGTCCTTCCTCCACTGACATTACACCGAGGTTGACATTGGGAAACAACAATGAAACAAGTGAAACAAATTAAAGAAATTAAATTAAAATGGTTCCAAATAAGAATTTGTCACAATATTTTGGTTACAAACTGTATCTTAAAGAAGATGGGAATTCTTACCACTGATCTGTGTACATTTTGTGAATCCGAAACCGATTTAGTTCAACACTACTTGTGGCAGTGCCAGTTTGCGAAACATTTCTGGGGGAACTAGAAAAAACATTAAAAGAAAGATGTGAACATTGCAGCAGAATAGAGTTTAATGTGGAGCTGGTTCTATTCGGAAATGATGAGCATACAAAAACTGATGAAGTTTTTGAACACATTATTCTATGGGCTAAACATTATATATATATATAGATTCAGAATAAATAAAATAAAACCTACTGTCAATCATTTCTTGAGAGAACTTAATAATATATACAGGGTTGAAAAATATATGCATTAATCAGAAATGAAAGACATGGAATTTGATAGAAAATGGAACCCTTATGAAAAACTAATTGTTAGGTCTATTGGAATGAGTTAGACGAGGAGGGAAAAAGAACAAGAACAAGCAAAAAGTAATCGGGGGTGATAAGTAGCTAATGAAATTTATGAAAATACGTGTATACATGTGAAAACATTCTGAATAATCACTTTACCCTATTTAGACAGGTATACTGGCCGTATTCATTCCTCGGGTGCCTCATGAATGAGATAGAGTTAAAGTTGTACGTTTGTGACCTTTTTCCTTTTCTTTTATTTTTCGTTGATTATTGAATGGACTATTTGATTTTTTGTTTTTTCATGTGATTAATACTTTTTTTCCCTTTTACCCCTATCCCCTCCCTTGATTTAGTGTACCCATTTGTACGATGTTTATTGTATGTTATGTCGATTATCCCTTTTGTTATTAATGTTGGAAAATCATTAAAAAAAAAAAATGAAACTTGTAAATTACTTTTGTCTGAACATTTAATTTCAATTTTGAGTTGAGAACAATGAAGAAGACATGCTGAGTTGAGAACAATACAGAAGACATGTTGAGTTGAGAACAATAAAGAAGACATGTTCAATAAACGTATCACTTGTTTCCTTGGTCTTCATTGGGCGGAGGTATAAATATCAATTTCACTTCAGATTTAGTATATTTGTATAAAAATATTGTTCCATTTACATACAGACATACACACCGACAGACGGACAAAGTGAATCCAGTAATTACCCCCCACCCCCCCCCCCCCCCCCCCCCCCCTTCAACTTCATTGGGGTATATTGTTCCATATCTGACAACATTTCACGGGTGAAGCAAGTATACCTTTAGTAGACTTTCCGAACAATCATGTACTGGTCACTTTTCAGAACAATCACGTATGACGGCTTACATGATTACGATGAAATAAATAGTAGACTTTCCGAACAATCATGTACTGGTCACTTTTCAGAACAATCATGTATGACGGCTTGCATGATTACGATGAAATAAATAGTAGACTTTCAGAACAATCATGTACTGGTCACTTTTCAGAACAATCACGTATCACACACGCACGCACGCACACACACACACACACACACACACACACACACACACACTGTATAAGCATATGAACAGTAAAACATAACATTCCCTAATTGACATGTAGAAAGGAATAAATAAGAGCAAAATTTCAATGCCATGCAATGACATCACTAAATGTATAATTATTAAAACAGTAAAAGAAGACAATCAAAGTCAAATCATATGATTCATATAATTCATGGATAAAAAAAAGTAAACGATAGCTTCAAGGGGATGGTCCATCAAATTCAAACACATACACACGCGCGCGCGCGCACTGTAAAACAGGACCTAAAATACTTAGTAGGGGGGGGGGGGTGAGGGTGGGGGGCAACATACACACCTACGCACACACGCATGCATACACGCACTTACCCCCCCCCCCCCACACACACACACACACACAACACACAAACACACACACACACACACACACACACACACACACACACACACACACACACACACACACACACACACAGAGGCACACACGCAAGCGCGCCACAGGGGTCAGTATTTAAACCGAAAAAATAAGACACGCATTCTCCCTTCTCTCATTGACTCTCTCATTGAAGAGGCGTACGGCAGATGGCAGGAAGGAATTCCTCAGTCGGTTGGTCCGGGCACTGAAACTCCTCGGGACCCGGGAAGATTCTCTCCTGGGCTCTTGGGATGCCAGCACCTCTAATAAATGTGGAACTTAGATCAGTATAGCAATATAGACACAGGTGCTTCTCCACAACTCCAAAATTCTCCACCACCACAACCACTCCCAACCACCTCACCCCCCCCCCCCCCTCCACACACACACATTCCTTACCCACCACTCTCCCAACATGTCTTGTCGCAGTGTGTGTGTGTGTGTGTGTGTGTGTGTGTGTGTGTGTGTGTTGTGTGTGTGTGTGTGTGTGTGTGTGGCGCGCGCGCGCGTGCGTGCGTTGTTTGTTTTGTTGTTGTTGTTTTTTTTAGCTTGTGCCAGCGTGAAGATTACCAAATAGCATAATAATCTACAGTTGTCATGAAAGTGTTTGCTAGGCAAATGTAATTAGAACAACTTGCTTTTTTTTTAAAAAAACGCTTGTCAAGCTTATTTTTTAACATGTGCAGAGTTAGCAATACCAGTACGTTCAGAACGCAATAAACTTAGCCACCACGCGCCATGTTCAAAGTGCACAGATTAACGGCAGCCCTGTAACTTGAGGCTTGAAACTACATATTGCCAATCCTTAAACCGCGTCATTTCCGTTACAGTCTGGCCGAGCAGACAGCCGGAAGTCGACGGAAATGGCTGTGATCGTCTGCACAGTCGAGTCGTCTGGTCGTTGCCCAGAGATCGTGGAAAACTCAACAGTGTTAGGCTTTTAGGCATGACCTCAAGCGTGCATGGAGTTCACATACGGTGAATGCCATCACACCGAGTTTTTCCTTCTTTTTTTTTTTTTTCTTTCTTTTTCTTTTTTTTTTTTCTTTTTTTTTTTTTTCTCGTTGTTTTGGTGGGAGAGAGTGGGCGGCTTAAGGGATGCGGATGGGATGGGCGTTACTTTATAAGGAAGTTACCTAAATCACCAAAACATCATCTTCACACACACGCACGCGCACACACGCACACGCACACACACACACACACTCACACACACACACACACACACACACACACAACACACACACACACACACACACAGAGCAAACAGTTTGCTTCATCATGTCCAGTTTACTTGACGTCAAGTATGATGATCTCCGACTGCCTGGGAACTCGCTACATCTTCATTAGAGAAATAAGTCAACGAATGAATGAATGAATAACTCAATGAAAGAATGAATAACTCAATGAATGAATGAATAACTCAATGAAAGAATGAACGAAGAAAGATAGAAACAAACAAACAATGAAAAAATAAAGAAGGAAAGAAATGAATGAATTCACGACTAACGCACAAAATTATGCCACATTATTCACAAGTTATTGTTTAAAAAATGCGTAAATTGTCGCTGTCAAATGATCATGCTGCACTTCAGTTTTCATTGTGTCTCTTTGAGCGTTCTGACTTGTTGCACGTATGTCTCTGAAACTTCCTGGCCTTAACTCCCTCTCCCTTCACCCTTCGTCCCCATTCCACCTGTAGAATTTTACGACTTCTTGTTGTTGTTACTGCTGGTGCTGGTGCTGGTGCTGCAGCTGCTGCTGCTGCTATAGTTATTTGTTTTGTTTTGTTTTGTTTTGTTCGTTATTTATGTTCTTAATTTAACATCAAAACGGTATTGCTACTGATTTACGTCGAATCCTCGACTGCTATCACACACACACACACACACACACACACACACACACACACACACACACGCACGCACGCACGCACGCGCGCACGCAAGCGCGCACGCGCACGCACGCACGCACGCACGCGCACGCGCACACACACACACACACACACACACACACACACACACACCACACGTGCGCGCGCACACACACACACACACACACATGCACGCACCCGCGCGTGCATACAAGCAGGCACACACACACACACACACACACACACACACACACACACACACACACACACACAAGGGTGATAAATTTTCTCTCATGCAGAATATCCGTTGTCTGGCTTTCTGTTGGTTTCTTTTTCTTTTTTTGCTTGTTTGTTTGCTTTTTATACCTCCATGACGTCATCCTCTTTTATACTCCATGACGTCGTCCTCTTTTTATACCTCCATGACGTCGTCCTCTTTTTATACCTCCATGACGTCGTCCTCTTTTATTACCTCCATGACGTCGTCCTCTTTTTATATCTCAATGACGTCGTCCTCTTTTTATACCTCCATGACGTCGTCCTCTTTTTATACCTCCATGACGTCGTCCTCTTTTTATACCTCCATGACGTCGTCCTCTTTTATATCTCCATGACGTCGTCCTCTTTTTATACCTCCATGACGTCGTCCTCTTTTTATACCTCCATGACGTCGTCCTCTTTTTATACCTCCATGACGTCGTCCTCTTTTTATACCTCCATGACGTCGTCCTCTTTTTATACCTCCATGACGTCGTCCTTTTTATACTACCATGAGCTCCCTTTTTACCTCAAATGACTCATCCTCAATGCCTGACCTGTTCCTCTTTTCTTATCAGACGTGTCTGTTTAAGCTCTTTTACTCATGCTCGTCTCTTTTTATACTCTGACGTTCTCTTTTTATCTCTGCAATACTATCTGCCTACCTCCTTTTATCCCTCTACCAATTACGTAGATTTTACACTTCGTGTTGTTACTGCTTTTTGATCTCCTCTCAGAATATGTATTGTTTTGTTTTTTTTGTTTGTATCGTCTTTTATTTCTTAAGTTAATATATCAACCGGTTATTCTCCTTACGATTAGTCATCCTCATTTAATCCACACAAATGCTACACCTTACACCCACAAATGAAGCATCCTCTTAACACCCTACAGATGATGTCATCCCTTTGACCCTAACCGATCGATGTCTCCGCTTATATCGCTACGACTGTCACCGCTTATTCCTCACGGTACACCAATCCTACAATATCATCCCATACCCCTACAATTCACCTTATCACACTCTAGTGCGCGTCATCACTCTTAATCACCCTACAGAATGAAGTCATCCCTTTACGTCCTGCTACAAGTGATAGTCATCACACTTATATCCTCTACACAATGATATCATCCTTACATCTCACCACAACATGTAGTCATCCAATTTTTACTCTCATCAGAATATACCCTTCTTGGCATTTCCTCTCGTGTGTATCTTTTTTTTCTCTCTAGCTGATGTGTCATCCTTTTTATACCTCCAGATGATGTCATCCTCTTTTATATACCTTCAGACGTCGTCCCTCTTTTTATATCCTACAGATGTCGTCCTCTTTTTATACTCCTCACATGATAGTCATCCTCTTTTTATACTCCCATACAGATCGATACACCTCTTTTTATACCTCACGATGAGTCGTCCTCTTTTTATACTCCATGACAGATATAGTCATCTCTTTTTATACCTCTACATGAAGTCTCCTCTTTTATATTCCTCCAAATGACGTCATCCTCTTTTTATACCTCCATGGACGTCTCCTCTTTTTATATCCTCCATGAGTCTCCTCTTTTTATATCCTCCAATGAAGTCGTCCTCTTTTTATATATCTCCTCTACAGAATGATAGTCATCCTCTTTTTATATCTCCTCTACAGAATGTAGTCATCCTCTTTTTATATCTCCTCTACAGAATGATAGTCATCCTCTTTTTATATCTCCTCTACAGAATGATAGTCATCCTCTTTTTATATCTCCTCTACAGAATGATAGTCATCCTCTTTTTATATCTCTCTACAGAATGAACGTCATCCTCTTTTTATATCTCCTCTACAGAATGACGTCATCCTCTTTTTATATCTCCTCTACAGAATGATAGTCATCCTCTTTTTATATCTCCTCTACAGAATGATAGTCATCCTCTTTTTATATATCCTCTACAGAATGATAGTCATCCTCTTTTTATATCTCCTCTACAGAATGATAGTCATCCTCTTTTTATATCTCCTCTACAGAATGATCGTCATCCTCTTTTTACATCTCCTCTACAGAATGATAGTCATCCTCTTGTTTATGTCTCCACTACAGAATGATAGTCATCCTCTTTTTATATCTCCTCTACAGAATGATAGTCATCCTCTTTTTATATCTCCTCTACAGAATGATAGTCATCCTCTTTTTATATCTCCTCTACAGAATGATAGTCATCCTCTTTTTATATCTCCTCTACAGAATGATAGTCATCCTCTTTTTATATCTCCTCTACAGAATGATAGTCATCCTCTTTTTATATCTCCTCTACAGAATGATAGTCATTTTATTCTCTACGATGTGTCATCCTTTTTATATCTCCTCTACAGAATGATAGTCATCCTCTTTTTATATCTCCTCTACAGAATGACGTCATCCTCTTTTTATATCTCCTCTACAGAATGATAGTCATCCTCTTTTTATATCTCCTCTACAGAATGACGTCATCCTCTTTTTATATCTCCTCTACAGAATGATAGTCATCCTCTTTTTATATCTCCTCTACAGAATGACGTCATCCTCTTTTTATATCTCCTCAACAGAATGACGTCATCCTCTTTTTATATCTCCTCTACAGAATGATAGTCATCCTCTTTTTATATCTCCTCTACAGAATGAAGTCATCCTCTTTTTATATCTCCTCTACAAATGATAGTCATCCTCTTTTTATATCTCCTCTACAGAATGACGTCATCCTCTTTTTATATCTCCTCTACAGAATGATAGTCATCCTCTTTTTATATATCCTCTACAGAATGATAGTCATCCTCTTTTTATAACTCCTCAACAGAATGACGTCATCCTCTTTTTATATCTCCTCTACAGAATGATAGTCATCCTCTTTTTATTTAGATATCCTCTTATCTACGAATGAGTCATCCTCTTTTTATATCTCCTCTACAGAATGACGTCATCCTCTTTTTATATCTCCTCTACAGAATGATAGTCATCCTCTTTTTATATATCCTC
>CM031608.1:4482218-4492209 GCA_018398815.1 Conus ventricosus
TTTCTTTGGCTTTCTCCCCCATCCCCTTCCCACGCTCCAAGTCAAAGTAACAGTCGCGAACGCCAAAACGCCGTTCTCAAATGAAAATCTCTTCCCTCCCCCCTTTCCCCCATAAACCTTCCCCCTCCCCGCGCATACTCCTCACCTTACTATTTACTTATTGTTTGACTTTTTCACTATCATTTAGTAACACACATGGAAGCGTATATGTACATGTGGGCGTGCACGCGCATGTGTGTGTGTGTGTGTGTGTGTGTGTGTGTGTGTGTGTGTGTGTGTGTGTGTGTGTGTGTGTGTGTGTGTGTGTGTGTGTGTAGACACGCAAAGACCCAAAGTCTCAAAACCTTTATTGCTCAAGGACGAAGAATTTAGGCAATGCCTAGTCTTCCAATCTGTCCTTGCTTTTCTACAATGTTGTACTAAAACTCAAAGTGAAGACCACAATATGGCAATGATAGCAAATTTAACAATGCAATTATTATCGTCACCATATTTACAGGACCAGAAATAATGCATAGTTAACACAGTTGGATCAATGCGCTCGCGCGCGCACACACACACACACACACACACACACACACACACACACACACACACACACACACACACACACACACACACACACACACCACATCTCAATTTCTCTTACACAGGTATTCATTGTTAGAACCAAGGTACTGCAACAAGGGAACATGGCAGCAGGACTCCTACACATGTCCTAGAAGAACAGACACCAAATATGAGGGCTTCACCCGCAAACACAAGCATTCTAGGATAAATAGCATACCTTTTTTGTGTACTGAGCAATGCTTTGATGATCATTTATTTGAAGTACTGTTTCACCACAGTGGTTTGTGTCACGTCAAACAAATCCATAGCGTGTCATGGATAACGCTCCATCGGTTAAACCTGGATCAAAGCGAAATTTGTTGAAACAAAGAAGATGAGTGGAAGAGAATTCCTTAAGTAGTATACAAATATCAGGAATCTTTCCAGGTAGACGAGAAATATTCAGGTGACCAGGGGTAACCACTAAATTCATATCACAATGTACTAGGTACTCCGAACGACAATACAGGGTAACTGTTTCATTATTAAAACAACAACAACAATGAAATCACCATTTGTCACGGTCAAAAATAGAACAACCAAGTCGTGGTCCAGGTTGTTTGGACATAAGCTCTAACTCAAATATTCTGGGCGCCACGTAGACGGGCCCATGGTTCGGATCCAGCCAATTAAGCATAGGGGAGAGGCTCCACAGAGACGGTCTGTCCGGCTAGACGGACTAAGCAGCTTTGACCGACGCCTCGACGTCTAGCGAGACGAGTCGTAGCGCCTGGCTTAGGCTCATCTAGCCAATTTGTGGAACCAGCGCCATTGTTAGTCGGACGTCGCAGGTTAAAGCAGGAAAGGGAGAGGGAGAAGGTAGTGTGTGGTGGGGGTGAAATCTAGCTAATCAATTAAATGACCAATTGACCACCACAGAGAGTAAGGCGTGTAGGCGTGACTGTCATGATTTGAATATCCAATGGAATTAGAGGGAGATAACTTCGGGTATCAGGGGTAAAAATACTGACCAATGGTACTCGCCCTTTTTGGACAGATCGGAACGGAATAAGAAGGATGTGAGAGTGAGAGAACGGGAGAACGAGGGGGAGAACGAACAGAGAGACAGAGAGAGAGAGGGAGAGGTTCGGAGTGGAAGCTCTGCAGGAGAGAGGGGCAGAGAGAGAGATGAGGGGAGGAGAGAAGAGAACCAAGTTGAGAGATTAGCATGAGATAGTCTGCAGAGGAGGACGAAAGAGAGATGTGGAAAGAGAGAGTTGCTAACTAATGAAGAGGAAAAGAAAGAAAAGAAAAAAAGAAAAGAAAAGCAACCATGTCCATTTGATAAGAGCAGACTAGAAGAGAGAGAGAGAGAGAAAGTGCAATGCGTTAATGCAGGAAGAAAGAAAGGAGAACAGATCGATGTTGATAGTCACTGTTCTATCTTAACCGGGGGTTCGACCTCATACTTGGCCAGCGCCACTTTCATCGGCAGTCCAACCTGACCAGTGCCAGCAGTCCAGCCTGACCGGTGCCAGCAGACCAAAACCAGTGCCAGCAGTTGTGTCGTGCTTGTGAAAGTGACAGTGAAAAGAAAAAGAAAAGAAAAGACAGTGATTCGTGAATAGTTAAGATCACCTGGCCAGGTAAAGTAGAAATCTGTTTATACCCGGGTTAGTTAATGATGATTTAGATAAATGATTTTGTGAAGTTCAGGAAAGAGAGAATGTTTTATTTTGTTTGATTCCATATGCATTGATGTTTCGTTCTATGAACATGTGTAGTAAAGTTATAGACTTTACTAGTGGTTTGATGTGACGAATGCAGGATATATGAATGAGATTGTAAGCAAGCTGTGAGTGTGTTTGGGCTGTGCGCTAGTCCTTCCTCCATCGGCATCACCCGAGGTTGACAATTTATTGGCGAGCCTGCCAGGATATTCTGGCCCATTTATTATAATTGTTCAACTTCTCAGAGAGGAAGCTGGGTGGGATTCAAGTATTGTAATCCTAAGACAAGGGGTTGTCTTACTGTATGTTCCCAAGATAGTTAAATACTAGGCTTGGCATTGCTTCCAAGATAGTTAATACTAGGCTTGGCATTTCAGCCCCAGAGTACTTATTTCGCACAGATTGCCTATAATTCGCTCTCATAGTTGGGTCAGGCGCTGGGCGTCTTATAAAAACTAACTACGTTGTCCCAAGCTAATATTATCATTCATAGGATTGTGCTATTACGTCACGCGTGTCGGTAACCACCAGTTTGGCTGTCGTAGTTATAAAATCTTGTTCAAAAAAAAAAAAAAAGATATAATGGCGGACGAAAAGAACACCCCTATTGAACAACTTGTGAGCGTCGCTCGTGATTTAGGTTACTCAGGAGATGAGTTGCGTGCATTTGTTGAACACCAACAAAAGATGGAAAGAGATGAACGCGCGGAAAGACGCCGTGTTGCAGTAGAAATAGCAGAGCAGGAAAGAATGAAAGCTAGCGCAACGCAGGAAACAGAAAGACTAAAGGAAGCGCAGGAACAGAAAGATTAAGGATTCAATTAGAGCTAGAGAAAGTGAGAATACAAAGGGAGACCACCGAGGATGGGAGTTCAGTTTCCAGTGACTCTGTGCGCAGCTATGCCCCCCGACCCAAGTTGCCAAAATTCTCGGAAGGGACCGATTCGATTGATGCATACATCAGTCGTTTCGAAACGTTTGCGACCGTCAGGGTTGGCCTCCAGAAGAGTGGGCAGTCATTTTGTCGGCGTTACTGACGGGTAAGGCATTACAAATTTTCACTGCGTTACCAGCAGAACAACAGTCTGATTTCGGCGCTGTGAAGGAATCGTTGATGAAAGGATTTGACCTCACAGAGGAGGGGTTCAGGAAGAAATTTCGTTCAGCTAAATTACAAGCAGGTGAAACGTACACTCAGTTTGGTGCACGTTTAGATCACTATTTGAGAAGTGGTTAGAGTTGAGTGGGACGAAAAAGGAGTTCGCTGAATTGAAAGAGCTAGTTATGAAGGAACAGATTTTGTCAGGTTGCGGCCCTGAGTTAACCATACATTTGAAAGAGAGACAGCCAGAGACAGCAGGAGAGTTGTTGAAGTTCGCAGAGGTGTATAGAGAGGCACGTCTGGGCACTAAGGTGCAGGAGAAACAGGTGCTAGGCACAGGTGAGAAGAGTGCAAGGAGACTAGGAGAGTTTTCTGCAAAAGTCTGCAAACCCAGTGGTGGGGCAGAAGGAAGGGCAAAGGGACATTAGGTGTTTCATTTGTCACAAGAAGGGACATGTGGCGAGGGATTGTCGCATGAGGTTCCAGAAGGCAGCAGCCTTGCAAGAGGTGGATAAGGGTCGTCAAGGGAAACGACCTGCAGTGGAACCAAAAGGGATTCAGTCTGAAGAGGGTGGAGTGCAGCCTATGGCTAGCACTGGACAGCAGTCAGTGTCAGGGATGGAGGGCACTAGGCTGAGTGGTTCGTTACCAGTGGAAGAAGGGTGGATTGGCCAGCAGAGGGTGAAAGTGTTACGAGACACTGGTTGTTCATGCGGGTGTAGTACGAACAACGCTGGTCGAGAAAGGGGATTTGACAGGGCAAATCCAGACCTGTACTCTAATCGATGGCACTGTGAGGGAGTTTCCAGTTGCTAAGATAGAAGTACGTACCCCTTACTTCTCAGGCGAGTTGTCTGCGCTGGTGATGGAGAAACCCCTTCATGATTTGATCATTGGAAATATTCCAGGGGCAAGGGATCCAGGGGATCCTGAGTTGTTGACTGCTACAGGGGCAGCAGTTCAAACACGGAGCAAGAAGGAGGAAAAGGTTGATAAACCGTTAGTCGTTCCGGCAAGGAAGTCAGGCATAGATGTGTCGCCTGATGAGTTTAGGGCAGCGCAGGAACAAGACCCTTCGCTCGTGAAGTCTTGGGAGTTGGCAAGAGGTGGAGAGAAACAGGAGGTTAGAGGGGGTGAGACAGAGTTTCTTGTGAAAGGCGGGCTGTTGTACCGAGTGTTCACCAAGGGGAAGACAGGTAAGGTGACCACTCAGTTAGAGGTACCAGCAGGTTATCGTGACACTGTCATGTCAGTGGGTCACGAGTCGCTCATGGCGGGTCATCTCGGCACCAGCAAAACAGCTGACCGAATCTTTAATTTTCATTGGCCAGGGCAATGGCAGACATAAAGCGGTTCTGCATGTCATGTGATGTGTGTCAAAGGTCAGCCACAAGAGGGGTGAAGAGGAAGGCGCCTCTTAAACATCCCCTTTAATTGACACACCATTCAGGAGAGTGGCCGTCGATCTGATTGGCCCAATCTCGCCCTGTTCCAAAGGTGGGCACAGGTATGAGACATGCAAGGTTGCAAGGGAAAGTTTGCAGGAGGCTAGGGTCATGCAGAAGAAGCAATATGACAGGAAGGGGAGGAAGCAATCCCTCAAGGTGGGAGATCAAGTCCTGGTACTGCTTCCCACGGGTCACAACAAGCTGCTGATGCATTGGGAAGGACCATTCACCATCACTGAAAGGGTCGGTCGGGATTACCGAATTGATGTGAATGGGAAACTAAAACTTTTCCATGCGAATTTTCTCCGCAAATATATTCAGCGTGAGACTCAGCACATAGGCGCAGCAGCAATCATTGATGAGGTGAAGGAGACCCAGCAGAAGAAGGGGAGATTTTGTTGCCTAAGTTTCCACAAGAGTCATACAGGGATGTGTCACTGTATGAAGGGCTAGACAGTAGGAGTTCCTAGGTTTTGTTGTCGGAGGCGACACAAAGCAGCTGGAAAGAGGAAAGGTGGAGAAGATGATGAATTCAGAGAGACCAAAGACCAAAACAGAAGTCAGGAGTCTGCTAGGTTTTATTGGCTTCTATAGGGAGTTTGTTCCAAATTTTCGCAGCAATCACGAGTCCTCTCAGTGATTTGGTCAAGGCAGGGAAACCGGCAGTGGTCGAGTGGTCAGACGCTGCAGAGCAAGCACTGCAGACGTATTAGAAAGACTAGGTTCCCGTCCCATCTTGAAGCTACCTGATATGTCTAAACCATTTCTGTTGCGTACAGATGCATCAGGCGGTGGGATAGGTGCAGTATTGTTGCAGGAGCATGAAGGGGTCGAGTTTCTGTGAGGTATGCTAGCAGGAAGCTGACGAAGTGTGAAGAAGGGTACGCAACTGTAGAGAAGGAGTGTTTGGCTGTCGTGTGGGCCGTGCAGAAGTTCCACAAATACTTGTATGGGAAAGAGTTCGTGATAGAGACAGATCATCAACCACTCAAATTCCTGCAGGAGGCGCAGTTGAAAAACAGCAGGGTTCTGCGTTGGGCAATGGCACTGCAGCCTACAGGTACCGAGTGCAGTACATTCCCGGTCGACAGAATGTCGGAGCTGACTATTTAAGTCGTGTAGTCTAGCAAGCTGCAACTCAGAGGAAGTCAGTCATATCCGCGGTGCTTTGTTGATAATATGTGTTGATTACAGTTATGTTGATTGGATATGGGTTCATTCCCAGTTGGCTATGGTCCATATTTTCTGTGTGAGACTGTTTATATTTTCTTTGTGAGACTTGTTCATGTGAATGTAGTTATGCTTGGAGCATACAGTCGCTTGTGTAGTGATGCATTATTTGCAATAAGTGAGGATGGAGATTCCTCAGTGAAGTGTCATGGATCGTGATTATATTATATTGTGCTTTTCATAATAATTGTGAAGAGAAGATGTGGCAAATCCGCAGGGAGGGGAATGGCATAAGTGCGCACAGAGGTCGTTATAAAATGAATTGAAATAACGCAAGAGCGCACGTCAATGATAACTCATTGGAGTGGTATTCACTAATGATATATTTTATAAATTTATAAACCGTTGGTTGTAAAGTATTTTTTAAAACTTTGCACGTGTAGCTGTGTGTCAGCAAATTCGGTTGTTGTTATTTTTGTACCGTGGTTTTGAGACGATGCGGTGCATAGTCTTTTGCAAGGGAGAAATTGTCACGGTCAAAAATAGAACAACCAAGTCGTGGTCCAGGTTGTTTGGACATAAGCTCTAACTCAAATATTCTGGGCGCCACGTAGACGGGCCCATGGTTCGGATCCAGCCAATTAAGCATAGGGAGAGGCTCCACAGAGACGGTCTGTCCGGCTAGACGGACTAAGCAGCTTTGACCGACGCCTCGATGTCTAGCGAGACGAGTCGTAGCGCCTGGCTCAGGCTCATCTAGCCAATTTGTGGAACCAGCGCCATTGTTAGTCGGACGTTCGCAGGTTAAAGCAGGAAAGGAGAGGGAGAAGGTAGTGTGTGGTGGGGGTGAAATCTAGCTAATCAATTAAATGACCAATTGACCACCACAGAGAGTAAGGCGTGTAGGCGTGACTGTCATGATTTGAATATCCAATGGAATTAGAGGGAGATAACTTCGGGTATCAGGGGTAAAAATACTGACCAATGGTACTCGCCCTTTTTGGACAGATCGGAACGGAATAAGAAGGATGTGAGAGTGAGAGAACGGGAGAACGAGGGGGAGAACGAACAGAGAGACAGAGAGAGAGAGGGAGAGGTTCGGAGTGGAAGCTCTGCAGGAGAGAGGGGCAGAGAGAGAGATGAGGGGAGGAGAGAAGAGAACCAAGTTGAGAGATTAGCATGAGATAGTCTGCAGAGGAGGACGAAAGAGAGATGTGGAAAGAGAGAGTTGCTAACTAATGAAGAGGAAAAGAAAGAAAAGAAAAAAGAAAAGAAAAGCAACCATGTCCATTTGATAAGAGCAGACTAGAAGAGAGAGAGAGAGAGAGTGCAATGCGTTAATGCAGGAAGAAAGAAAGGAGAACAGATCGATGTTGATAGTCACTGTTCTATCTTAACCGGGGGTTCGACCTCATACTTGGCCAGCGCCACTTTCATCGGCAGTCCAACCTGACCAGTGCCAGCAGTCCAGCCTGACCGGTGCCAGCAGACCAAAAACCAGTGCCAGCAGTTGTGTCGTGCTTGTGAAAGTGACAGTGAAAAGAAAAAGAAAAGAAAAGAAAAGACAGTGATTCGTGAATAGTTAAGATCACCTGGCCAGGTAAAGTAGAAATCTGTTTATACCCGGGTTAGTTAATGATGATTTAGATAAATGATTTTGTGAAGTTCAGGAAAGAGAGAATGTTTTATTTTGTTGATTCCATATGCATTGATGTTTCGTTCTATGAACATGTGTAGTAAAGTTATAGACTTTACTAGTGGTTTGATGTGACGAATGCAGGATATATGAATGAGATTGTAAGCAAGCTGTGAGTGTGTTTGGGCTGTGCGCTAGTCCTTCCTCCATCGGCATCACCCGAGGTTGACACCATTAAACAAAAACGCACACAAAATATCTGATCAAGCATCTATAATACCAAATACAAACGTTATCAATTTCAAAAGAATACACACCGGTGCGCTGTACATACACTACAGGTAGCCTATACACAAAGACGGGGTGGAAAGAAGGCGTGGTGGCTGTAGTGCTGTACATACACTACACGCAGGCTATACACAAAGACGGGGTGGAAAGAAGTCATGTGGCGGTAGTGCTGTACATACACTACACGTAGGCTATACACAAAGACGGGGTGGAAAGAAGTCATGGTGGCGGTAGTGCTGTACATACACTACACGTAGGCTATACACAAAGAGGGGGTGAAAGAAGCATGGTGGCGGTAGTGCTGTACATACACTACACGTAGGCTATACACAAGAGGGGGTGGAAAGAAGTCATGTGCGGTAGTGCTGTACATACACTACACGTAGGCTATACACACGGGGTGGAAAGAAGGCAGGGTGGCGGTAGTGCTGTACATACACTACACGTAGGCTATACACACGGGTGGAAAGAAGGCATGTGGCGGTAGTGCTGTACATACACTACACGTAGTCTATACACAGGGGGTGGAAAGAAGGCATGGTGGCGTAGTGCTTTTACATACACTACACGAAGGCTATACACAGGGGGTGGAAAGAAGGCATGTGGAGGTAGTGCTGCACATACACTACACGTAGGCTATACACAAAGACGGGGGGGAAAGAAGTCATGTGGCGGTAGTGCTGTACATACACTACACGTAGGCTATACACAAAACGGGTGGAAAGAAGTCATGTGGCGGTAGTGCTGTACATACACTACACGTAGCTATACACAAAGACGGGGTGGAAAGAAGTCATGTGGCGGTAGTGCTGTACATACACTACACGTAGGCTATACACAAAGACGGGGTGGAAAGAAGTCATGTGGCGGTAGTGCTGTACATACACTACACGTAGGCTATACACAAAGACGGGGTGGAAAGAAGTCATGTGGCGGTAGTGCTGTACATACACTACACGTAGGCTAAAACACAAAGACGGGGTGGAAAGAAGTCATGTGGCGGTAGTGCTGTACATACACTACACGTAGGCTATACACAAAGACGGGGTGGAAAGAAGGCGTGGTGGCTGTAGTGGATCGCACGACTGTGCAATAAGCAACGCGGGGAGGTGTAGTCTGAAGGACAAATAGAAGTACACCACCAGTAGGCTACATAGAAGTACACCACCAGTAGGCACATAGAAGTACACCACCAGTAGATACATATATGTACACCACCAGTAGGCTACATAGAAGTACAACCACCAGTAGGCTACATAGAAGTACCCCCACCAGTAGGCTACATAGAAGTACACCACCAGTAGGCTACATAGAAGTACACCACCAGTAGGCTACATAGAAGTACAGCACCAGTAGGCTACATAGAAGCAAATAAAACAGGAACTTCTGATCAAACTCCGGTAATAACAAAAGTCAGGCTACCAAAGCCAAATCATGAAATGAGACTTCAACAAAAACTGATTGAGTATCATTTCACTAGTATATAATGTACACACACACACACACACACACACCACACACACACACACATTGATTAAAGGACATATTAACACGTCAAGCGTAGACCACATGCACACAGAAAGTGAGAGTGTATGAGTGAGGATAAGATAGCGACAGATGTAAACACACAAGATACTCGTGAAGCGAAGAAAGAACAAATCAACAGCACTCGGTAATAACAATGCGCTCCAGCAGTGGGTGGGAGATGGGGGAAGAGGCAGGGTGTGGGTGAGAGGCGATTAGGGGGCCGGCAAAACGTGCAGCGGAAAGCAGAAGAGCGAGAGAATGAATAAATGAGGGTTTATTGTGTTCGGCTTAACAAGCTCACTCACAAGATTGGGAGACGATGGGGCTGGGGGGTTGTACATAAACCAAAATTAGAAATAAACATCACAAATACAGTACACAAGGAAGTACGTCGCGATTGGATCCCAGATCACGGAATTGCATGGACCGTTAAATACAATAATAACACAGGTAACTGTCAATGGGATTTTCCAGATGTTCATCAGTGACAACAGTGTAATAATCACGATGGATCGTCAGGATTCCCGTCTTCCACCTCTTT
>CM031608.1:4500631-4505631 GCA_018398815.1 Conus ventricosus
GATCCGCTGCTGTAGGTGGTGGCCAGGGTGGAGGAACAGGACTCAGAGTACCAGGGCACGTTGCCGTTCTCCGTGGAGCTGGAGATGGACAGTGTGTAGATGCTGTTGGTGTAGCCGTCGCAGTTGCAGTTGTCCCCGTCCCGACCCCCGTTGCCCGACGCCCACACAAAGATGGAGCCCAGCCTTCCCCGGCCCTGTCATCATGGGGATGGTGGGTTTAGGCATAGTAAACCTGCCCTATATGTCTTTCACAGTTCTGCTCAAGTTTTCCAGGCCTCTATATTCATGTTTTTGCTGTAAGTTCCTTTCAAAGGATGAACCAGTTGCACTGTGCATCTGGGGTCTGGTGAAGAGAATTTATTGGGCATACACTCTGACTGTGACATGGCTCTGCTGGCACAGATGTGTGTCAGTCTTCAAGAGCGAAAGTCCCTCAAGACCACCACAGTTACCACTCTCTGGACATACGGGTCGGGTGAGTCATATATGTGAAATGGGGCCTCAATGATCTGACATCCAAAATTGTTTCAAAATTATCACATTATTTTTTTTCCTTTCTTCAAAATTTATTCAAGAATTAAAAGGGTTACTAGGATTTCCACTGACAACCTCCTTACTCTCCACAAACTCTGTCATTAAATAGTTGAGAACATGGCTAGGGCTGCTTGTTTTCCAGCCCTTTTTTTCTTTCAGGCTCCTCACTCCCTTACACCAGCCAGTCTGCTACGCTTTGGAACAGGAGAGAGGTGAGGGCCACTGACGGTGTGTCGGTGTGTCGGGGCAACGTATTCCATGGACTGAGGGTGGTAGACAGTTGAGGAGGCGTTCAGGTCGAAGTTCTTTATTCTTGAGAGCCAAGTAAGTCACCAGGAATGTTTGGGAGGAGTGAACCTCTATCTGATGCAAATTTTAAGAACGATTCTTAGTGAGTCCATCAAAAACATGGACAAACAAGTTACAAGACAAAACACAACGCGTTTCCACTTCTTAGGTCTTCTTCTGGCACAATAAACAATGTTCAGAACAATGAAAATAAAGAACAGGCAATCAATTATCTTTTCATATTTGGTGCAAGATGAGCGTTGAATGAAATGAGGTCATTGGAAAGGGGACAAAGGGAGTTAATAATGATGATCAAAATAATAATGATAACAATAATAGTTACAACAATGCTAATGATGATGATAACAATATTCTTAAAATTTGTTTCAACTTCTGTGTGCAGTCACCTCACTTTGAAACTAACTCTATTTGATGAACAGATATTTGTGTTAATGTACGTGTAAGTGAGAAACCGAGGACATTCCATATCTACCCAGTGTACTAAAGGTGCAAGAAGTTTTGTAAGGCAATATTTAAACTGTGTCCCTTATGGTTGAAGAGACTGTACAAATTTTGTTGCCCTGATTATCTGAATTATTTCCCTTGGTGGGGAACTTGTGAACTAAACGGTGTTCAATCTGTTCCTGTTTAAAATGGTTCTCTCTTGCAGACAAAGTTTATTGGAAAGGTTTAAGTACCACTTGCTCTTTGTAAACAGCTTCATTTTGTTTCGATGAGGGAGCTGACTGGTGCTGCTGGTGTGTAAGAGAAAGTCCTGTTCATGTTTTGTGAAGATCACTGCCCATTCAAGGTGTGGTCTTGGACAGCAGGATTTGTTCCCCATGGGAACTAACTTCCCATTAGTGGTGTTCAGTGATACCTCTTCTGATAATCACAATAATAATAATGATAAAAACAGCAATGATAATAATAATAATGTACATTTAGATAGCACTACACAAAACAAAACCATATGATTAGGATTTTCTTTTGAAAAACGTTTCAAAGCTGGATTTAATGAAATCTGTTTATTGAATCAGTCACAGAACTGCAAGCAGCTTGTTCCACACTCAGGAATCTTGATAATAAAATAACCTCCAGTTCTAACAGTTCATTTCTGCCTTTGCTACTGTGATCCTTAATTTTCAATCACCTAATTTGAAGCAAAGAGGACTCATTGGTGAGTACACTTCAAGGTTTCAGTTTAAGTTTGTATGGACTAGTGCATTACACACTATCCTATATCTTCTCAGTGATAAGACCACGGTGTGCAGGTCTACCGCTGGGTGATGAAATAATGCTAACAAACAAGAACAATATAGAAACAGGCAATGAAGTAATAATGAAAAAGGAACATCTGAGAATAGAGTTTTACCCACGAGTCTTAGCTGATGACTGACCTGCACATTAGTTCAAGCTGCTGCTCAGACTTTGGAGACCATAGCTGACATACTGCTCTTCTTGTGATCATTATACTGTCCCCTTTACAGTGTGTGTGTGTGTGTTGTGTGTGTGTGTGTGTGTGTGTGTGTGTGGTGTGTGTGTGTGTGTGTGTGTGTGTGTGTGTGTGTGGTGTGTGTGTGTGTGTGTGTGTGTGTGTGTGGTGTGTGTGTGGTGTGTGTGTGTGTGTGTGTGTGTGTGTGTGTGTGTGTGTGTGGTGTGTGTGTGTGTGTGTGTGTGTGTGTGGTGGTGTGTGTGTGTGTGTGTGTGTGTGTGTGTGTGTGTGTTTGTGTTGGGGATGACTTCTCCTTTTTTTCTACCTTTAAGTTGAGTTCTCCAGTCTTCTTTTTTTTCTCATTAACTTACCATTTTTCTGCACAATTTTTTTTTTTTAAACATAAAGCTGCAGTTTCTAACTACACATTTTTTCAATCAAAAAAGACCCCTTACTATGCTGCTTCCAGTCCATACCTTTGTGATTCCATCATAGAAGGCTTTTCGGGCCAGGGTGGCAGGTCCATCCACAGTGCGGCCATCATCGTCAGGCCCCCAGGAGGCGCTGTAGATGTGAATGTGCTGTGAACGCAGGCCCAGGGACTGTGCCTCCACAGAGTCGGTCACATCCCCATCCAGCATGCGCACACCTGTGGGGCAGGGACATCAAGATGACACTGGGCTTTTTTGTCACAGAGAGAGAGAGAGAAAGAGAGAGAGAGAGAGAAGAGAGAGAGAGAAGACAGAAAGATAGTCTATAATGACTCTATGTGCAATCATGTCCAGCAGCAAAAATTTGCCTAGATGCATTCAAGTTCATCTAGGCATTAACGGTGATCTCTTCTACACAAGGTTCAGTGCCAGTGAAAGTGTTCAGTCTGCCTCTGAGGAACAACAGAGATCAATAATCTTCTCGTGTACTCTCACAGTTATTTGTCCCAGGTCTTGGATCTCTAACTGGTAAGGGGTCATGTGCGCTCCAACGTGCAAGATTATGGTGAGCAAAACAGTACCGTCTCTTTCACTTGTTGATCTTTCTTTCTTGATCAAATCCATGGCAGCATTTTCCAGTCAACAACTCAGTCTGCTGAAGATTACTGTGAATGCAGCTGATAGGGATATTCTCTGTAGAGGCTTTCTAATCTCTTTTTGGAAGAATAGCTAGACAACACAGAGAAAACCTATACACACACAGTGTGTAATTTGTGTCTGAAACCAAAATATCAGTTTTCTGATGATCTATTTCAGGTTGCCTACTGCATTATATACACTTTGGGGGGAAAAAAATATGGACAGTCAGTCTTACATGTTGTGTTGCTAAATGAAAGAAGGTTGAAAAAAAAAAACCAAAACATTGAGCATTATCTTTTGGCGGATCATATTATAAAAGTCAGTCAAGGGTTAAGTATGAAAATTACATCACTCATTTCACTGCTACTATAGTACTAATCACATGAAGCAGAACAGAAATCTCCATCTTAACTTCTTATATCTAAGATACTGGGTGATTCGTTCAGTGTACTTAACACACTCCTGTAACCTTGCTGTAGTTTTGCTGTAATAAATTCTGACAAGGTTTTCAGCACAATGTTCCCTCCTCACCCACACATAACAGACTTTGTGCTGGCCTCAACAGCTCCACCCACACTACACTGACATAACAGACTTTGTGCTGGCCTCAACAGCCTCACCACACTTACACTGACATAACAGACTTTGTGCTGGCCTCCAACAGCCTCCACCCACCTACACTGACATAACAGACTTTGTGCTGGCCTCCAACAGCCTCCACCCACACTACACTGACATAACAGACTTTGTGCTGGCCTCCAACAGCCTCCACCCACACTACACTGACTAACAGACTTTGTGCTGGCCTCCAACAGCCTCCACCCACACTACACTGACATAACAGACTTTGTGCTGGCCTCCAACAGCCTCCACCCACACTACACTGACATAAAGACTTTGTGCTGGCCTCCACAGCTCCACCCACACTACACTGACTAACAGACTTTGTGCTGGCCTCCAACAGCCTCCACCCCACACTACACTGACATAACAGACTTTGTGCTGGCCTCCAACAGCCTCCACCCCACTACACTGCATAACAGACTTTGTGCTGGCCTCCAACAGCCTCCACCCACACTACACTGACATAACAGACTTTGTGCTGGCCTCCAACAGCCTCCACCCACACTACACTGACATAACAGACTTTGTGCTGGCCTCCAACAGCTCCACCCACACTACACTGACATAACAGACTTTGTGCTGGCCTCAACAGCCTCCACCCCACACTACACTGACATAACAGACTTTGTGCTGGCTCAACAGCCTCACCCACACTACACTGACATAACAGTACTTTGTGACTGGCCTCCAACAGCTCCACCCACACTACACTGACATAACAGACTTTGTGCTGGCCTCCAACAGCCTCCACCACACTACAATGACATAACAGACTTTGTGCTGGCCTCCAACAGCACTCCACCCACACTACAATGACATAACAGACTTTGTGCTGGCCTCAACAGCCTCCACCCAACTACACTGACATACAGACTTTGTGCTGGCCTCCATACAGCCTCCACCCACACTACACTGACATAACAGACTTTGTGCTGGCCTCCAACAGCCTCCACCCTACTACACTGACATAAACAGACTTTGTGCTGGCCTCAACAGCTCCACCCACACTACACTGACATAACAGACTTTGTGCTGGCCTCCAACAGCCT
>CM031608.1:4510631-4515631 GCA_018398815.1 Conus ventricosus
AGCAGGTCGGCACTGGTGATAGACATCACTAGTCAGTCTCCCTTAAAAAAAAAAAGAATGAAAGCAAAGAACACACACACACACACACACACACACACACACACACACACACACACACACACACACACTCATTCACGGGGGGGGCAAAAATAACTAAATAAATACACAAGCATTCTGGAACACATGGTCATCAGTCGCAGAGGTATAAAAACAGCAAAACAGTGCCACACCTAAACCCTGTGACTGGCTGCTGTGGATGTCAAAACACAACCAACATAAAGAACGGTAGTGTTATCAGAGCAGTGTCAAAACACTACCAACATAAAGAACGGTAGTGTTATCAGAGCAGTGTCAAAACACAACCAACATAAAGAACGGTAGTGTTATCAGAGCAGTGTCAAAACACAGCCAACATAAAGAACGGTAGTGTTATCAGAGCAGTGTCAAAACACAACCAACATAAAGAACGGTAGTGTTATCAGAGCAGTGTCAAAACACAGCCAACATAAAGAACGGTAGTGTTATCAGAGCAGTGTCAAAACACAGCCAACATAAAGAACGGTAGTGTTATCAGAGCAGTGTCAAAACACAGCCAACATAAAGAACGGTAGTGTTATCAGAGCAGTGTCAAAACACAGCCAACATAAAGAACGGTAGTGTTATCAGAGCAGTGTCAAAACACAGCCAACATAAAGAACGGTAGTGTTATCAGAGCAGTGTCAAAACACAGCCAACATAAAGAACGGTAGTGTTATCAGAGCAGTGTCAAAACACAGCCAACATAAAGAACGGTAGTGTTATCAGAGCAGTGTCAAAACACAGCCAACATAAAGAACGGTAGTGTTATCAGAGCAGTGTCAAAACACAGCCAACATAAAGAACGGTAGTGTTATCAGAGCAGTGTCACCCAAACAGAAAGTGAAAGTCGTCATGTGCATGTCTTCTACATAACAGACAACATGAGCCCTGAGGAATTTCTGTGGAGTTTGTGATACTTAAGTCTATGTGGTTGGTCTTACATCAGTGTGTTGCACCTTACTAACTTCTAGTGCACTGACACAAGATTGCAATGAGTATTCAAACCTCTTTCTACAGAGGGGACAGGGATGGGGAGGGATGAGGGGGAGAAGAGGAGGAAGGGAGGGAGAGAATGGTGGGGGGAGGTAGGAAGGATGGAAGAACTCGGAACTCGGAAAATTTTAATTGCAAAGGCCACCGACCTCTCTGCAATGAGGTCAAGAAACAAAAATGAAATCACACACACTGACGCTATAACATTTCTACTGATCACGATCATTTACAAAACTTGCTCACACCAACTGTATAATCGTAAATTGAGTATACCGAAAGATACATACAAAATCACACCCATATGTAGCACTCTCCCAGACTCGCACAGCTCGCACATACAATTTCGCTCGCACTTACAACTGCGCGCGCGCAAACCACACACACACACACATACACAAGCATACACACACACACACACACACACACACACACACACACACTACACGCACACACACACACACACACGTACACCAACACACACACACATCACACACACACACACACACAGAGAGAGAGAGGAGAGAGAGAGAGAGAGAGAGAGAGAGAGAGAGAGAGAGAGAGAGAGAGAGAGAGAGAGAGAGGAGAGAGAGAGGAGGAGAGAGATTTGATTCTTTAAAACTGCAAAATGAATGAACATACTATTTCTTTGTGTGACATCTTGTACACATGTGCATGTTTATTTATGTACTTGCCACTGACATCCCCTGCCCCCTTCCCTAAGTACAGCAGTGTGTAAAAACATACATGCTTTAACTGTCAGGTACCTTGCCATTGACACCCCTGCCCCCTTCCCTAAGTACAGCATTGTGTAAAAACATACATGCTTTAACTGTCAGGTACCAACTGCAAAATCTTCCCTTTGCGTTCAGGCATGCTACATAAATTAGTAATCCCTCCGTTTCGCCAGTCACTCTTGGAGCAACTCAAATCTAGCCTGACGAGATACACAAATGTTTGTTATTCCATTGAATGGTCAGGCAAATATAAAATGTCTTGAGTGCACACACTGCTTGTAACGTGTACAACCATCAGATCAAGGGTGTACAGCTGTCAATGTTTGTTATCCCATAGAATGGTTAGGGAAGATGTGAAATGTCTAAATACACACACTGCTTGTAACGTGTACAACCATCCGATCAAGGGTGTACAGCTGTCAATGTTTGTTATCCCATAGAATGGTTAGGCAAGATGTGAAATGTCTGAATACACACACTGCTTGTAACGTGTACAACCATCAGATCAAGGGTGTATAGTTGTCAGTCTGAACCTAGTGACTCAAACTGTCCAAGTGTCTTGCAAATCACACCACTGCTCTCATCTCTCTGCTAAAATCATCGGCCCTGCTTCATCTCTTCTCCCAAATCGTTCGCATGCTCTCTCTCTCTGCTAACTCAAATCATCGCCTGACAGTCGTCCTGTCTCTCAACTCTCTCTCTCACTCTTCAAATCATCCGGCCTGCTCCTCTCTCTCTCTCTCTCTCTCTAAAATCATCCGGCCTGCTCTCGCTCTCTCTCTCAAAATCATCCGGCCCTGCTTCTTCTCTCTCCTCTCTCTCTAAATCATCCGGCCATGCTCTCTCTCTCTCTCTCTCTAAATCATCCGGCCCTGCTCTCTCTCTCTCTCTAAAATCATCCGGCCCTGCTCTCTCTCTCTCTCTCTCTCTCAAAATCATCCGGCCCTGCTCTCTCTCTCTCTCTAAAATCATCCGGCCCTGCTCTCTTCTCTCTCTCCTCCCTCTCTCCTCCTCTCTAAAATCATCCGGCCCTGCTCTCTCTCTCTCTCTCTCAAAATCATCCGGCCTGCTCTCTCTCTCTCTCTCTCTAAAATCATCCGGCCCTGCTCTCTCTCTCTCTCATCGCCTCTCTCTCTCTCTCTCTAAAATCATCCGGCCCTGCCTCTTCTTCCTCTCTCTCTCTCTCTCTCTAAAATCATCCGGCCCTGCTCTCTCTCTCTCTCTCCTCTCTCTCTAAAATCATCCGGCCTGCTCTCCTCTCTCTTCTCCCTCTCTCTCTTCTCTCTCTCTCTAAATCATCCGCGCCTCTCTCTCTCTCTCTCTCTCTCTCTCAAATCATCCGGCCCTGCTCTCTCTCCTCTCTCTCTTCCGCTCCTCTCTCTCTCTCTCTCCTCTCAAATCATCCGGCCCTGCTCTCTCTCTCTCTCTCTCTAAAATCATCCGGCCCTGCTCTCTCTCTCTCTCTCTCTCTCTCTAAAATCATCCGGCCCTGCTCTCTCTCTCTCTCTCTCTCTAAAATCATCCGGCCCTGCTCTCTCTCTCTCTCTCTCTCTCTCTCTCTCTCTCTCTCTCTCTCTAAA
This sequence comes from Conus ventricosus, assembly GCA_018398815.1. Classification (NCBI taxonomy): domain Eukaryota; kingdom Metazoa; phylum Mollusca; class Gastropoda; order Neogastropoda; family Conidae; genus Conus; species Conus ventricosus. Next base: position 4,514,017 of record CM031608.1, read on the forward strand.
ATCATCCGGCCCTGCTCTCTCTCTCTCTCTCTCTCTCTCTCTCTCTCTCTCTCTCTCTCTCTCCTTTCTCTCTCTTGCTGTTTCTTCTGCCATGCCCTCTCACCAGTTACTCACACGCACCTTCCCCACAGGCCTACAACACAACAGCATCACCTAAATCCATTCTGTCACCATACCATACCCATACCAGCAATGAATTTATCTTCACAGTTATTCTTCTTCCTTTCGAAAAATACTAGGCAAAAAACAACAACAAAAAACAAAACAAAACAAAAAAAGACAGGAAGGCTCCAACAACCTACTTGACTTTCCACTAAAGGCACTCGAACGGCTGCTGTTGTTGTTTTTTTCAAACACCTTGGCTTATCTATCCAACCCCAAACCCCTCTCTTCCCCCAACCCCTTCCAATATCCTCCTTGCACCCGCCTCTCCTCTCCCCCCCCCCCCCCCCCCTAAAAAAAAAAGAGACAAGAACGTCATCAATTCATCAATCTCCCAGATTTCCAGGTGGGTTATGGAGCCTTCTCCATTTATTTGCAGGCGGCTAACTTCACTTCAACTCAGCGGGAGCGAGGGTGGGGTGGAGGGGAGCGAGTGTGGCTCTAGGGGTCGTTTTACATACAATCTGTGGGAAAGCCAGCTCGGGTTTCCCTTCCAGAGCAGTCGGCTCCTAAAGGGTCTTCCTGATAAAGCAAGTCGATGTGCCGTAACACACACCTGCCGGTGAACGGAGAACGGCTTAGGGGATACTGTAGACACTGGTTGACGAGAGGACAAATTAAGCCTGTGTGTGTGCGTGCGTGCGTGCGTGCGTGCATGCGTGCGTGTGCGCGCGCGTGCGCGCGGGCGGCAAGCGTGTGCGCACGTGCGCTTTCACCGAGTGCTCATATGTGGAATATGTGTCTACGAGCGTTGGAGTCGGATTGTTAAAACTGCCCACAAGCAAATTTCACGTTTGGCAGACGCAACTTCAGAGCTAAAGGTTGAAGCGGGCAATTCTTCACTTCACGCGCGTCACTTTCATGAATGAAACTCTGTGTGTGTGTGTGTGTGTGGGGGGGGGGGGGGGGGGGGGGGGGGGGTCTTTGGCCTTCAAATCACTGACTGTTTAGTCTTCCCAAACATATCTATCCCAGGCCTGAGTGACTTGTTGTGCTGTGCTCAGGAGGTGGTGGTAGGTAGTCCCTTCAAACCACGCTCTCTCTCTCTGATGGCCCCGATAGGCAGAGTCTTTGCTTTTGCAGGGCAACACGCTTCTGGGGTCGATATTCTGTCTGTCCCTAACATTGTACAGAGGTCAGCCAACTTAGCATGCCTGCTTTTCCGACTTTTGTAACAGAGCTCAGCCAGCCTTTTTTTTCCTTCTTTTTTCATCCTTTTCTTTTTTCTTTTCTTTTCTTTCTTTCCATTTATCTATAAAAATTTTACTTACTTTATTTTATTTATTTAATAATTTTTCTCTATTTTATTTTATTTATTTATTTATTTTATTTTTATTTTTTGGGGGGAGGGGGCCATGGCACCACATGGTCACCCTGTAGCACAGGACTGAAAACAAAGCACCGCTTGGATGCCTTGTCCTGCCTTACTGCAGGTGGCGGCATCACTACAGGT
>CM031608.1:4520631-4525514 GCA_018398815.1 Conus ventricosus
TGAACCAGTCATTCCAATCCGCACCCGCCAATTGGAGAAAGGGGCACACGCCAGCCACAGTGTGAGTGAACCAGTCATTCCAATCCGCACCCGCCAGTTGGAGAAAGGGGCACACGCCAGCCACAGTGTGAACCAGTCATTCCAATCCGCACCCGCCAGTTGGAAAAAGGGGCACACGCCAGCCAGAATGTGTGAACAGTCATTCCAATCCGCACCCGCCAGTTGGAGAAAGGGGCACACGCCAGCCACAGTAAGAGTGAACCAGTCATTCCAATCCGCACCCGCCAGTTGGACAAAGGGGCACACGCCAGCCACAGTGTGAGTGAACCAGTCATTCCAATCCGCACCCCGTCAGTTGGAGAAAGGGGCACACGCCAGCTACAGAGTGAACCAGTCATTCCAATCCGCACCCGTCAGTTGGACAAAGGGGCACACGCCAGCCACAGTGTGAGTGAACAAGTCATTCCAATCCGCACCCGCCAGTTGGAGAAAGGGGCACACGCCGCTACAGTGTGAGTGAACCAGTCATTCCAATCCGCACCCGCCAGTTGGAGAAAGGGGCACACGCCAGCCACAGTGTGAACCAGTCATTCCAATCCGCACCCCGCCAATGGAGAAAGGGGCACACGCCAGCTACAGTGTGAGTGAACCAGTCATTCCAAATTGCACCCCGCCAGTTGGAGAAAGGGCACACGCCAGCCACAGAGTGAGTGAACCAGTCATTCCAATCCGCACCCCGCCAGTTGGAGAAAGGGGTACACGCCAGCCACAGTGTGAACCAGTCATTCCAATCCGCACCCCGCAGTTGGAGAAAGGGGCACACGCCAGCCACAGTGTGATGGAACCAGTCATTCCAATCCGCACCCCCGCCAATTTGAGAAAGGGGCACACGCCAGCCACAGCGTGAACCAGTCATTCCAATCTGCACCCCGCCAGTTGGACAAAGGGGCACACGGCTCGCTATCTTTCTTCCAGCCTTTTTAAAGACAGCCGGACCGTGAAGCCAACAGAAACAGCTCTCAGGCACCTGCCTGCTCCCTGCTCTTCACAAACTCAAACATCTCTTTCCATCCTCCATATGGACAGCCACGGACCCGGTCAAAAGACAAAAAAAAATCGGCCTCCACACGAGAAGGGGGGGGGGGGGGGGGGGGGTGGGGGGGGGGGGGGGGGGAGACGCGCGAAAGAATGAAGACAGTTGAGCCGTTTTAACCGTGTTTGAATCTGGACAGTCAAGTCTAGAACCCCTGTGTGCATGCAGCGAATAGTCATGTACACGGGCCAAGTGTAGCAGAAAGGTTCTGAAATATTCTGGGGCATTTGACTTTAGGAGTAAGGACGCATGACGCTTTAGAATCTGCAACAAATTATAGACTCTCTAGACCAACCCTCTTCCCTGCTCTGCCATTCTACCTCTCATTAAGAGGAGTTAAACTGATATACACTCAACTCTCTGTCAGTCTATCTGTCTCTCATTATCGAATGTCATATCATCAACACAAAATCAATTCAAATCGGTTTCTTTACCCCCTACGTCCCTGCCTGCCCTTCTTAAAGAATCTAACATCATTAAAAGAGAATAAACTTTAAATGAAGTCAACTCGGTCTCTGTCTGTCTCTCCGCTGCCATTTTTTTTTTTTTAATGAATCTAATATCATCAAAAGTGAACAGATTTGAAACAGAATCAATTCAAATCCTGTTTCTTCACTCTCTCCCTCCCTGCTTGTCTTTCTTTGAAAAAAGAATCTGGCATCGTTAAAAGAGAACAGACTGTACACAAGACATCTCTCTCTCTCTCTCTTGTTTTTAAAGAAAGAATCAAGTATCATCAACAGTGAACATCCACCCAGTTCTCTCTCTCTTTCTTTCTCCCCCACCCCTCTCTCCCCTTTCTTCGTCTGTCATTTTTTTTTTAAGAATCTATTTTCATCGAGAAAGAACTGACTTTAAAATTAATTCAACTCTCTGTCTCTCTCTGTGTGCGTGCGCGCGCGCGTGCGTACCTAACTTAAACAAAAATCTGTTGTAGAAATGAAAGGATTAAAAAAAAAATTAAATCAGTTCGGCTGCTTATGTTTCTAACCCCACCCACCCCCTTTTTCCCATCTCCTCCCCAAGTGACAAAGACAAAAGACAAGAGTCTCGTCCGAAAAAATGTCTTTTAACAATGGCAACTACCCCGGCCCCACTTCGTAATATTCCCCACTCCAGGTATACTCATTTCCTCTTCGATTTTTTTTTTCTTTTTCTATTTTTTTTTCTTTCTCTTTTAGTTTTTCCTCTTTTTCTCTCTCTCTCTCTTAAAAGTTGTTTTTCTGAATACGGTGTGGGAGGTGTGGAGGCCTCGCAGGGGGCACAAGCAGAAAGGGAGTTAACCCAATCCAGCAAACCCAGTCACCGAAAGATGTGGTCACGTTCTCCCCTCCCCCTCCTTTCTGTTCGGTCTTTAATAATGCATCGGACCCAGCGTGAACGTGCGGGGAGGAACAGCGAGCAGTCTGAGCTTGAGAGCAGAAGAGAAACAAAACCATGCTGTCCTCCTTCTCTTCTAGCATCCATCGGCCACTGTGTTGACGTTCGAATCTGGCTTCACTCTTTCACTCTCTCCCTCCTGTCTCTCTCTCTTTCATTCACTCTCCTCTCTTTCTCCCTCCCTATCTCTCTTCTTTCCTTCACTCTCCTCTCTTTTCCTTTCCTCTCTCTCTCTCTTTCCTTCCCCCTCTCTCTCCCCCTATTTCAGTTGATATCCACAAATATATCCTTGCAGGTTTCAATGCAATTCTAAAACATAAACGGACTATCTGCATCCCATAGAGCAGACGAAAGCCATCAGCTCTGCAGAAGCGATCCACCTGGAGTACACCAGTCTGTCATCAGCACCAGCACCATCTTTAGTCATGAATTAAAGGGATGGCCCTTTCTCATTCTTCAACTCTTGACAACGTGCACAAATCATCCACATGAAGCCGACATAAATATGTATCAAAGCTGCGTGCAATCATTTGCAAACCATATAACCCACTCTTTTTCAGCGGAAATCTGAAGACCGAGTCTCTGTCCCTGTCTGTCGGTCTGTCTGTCTGTATCTGTCTACACACACACACACACACACACACACACACACACATGTATATATGGTGACATCCCATTTGGTCTACTCCCATTTCGTCTACTCCCATTTCGTCTACTACTCCCATTTCGTCTATTTCCATACTGACCATACTGCAAGGCGTACTGCACTGGCGTAACCAGTGTCCCAGTCTACTCCAAAGCAGAATCGATGGTCTTTAGATTAGAGTAGGGCGAAGCCCGAGAGAGGACGAAGGACGAATGAACGAGGCCGTTAGGCCAAGTCGTGCTCAACATTTCTGTGTAGGCGAAATGGGAGTAGACCAAATGGGAAGTAACCGTATATATATATATATAATGCTGAACAATTTAGTTGTGGGGGGGAAAACAAGTGCAGGCTAACAATTCTTCCGTCATTATGTTAATGACTTGGCAAAGATTTAAATAAAAGATAGAAAAAAAAAGGTGAGGGTGGGGGTAGAGACGGGAGAGAGAGAGGAGAGAGAGAGAGAAGAGAGAGAGAGGGGGGGGGGGATAAAAATGAGCTCATAAAACTAGGAAAACATCATAAATGTTAAACCCTTCACTAGCAGCATAATTATGGGAACCACTGTAATCCCTTCATCTTGTCTGCTCCCAGGCCTTTCGTCCGCTAGATCGGATTCATCATGGAGACACGGCTGATTGTGTCTGTGCTTTCATACAATAGAAACCGAGGATGAACTAACACCAAACCGAAACCATCTGGTCACCAATGTGTCTGACGAAGGCCACAGTATGCACTGAACCGTAACGCCATTACATAATTCACAGGAGGTAGGTTAGTGGTATCACTGCAATTATCCAGTCCACCAGTCAGCCAGCAAGGCACACGGGCTTATCTGAAAGGAAAAGAACTCGCCATTTGTCCTCTATCCCGCCCCGCCGTCCACCCCTTTGTCCTGGTGTCCTTGAAACGTCGGCGTTGCTGCTGTTCCTCTGCAGCTCAGCTGTGAAGATGGGGGGCACGAGAGACAGCTGTGAAGATGGGGGGCACGACAGACAGCTGTGAAGATGGGGGGCACGACAGACAGCTGTGAAGATGGGGGGCACGACAGACAGTGTGAAGATGGGGGGCACGAGAGACAGCTGTGAAGATGGGGGGCACGACAGACAGCTGTGAAGATGGGGGGCACGAGAGACAGCTGTGAAGATGGGGGGCACGACAGACAGCTGTGAAGATGGGGGGCACGACAGACAGCTGTGAAGATGGGGGGCACGAGAGACAGCTGTGAAGATGGGGGGCACGACAGACAGCTGTGAAGATGGGGGGCACGAGAGACAGCTGTGAAGATGGGGGGCACGAGAGCGCGGAGACAGCTGTGCTAGGAAGGGACAGGTGCACTAAGAGATGTACAGAAAAAAAAGTTGGGGTCCAGAAACATCGTGTCTCTGCTAGGATATGGTTCAACGTGGAATATCAATACGCCTGTCTGACATGCAAAGGGGCATCGAATCTGAAAGTGAAACGAACCACTTTGAAATGTCAAAAGAACTGATTTTGTTTCCCCCTTTCGTGGTTTACAGTTTTCTCATACTTCCATTCTACTTTGTGATTATTTAAAAGAGAACAACACAACACACCACCACCACCACCACCAATCTCCATATCACACTTTTTCACTATCGTAGGCATAATTATGGTGCTCGAGAAAAGAGCCCAACAAACTGATTTTTTGCAACAGTTGAATATTTTTCAGCGGTTCAAATTGGTTTCAGACATGAGTGTTGTTTTGAGAAATGTTGAGATGTTCTCGATGAATTATTTGAATTT
>CM031608.1:4525614-4558114 GCA_018398815.1 Conus ventricosus
CATACTTCGGAATTTCCGAAACAATAATTGTTTTTCAACAAGTCGAAGAAGGGCGTTTTTTATCCGACACCTTGCACGATGGAAAAAAAGTTTAGTTTTACCGACGGGGTTTTTCCGATTAGTCCGAAAGTTAATTAACACGTTTAAAAAGTTCTTTTTTCTTGTTGTAGTTGTGGTCTCCGTTGCTGCTGTTGTGTGTGTGTTGTGTGTGTGTGTGTGTGTGTGTTGTGTGTGTGTATGTGTGTGTGTGTGTGTGTGTGTGTGTGTATTGTGAGATTATGTGCGCCCGTGCATCTGTTTGCGAGTCTCTCTATCTCTCTCTCTCTCTTCTTCTCTCTCTCTCTCTCTCTCTCTCTCTCTTCAAAACACACACACACACACACACACACACACACACACAACACGGCGCACACACACGTCTTTAAAAAAAAAAGAATTCAGGTAAATTTAACTTTGGCCCTTTAAACAAGCACACTAAAAAGGGAGTAGTTTCTTTCCTCTTCGCCATTTATTCCTCTTTAGTTTCTCTGTTATTCCTCTTTAGTTTTGTTTCCTTTTGATTGGTTACTCAAGTACGTAGCTTGGTTGGTTGGATTTTTTATCAACTTTGAAGTGCTATGCTTTGTATTTTGATCATGATGCGAAGAACAATAGTGGGTTAGTTTTTTTTTTTTTTTTTATAGTTTCTTACTTATGCAAAGAAACACAAAATTTATGAGTTTCATTTTATCTTTTTTTCCAGGTGCAGGGCCCACAGTGCGGCACTGTGTGTGTGTGTGTGTGTGTGTGTGTGTGTGTGTGTGTGTGTGCGTGCGTGCGTGCTTTGCGCGCGCTAGATCGATTAGAGAGGGGAATGAAAAGCACAATTTGAAGTCACGAGTTTCTTGACTTGATTCGAAGAATACAATTTAATTCACACATGCACACACACGCACACACCACACACACACACACACACCCCACACACACACACAATATATATATATAATGTGTAGGCTAACAATTTACCGTCATTGTAATGACTTAGCAAAAAAAATTTAAAAAAAGAAAAACGAAAAAAGGGGGTGGGGGTGGGAAGACTAGTCGTGCCAATAGCCGGACTCGGTTGGGAGTTGCATTATCTACGACTAGTCGTGCACGAAACCCATTTTTAGTTGGTCGCACGACTAGTCGTGCCAATAGCCAAATCAGTTGGAGTTGTATTATCGCACGACTAGTCGGGCACCGCAACCACTTCCTAAAATGTGAATTAGCTTTGCTGAGATCAAGAAAAATTTTTTTTTTTTTTTTTATATTCAATCGGCTCACATAGCCGTGGACTTAATAACAGTCAACCTGTACTTACTGAAAATAGGATGAGAATCAAATCAGAATTGTGTTCTCAATTGTAATGCAGAATGTCAAATGTAAACCCATCCAAACGATGAATGACCGATTCGGACGGAAAGAAAGTGAGCGGAGATCCGGCAGACATTCATGTTAAAACACAACAACAGAACAATGGACTGTGTGAATCGTTAAACCAGAACGTGAGCAGGTACAGCATCTCCGTCTGTTGTTCGCAGAAGTTCTGATGGCTACTGTTTGCCTTCAGCAAACAAGGAGGGTAACTCTTGCTCCCGTGATGAAATAGTTACACGCCCATAACTCCAAACGAATGCTGATGACGACACCCAGTCGCCAATCCGAAATGGCAACACAGAGAACACAGAACGAATAAACAAGGGGATATCCCCGTCTTCTTATTTGTTCTGTGTGCTCTGTGTTGTCATTTCTACTAAGCAATTTGGTATAGTAAGCAGTGGAGTTATGGGCCTTTTATTATTTCATCACGGGACAAGAGTTACCCTACATGTTTGTTATTTACTGTTGACTGTTCCTGGCCTCATTTCCGATTTCCTCTCTGCGATGTTGTAAATACCTAGTAGGCGTGGCATTTGTATAGAGCAGCGACTAGCTGAGACTTAACTGAACCTTTGGATCTTGTTGCCATCACACGTGATACACACAGTGTGTACCGTGCCCCATCGGCAGAAGCCTCTTCAGCTGGTTGCCCAAACAGACCTGCCCTGGTCGTGAACAAGTGGTGGCCTCCACAGATCCCTGATGATAGAACTGACCTCGGAAAACATGACTGAAATGCGGCTACTGTGGATAGAAAACGTGGCTACAGGTGCGTGTAATGCGAAGTCTGGCTGCATGATAAGTGCTTCGACATCTTTGATCAGTTTTAGATATCTAGGAAATTGACCACTTTCGGAAGAAGCTAGGAGGTGGTGTTCCCTTCTTCTTCTTCTTCCTAAAATACTGGTTCACTCAAAAACGAGTAGGTCACCAGCGCGCATGTTAAAAAGTAGAATAAAATAACATAAAACAGTGCGACTCGGACTGTTGGCCCCTGGAGCAAACTTGGCAACAAGGGGTCGCACTCGATATTCAATAAAATATCTGGGAAGTAAAATAGAAAAACGTCAATAAGCAGATCTCAAAACTGTCGAATCAACCTGTGTTTTGAATGAGACTGCACCCTTGGCAATCTTATGCACCCGGGCGAGTGAAGTTTCCACAGCCGTACAGAACTGGGATAAAAAGAATGTTAGTGGCTGGTCAATATTTGATGCAGGTATGGTATACACAGTGACCGCCACTCTCCTGGTGCTACTTTTATTCAATTCGAGTTGTTCATTGGATATCCAAATACTTTTGTCGGCCTTTGAAAAAGTGTTAAGTTAATACAAGCTCTTCTCTCTTCTAAGGTTTCCCCTTCTAATTTCCTCATGTTCTTCCTAGTATTCCCCTTTTCTCTATGTGGTTCCCTTTACGAACCGTGCTGCTCACTTCTGAATCTTTTCAAGTTAATCAATGTCCTTTAGATGTAAGGATCCCAAACTAGCGAACCATATTCCAGTACTGGTCTTACACTGGTAGAGCAGTCGTCTTTTAACCTTTTGGGCAGTCATTGATAGTCCTGTAAAGAAAGCTAAGATGTTATTTCTTTCTTACATACAAATTGTAATGTTCCTTTCCATTTGACACTATCTATAATCACGCCTAAATCTTTGCAGCCAATTAGTTTCTTTAAGATTGTATTAAGATGAATAATCTGATCTAATTGGTGATCGTTTTTGATTACATATACGCAACACTTGGAACTTTGGATGAAAATTCATTTTTCCAAGTCTTTCCCACACTTGTAAAGCGTTTAGACTTCTTGAGAATGCGTATATCAATTCTGCTTCTGATTGTTCTAATATTATACTATCTGTCATCTGCAAAGAGCCTTATAGTAGTTCCAGAGAGAGATTTTCTACTTAGTCATTTATATAAATACAAACTAGGGCCCCAGAACATTCCCTGTGGTACATCCCTGACAAGACTGGTTACAATGGGATGACGACCCTTCCACAACTACTTTCTGCGTTCTCCCAACGAGAATGATCTAGCCCATTTTCCAAGAAACCGCCAATGCCAATGTGTTCTAATTAAGAAGCATCAGCCTCGAGGTCAACCTTATCAAAGCTTAAACAATCTAATAAAATTGCAATCTTTTTGCTGTCTGTTGTTAAGACAGTTACTAAAATCATTGATTAGTTTTATAAGTTGAGTCTCACACTCCTTCGCTGTACTAAAACCATGCTGGGCGTTATTTAGAAGTCATATTTGTCAAGATGGTCCATTATGCTACAATATATAATGTGTCAAGTAGTTTAGCTGATATGATGTAAGATACAGGTCTATAGTTCCTGCTTTTGTTGTCACCCTTTTTGAATAAGGAACAATGCTCGCATCTCGTCCACTCATCAGGTATTACGCCCGTCCGTGAAGCGTGTAAAGTAATTGGTATAACTCACTCAATTCATGGCACAGAATTTTAAAGAGCTTGCCAGAACCGGCCATCGGGACCAGTAGCTTTGTTTTTACTCATTGATATTGGTCATAACTTCACTACTCCTGCTTTGTTACTTTAATTTTAGCATTTCAGGAGTTTATCATCATCCTTTAGGCTAAACTGAATTTAAAGGTTTGGGATTTGAGAAAACTGAACAAAACTGCCTTGTTTAATAAGTTTGCTTTCCCTTCAGGGTCCTGTATTAGGTTATTCTTGATGTTTTCTTGTCTGGAATCCCAATGTTGTCCTGTCTCTTACTCCATATGTAAGACCATAATTTCTTGTTGATGACACCTTCCGAAACAACGAATTAACTTAATTGAGTGAGCAAGTCTACATTCTCTCTGACACCTTCTCTTAATCTGTTTAACCTAACCATAATCTTCAGAATTAGGAATGTATTTTCCCAATTTCTTAAAAGAAACGATGTTTTCCCCTTCTCAACAAACGATTATTTTGTATATTCCATGCTGGTGTTCTTGCTTAAAGTTATTTTAGTAGTATGTTGTCATCCAAATAGATCCGTTATTTTTAATACCTTCCCAAAAGGTCACCGACATACCTTTAGCTCTATGGAACCACAAAAAGAACACTGAAATCATGAAGTATCGCCTGCGCTATTTTGGTAAATCTGCTTGGTTCCAAGTCTGCTGGTACGTTTAGAGTTGTTTTTTTTATCTTCGAAAACGTTGAAAGTTGCTCTCTAAGAGACTATATCCTGATCACCAGCCCTGCAATTACTTCCTGATTTGCCCTAAAGGCGCCTGGAAATTGTAAAAATTAAATCCAAATTGCCTTACCACATTGGTGATATTCAACGATTGTACTAATATCCAAGGTCTTTGTTGCAATCAAAAAACGAATATTATATTTTTACTGTATTGATTACCAAGTATGCTCTTCACCCCAATAATAACTGAAAATTATAGTCTTCCACCAATCCTAATATTCAGGCCGAGGACCAAAACAATGTTAGAATTGTCTCTGCCAATAGACGAACATACATTTTCATCTGAGTCTGGAGGTCTGAAACTGATCCAACAATGACTGTCCTCTTATTCTTAAAATTAATCCTACAAAATAAACTTTCACTATTGTTTTGCCCATGATATAAAAACTCACTGCTAAATTCTTCCTAATGGCAATCCAAGACTCCCTCCCCACCACCTCGGGGGGCAATGCTGTCCCTGTCTATAAATAACAAAATCCTCCATTGAGAAGTTCACTGCTGATTTCCAGTTCTAGCCAGTTCTGTACCAATAACAACATCAATGTTTTTTTCGTGACTAAATTTACGATTCTTCCTTTTCTTGATAAGAGATTGAAAATTTATGATTATGCATTTAAGTTTATTCTTTTTCTCTTAATGATTGGTTAGGTCATTTTGCACTTTAATTTGGATTTTATCATTTAGAATCAGGGGTGGATGCAAACTTAGACAAAATTTCAAGTTTTCTTTTGGATCGGTCCCTGGTGGATAGGTCAAAACGGATGCTTTCTGACTGCAGTCTTCAATAGATCTCAAATATCTGGAAATACTAAAATTTTGAAGCCCGCAGGTAAAACAAGACATGATATATCACTAGTGCATAATGCTTCATAAACTGCTGAATTCATTAACATACATTTAGTGGATACATGAATTGCAGACGTCACAGGCAACTGCTTTTATGTTCCATGTACTCTCATAATTGCCAAACCCGCACGATATTTTTACGTTGGTGGACGGACCAGGATTGAGGTTCAATTCTCCTGAAAGATAAGGTCTTAAAAGCCATGATTTAACTCCTCTAATGTCTACTCTCTTAATCAAACAATTCCTTATCACTGTACTTTTGCTAATGTTAATTGACATCAGGGTTCAAATCTGGGCCTAGTAATAGACTGAGGAACAGTACTCGGCACAGGTGCCACACAGAGACTAACAGGTTCAGGTGCACAAAGTTTTAAAACCCTGCAAAATGGAACTAAAAGGCGTCCTAACGTCTACATCTAAAATCATCAAAATTAAAACCTAGTCTAGAATATTGTTGTTCCAGTCACCTGTAGAAAGAGCAAGGAAAAATAGTAAACTTTTAACAAAGCCGTGAACAACACCCGGTAGCCTCTTGAAAAGCCAATAGAAAACTCACCTGAAAGGTTTAAAACACAATTTCGTTAAGATAAAATAAAATTAGCATTAAACTACCATACATGCTGAGTTTGTAATTAGATGGTCACAAAGACGAATACGAAAAATCCTGCCCACTCCCATCATAAGACGCTTCGTAACGTCGGCTCCTTTCTTCCAGTCTCCGTATGTACAGGCAGAAATTACCCTGTGGTTTCCCGCTATTTATTTACAATGCGTCCAGCGCCCTCTCATATCCAAGGCCTGTTACTCTAATCTTTTTTGACGAACCAAGGCAAACGGGCCTCACTCCCACAAAACTACACGAACCCTGACAGCCTAACAACACGCCCCTCTTATCTAAGAAACCCTTTAATCAACCCACACAATACACAAAGAATGAACACAACGTAGGTACAAGAACTAACTATTCAACTATATACATATGTACACGCATGAACAGGACTTCTCCTGCAGCACTACATTACTAATCCCCATGCCAGGCCGGAACCTGACTGCGTCTTGTGATAACCTGCATCTCACATCTTCTTCGCCGCGTTCATCTTGAGGGGCGTCTTGGGATGCCTTTGATCCACATCCTGAGGGGACGCTTGCTCCGGGCGATCGTCAGGTTCCTCTACCGCGCGCAGATCCATGTATGCCTTGGCACGTGTCCCACCTCGAAGTTGTTCTCAGAGTTGACTCCTGGTCACCAACCCCTTATAGTCCATTGAGACGTGCACCGTGGCGTCCGTGGCTTTACCCACACTTCGTCTCACCACCGTCACTTTTGCTGATGCTCTCTTCTCGACTTCTCCTTCCTGGTTCAGATAGGCAAGCGCCACTTGTAGGTCATGACCGATTGCTGTGCAAACCGAGCTCTCCTCTGACCGTAACGAGGCGACCGATTGTATAATAGACAGCGTTCCAAAGGCGACATCTCTCCTCCTCGGCAATCGTTTTGATGTAACGGTGTTCCTCTACGATTCCATTTCCATGATGGCGTATGCTGCTCTAAAGAAAGGTGTGATAGTTCCATCCCTGAAAATCGTGCAAACGCTTCAAACCGAAAACTTGCTCCTTGTCAAAATAAATAAATCATTAGAAGTTGTGTGACCGGACCTCGTTCGTAGAAGACCAGTGCAAGCCCGTTATGATGTTTCCGCTTTCTCTGTCTTCAGCTGATCCCAGATTGCAAACCTCCCCGTCCCGCAATCCACCATATCAAAATAAGGACTCCGCTGTAATGTGTCACATCGACGCTAGCCTTTCCCATGTCGCATTCACATTCACATTCTCTCCGGCTGAATGCTTGCTGGACTGGTCGATGGTCTGCATTTTTCCATTGTTTCACTACTTTCCTCATCCTGCTCCTTTCGTGATTCTGGTCCAACATCGAGCCAAGTAACATGAACCGCTCCACTCCAAAATGATGTTGCTCATGCAACTCCTTTGGCGACACTGCCACACATCCCATTCTCACGCTCGCCTTCCCCCGCCTTACCAGTTCCTTTCCAATCTTACTTATCCTGGTTTAACACATCTTCTTTGTTCATGGCTGAGCAAACTGTTTTCACCTCAAGCTTAAGTCCCATTCATCAACCCGCGCCTCAAAGCCGCCAACATCCGTTAGACAAGGATCTCAGCTGGCGCCCGATTCTTCAATCCTTCTTTCCTCATTAACGTCAAATCCACCCACCTACTCACAGTTACTGAGTCGTCATTATGACTCTCTTTTACCAATCCCATTTCACTCCCAAATTGACCCCCTTCAACCACAGCGTTCAACTCAGCCACATTGATGTTGTGATAGTCGTCAGACTTTCTAGCGCAGCACCTTCCACCGCGTTCCCAACTCCAAGATCACCCCCCTTCGCCTAAGTACCTCGCATCGCACCAAACTGTTTCCGCTTTTCGCCAGTGCTACTTCCATTATCCTTGACAGGTCTTTCATCCCCAACATGCGTGCAAGATACCCTCAATCATAACGCTGTGCCGATCGCCAATGTAACATCCCACTTCCTCTCCGTTAATTGTCGTTTCACGTAGCTACAACGCCAATCTCAGCCACCTGCAATTGGTTAATGTGCAGTGAGCTTACCACACAATAGAATAGCTCCCTGACTTCGACATGGATGATTCCACACTTGGAGGTCGTTGCTTCTACCAAACCAGAGCTTGCCGCATGAATCATCCTGCTTCAACTCAATCCAAGGGCTTTTCCTCCTTCCAACTTTTCCGCTGGTTTGCATCCAACCCAATTTGGTTGAGGTGTTTTGTTAAGTCTTCTGCACTGACCTGTGTCACATTCACCAGAATATCGTCGACATAATGAAAGTGGCACGCCAATGTCGGCTTCTGCCTAATACTGTTTTTCAGTACTTTTGTCATGATCTGTGCAGAATTCAGCCCGAAGCCGCAGTCGTGTCAAAACAGTACTTTCTCCCTTGTATCTCACCCAACGATTCTTCCACATTCGGGGCTCACTGCAGCTCACGGAGATATCTGACTTCAAACCACGAGGTCGGACGCGCTCGCCGCTCACTTTCCCCTCCACTCCTTAACACATCGTGAACACCCATCGATTAGTCATCGCCGGTATGACATTCCCACTGACTCATTCAACTCTATGAAGTCGAATACCGGCCTCACCCTACCTTTTGCAGCCTGCATCCACCCGCCATCAATGGTATAATTCCTTCTGTGACTCCTCTATACCACGCATCATCATTCCCTCTTCAACCATTTGTCTACTCACCTTCAAATTTTCGCTACGTTTACTCACATCCATATGTTGGTCATACAATAGCAAACCATGTTCCGTAAGACAGTAGAGCCTTTTTCCTCCTTTCCAGCCTATACGTAATGTCCACTTGTCTCCATCAAAAGCCCTACAAAGTCCTTACTTCAAGACCATTGATCTTCTGACCCTCATGATTCAACTGCAAAAACGCACGAAATGCCGATACCAACTCCACTTCCGAGCCTCCAACCGTCACTGCTCCCCCCAACTGTCGAATTACGTCCATCCACACTGACAACGGCTATTCCCCCCACTAGTCCGATCCACGACTGTGGATTGGTCCTCACTGTTTTTTCCATCAATGGAAACTTCAATCATGGTGGTACCCTCTGCCGTTCACAACGCCTCCCATCAAAAGCTTGTGTGCATACCTGCTTCCCACGTGGCACCAGGTCTGCCCGAATCATTGTATTTGAACACCCAGTGTCGACCAACGCTCGTCTTGCTTGAACCCTCAACATGACGACCACAATCACCGGCACCCCGCCTCCAACCGCCATTGCAAGCGCTTGCGACACTGAAACCCACCGTCCTTGTCTTCCCTATTCTGTCCTCTTGCTCTTGGTGTGCATGGCACTGCAATATGCCCCCTCAACCACCGAAGCGTACAAATAACGATCTCTCCCTTGGCGGCGTCTATCCCTGGCTAGGGCAATCCCAATAAGGGGTCCTCCCCCACATGCAAAACAACCTCTTCCCATTTCCGGCTTCTTTCCCCTGACCCAATAACGGTCACTGCGGCGCGAACTCCTGCCCAAAGTCGAATTTACAATCAATATCCGTGCCGTCCAACTAGCATAGACATGGTGATGTTTGGTTCGACCTCACAACTTGTTGTAGCTCTCGGCTGAGAAGCCCCTCTGGAAACCCCGTGACAATGCCATCTGAACTACGCTATCGAGATCCCGCTCTTTTCTAGCCCACACGTTCTCACTATACACCTCAAGCTCGTTCGCAAAAACACATCACTGGGTATTCCCCTGTCCACCAGCAGTCTTTAAGTTTGCTGTACGCCATGAATCATTGTCAAATGCTTCTTTTAGTCTTCTTTTGATCATTATAAAATCCCTTCTCCTCTGCAATCCATTTTCAAATACACTGTCTTAACTGCCCGTCTTCCAGATAGGTGTACAAAACTGCCACGTCTACCACATTGGTCAATTTTTGCCACCAACTCCGCCTTTTGAAGCCAACGAATGACGTCGCCTTCTCCATTAAAATGATTTCAGCACAACGTGCTTCCACGAATGTGCCCACCTTCTTATTTCGAGCCTTCCATGAACAACCTTACTCTGAATATACTAAAACAAAACCCTTGTTTCCCGAGTCAAAGATTTAGACCTAATATTAATCAATAGCACACTGACAATGTAACACATAAACATATTTGCAGAGTGCAGGTAGTATCTAGAGTCGAACAAAATGCCCGAATAGCTGTTGTTTAATTAGATTCACTAATAGACGGGAATACGAAATCTTGCCACTCACCATCATATGACCGCTTGTCGAATAAACGTCAGCTCTTTCTTTCTCTCATCGTCAGTATGTAAGAGCAGAAATTACCCGCGTTCCCGCAATTTATTTACAATGCGCCCACCCCTAGTATCAAGGCCCTTACTCTAATTTGTTGTTTGACGAACCCCAGGCATAACGGGCCGCACTCTGCACAAAACTAACAAACGAACCCTGACAACCTAACAACACTGATCATTAAAATTCAGTTACTCGTATGAGTAAAAGATGTAAAGATGAAAAAAACGTAAAAGATTAAAAATGAATTAAAAAACGGGAGCTCCAAAAGCCAGGCACCTCCTCGCTGGACATGCGCTTGTTTGATCAGTTGCCAAGACCCTTTAGTGTTGACATGCAATTTAACAGATCTGTTTTGAGTGAAGTTTGTTGAGGATCAGTACCAATAATCAAGATAAAGCGGTAACTGAAACCATTTCCAAAACATGACAATGGCACTCTAGAGAATTGCTATCATATTCATTCTTAAAAAAACATTTAAAATCCATCTAATGGTCGACAAATATCGTTTTCTGTTCAAATTTCAAAAAGTATTTATTAACAGGAGCCCCCCCGAACAAAATCGTGGACAAACGAATCACAAGACAAAACCAACGACGCGTTTTCGATTCCTTAGGTCTCTCCCTCTTCAGCCAAGATACATAAAGCACCATTGGCAAGGACACGACAAATGAACGTGCAAGCACACCTAGAATTGATGACGTAAGCAAAAATACCAAACAACGGAAGGGTAGCAAATCAGTGTGGAATCAAATCAGATATAGTGCAAAGTGAGGCGATCGGAGGCGGAAATCTTTTAACACATTTATAAAAGTTTTTTTTTCTCTGTTTCTGTGGTTTAGCACAGTTCCTGTTTGGATTGTTTGCGTTATTCAGATATTGTTTTCGACAGCGGTAGTCTCGTTCGGGCGTCACAGTGCAGAGAGAGGAGGGAGGAGGGTGTGGTGGGACAGCAAGCCCGCGCATGTCTTTTTTTCATACATTTTGTTGTGATGCCACAGTAACATTGACACTGTAGTCAAACAAGTTTCATTTCGAAGCAAGGACATAAGACATACGGAATTTTTCAACTATACGAGGTCTGTCGATAAATGCGTTCAACCGTAAACAGGCGAAACGTTCATAAGTATCAATATCATTTGACCGGGTGTAGCATTTTGCCCTATGTAAACAGTGTAGGCTATAGACTCAATATCATCTGGACAGGGTGTAGCATGATTGCCCTATGGTCCACAGTGAAGGTATAGACATTCAATATCATCTGAAAGGGTTGTAGATATTAGCCCTATGGACCACAGTGAAGGCTTATAGAATAAATATCATCTGAACAGGGTGTAGCATATTGCCCTATGGACCCACAGTGGAGATTATAGACTCAATATGTTGACAGGAGGTAGCTTATTGCCTATGGACCTCAGTGAAGGCTATCAGACATCAATATCGTCTGACAGGGTGTTAGCATATTGCCCTATGGACCACAGTGGAGGCTATAGACTTCAATATGTTTGACAGGGTGTTGCATATTGTCCTAGGACACAGTGAAATGCTATAGAATTCAATATCATCTGACAGGATTGTCGCTATTGCCCTATGGAACATGTGAAGGATATAGAATCAATATCATCTGACGGTGTTAGATATTGGCTATGGACAACAGTGAAGGCTTATAGACATCAATATCATCTGACAGATGTAGCATATTGCCCTATGGACCCAGTGGAAGGCTTATAGACATCAAAATCATCTGACAGGGTGTAGCATATTGCCCTATGACAACAGTGGAGGATCTTATAGACATCAATATCGTTTGACAGGGTGTTTCATATTGCTCTGTAGCCACATTGAAGGTTATAGACATCAAATATCATCAGACAGGTTGGTAGCATAGAGCCCTGATAGGCCACAGTGGGGTTATAGACATAAAATCTTCTGACAGGGTGTAGCATATTGTCCTATGGTCACAGTGACGTTATAGACATCAATATCGTTTACAGGGTGTAGCATATTGTCTATGGACCCAGTGAGCTATAGACATCAATAGCATCTGACAGCTTTGTAGCTGTTGCCCTATTGGTCAAGTGAAGGTTCATAGACATCATATCGTCTGACAGTGATGTAGATATTGCCTATGGGTCACGTGAAGGCTATGGAACATATCAACTATCGTCTGGACAGGATGTAGCATATTGTCATATGGAACACATTGAAGGTTATGACATCATATTCATCTGACAGGATGTAGCACATTGCCCTATGGCGCACAGTGAAGGCTACATGGACCATAGGTACCCACACCCGGGCGTCCGTAACGATGAAATGGCCGATGGGAGACTGGCTCCAACAACAGTTAAAACAAAAGCACTGGCTCCAACAACGGTTAAGACAAGACAATCAAACAAATTGCTGTCCACTGTCGCAACTATCGCTCTGTTGATTGTGACGGTTTAACAAGAGACTGTGTCCAACCATTTGAATTCCATGCAATCAATCCATCATCACTCAACACGTCATCGATCAGACGCGGCCCCCCAAAGAAGAAGAAAGAAAAGAAAGAAAGAAGAGAAGAAGAAGAAAAAGATGCAAAGCACTTATAAACGTAGGCTATCCCGTTTTCTTCCTGAAAAAACGTCATAATCAGAACATGCGTAATAATGTATTTCGTCACTGAGCATAAACTGTCTTTTCTGAAGAGTGATGTGGTTTAACTCGTTTTAGCGTTA
The DNA here is from genome assembly GCA_018398815.1 of Conus ventricosus. NCBI lineage: Eukaryota > Metazoa > Mollusca > Gastropoda > Neogastropoda > Conidae > Conus > Conus ventricosus. Next base: position 4,538,667 of record CM031608.1, read on the forward strand.
GTAACGGCTCTGTTCTGGTGAAATAAAACATCGTGCATCATCGTGACATAATGAAACATTCATACAAATTTTCAGAAAAGATGGCCAGGACGTTTTGTCTGGAGGAGTGGAACACATATTGATCATAGACAGAACACGAAGGGACAAACAGACACCATTTCTTCGTTCCCATTACAAAGTACTCACTTTTCATATGAACTGGAAGTACAAAACGCAGAGCAGAAACGAAAGAAAGAAAAAGGAACAGATTAAAAAAAAAAAAAAAGTTTCGGATTCTTAGGCTCTTCATGTCATGGTTATCAGGAGACCTCAGATTTAATTTACTCTCCACGAATAAATTGCAGTGTTGGTTCAAGTGATTTGAGCAACACTGTCAGAAACGTATCCATGAAAGGGATGAAAATCGGACTGTTGTGGTTCAGTCTTTCAGATGAGCCCTTAGCAAAACTCAATTCTGGGAAGAGCCGGTATGGAAGAAAAAAATATCACAAATAAAATAACTTGAAGGGAATCGAATCTATTCCACTCAAGCAGAATCCATCGCGCGTCGTTATCATATTTGAAAATTTTCACTCCGTTCTGTGACGTAAGTTCCTAATAAAATAAAAAAAAAAAAAAAATAATCCATTAAAGTTTTAATTATGGGCTAGTTTGTACAGTGTGTGTGTTTCGTACGGGCATGCTGGAGGGAGGGGGGGGGGGGGGAATAATTGTGAGTATATGCGCGCGTGTCTGTTACGCGCATGACAGTGTGTGCATTTGCATATATTATATAGTACTATGTGTGTCTCTGGTGAGCAAGTGGAACGGGAAGACGACAGGACAGATATATTATATGGCGATAATAAACCAGATGAGGGGGGTAAGTTTTGCTCCCACTGGCATACCTAACGCAGAGTAACTTTTATTCAAGACTGGCACGCTTTTATACTTGCTAAAAGTCAGACAAAATACATAGACGAACAATGTATAGTGGGGGAAAAAACAAGCGCAGGCAACAATTGAACTGTCTTCATACGTATTGACTTGCAAGATTTGTACTTAAGGAGGGGGGGGGGTGGGTGGGGTTTGAAGAAGCGAGAACTGGGAACATGAAATTAAGAAAATATATTATAGTTATAAAACTCTTCGCTAGCTGCATAAGGGATCCATCACCAATCCCTTTTTGAGGCAGATATATTTGTTATGCCTGCTCCGAGGCCGTTCGTCCGCTGGGGTGGAACACCCCCCCATCAGGGAGGACACGGCTGGTTGTTGTCTGCGTCCTGGCGTCAAAAAGAGACACACACAGTCCATAAATACAGTGGTGTTCTCACAACCAAGGGTGCAAAAAGAATCCAATAGCACCCACAACGAGCCAGTTGAAGGGTAGTAAATGAAAACCAAAACGAAAGTTTGTGGGGAGAAAAAAGTTGCCTGAAAAAACTTAAGACATATGCAATTAGTATTAAAATACTAGGGGACAATCTTTAAGTCCACGCCTGAGGATCCACCAAAGATGCAAGGGAGATCAAAAGACAAACACACAGACGGACAGAAACAATAACAATACTCAATTTAATCAACACAAAATGGAAATGAAAATGAGGTAGGGAACAGTAAACAATAAACAAGTGGGGTAAGTTTTGCTCCCATCAGGAAAACCTAAGCAGGAGCGCAGACCAACAGCCGTTTGTCTCCCTGATGAGTTCCGACCAGCGAACGAAAAAGGCCTTCGGAGCAGCATTTCAAATATATCTGTCCTTCAAAAGGGATTGCGATGGTTCCTTCTGCAGCTAGTGAAGAGTTTTCATACTGTATATATGTTCTTATTTTCATGTCCGTTTCTCCATCTTCAAATCCCCCCCCCCCCCCCCCCCCCCCATCCCTCTTAAGTCCCAATCTTTGCCAAGGTATTACTATGAAGTACAGTTCAATTGTTGGCATGCGCTTTGTTACGTGTCATCCACCTCCTGCTCTTACATTGTTCGTCTATGTATTTGTCTGATTTATTCAAGTTTAAAAGGCTGTGACAGTCTTGAATAAAAGTTATCTGTGTTCGGTTTTCCTATGGGAGCAAAACTTACCCCAATTGTTTTGTTTACTGTTCCCTACCACATTTCTTTTCCAATTTTATTATATGGTGGGTTCATTGCGGATGACTGAAGGGAGATAAGTCAGAATCCAGCGTATGTGCTGTTCCCCTTGGTTCTCTTTATCATGTATCATCGGCAATGCTCATTGAGTAATTTAATTGATAGTAAGTTATTCACATTGGTTTACATGTATAATTTACCAACACACACACACGCACACACACACGCACGCTCACACACACACACACAACACCCCACCCAACACAACACACACACAACACACACACACTTTGACCTCACACAGAAATTCCACCAGCACTTGAGCTGCACAGCTTTCACTGTTTAGAACCGAAAGAAGTAAAAATACAATAAAAAAGAAATATGCAGCAGTGATTACGTTATCCAAAAATACAATGTGCATGCGCGACGTTTGTGTAATCTGTCCCTCTTCTATCTCTCTTCTCTCTCTCTCCTCTCTCTCTCTCGCTCTCTCTCTCTCTCCCTCAATGAGCATTGCGTGTGTGTGCAACTGCGTACATATGTGTGTGTAGTGCGCGCGCGCGTGTGTTTGTGAGTGTGTGTGTGTGTGTGTGTGTGTGTGTGTGTGTGTGTGTGGGTGCTTGTTTTGGTTTAATTATCTTAAATAAATCATACATATATTAGTCATCATAATTTGCATCTCACTGTTTCAGATGGCAGTGGCAAGCAGACAAACACAAGGACAGAATAAGTTCTTCAAGGCATGGACATTGTTCAGAAAAGCTGTACAAGGAACAGCTTACTTAACAGCGTTAAGGCCTGAAATCTTTTGTAGTCAACTAGGAATAAAGACAGAAATTTAATCGTTTTCATGACAAAGGGATCCTTTTACAATCATGGACAGTCAGGATTTTCATTATGCAATGGTGTTATAGGGGCGCAGCTATGAGCACGTTTGTGTGTGTGTGTGGTGGCTGTGTGTGTGTGTGTGTGTGGTGTGTGTTGTGTGGTGTGCGTGTGTGTGTGTGTGAGTGTGTGTGTGTGTGTGTGTGTGTGTTGTTCTGTGTGCGTGCGTGCGTGCGATTTGTATACAATTGAAGAGTCATGCTTCACTTACATATTTCTTCTTCTTCTAAAATACTGGTTCACTCAAAAGAGTAGGTCCAGGCGCAAGTGCAAAGTTAAATAAATAACATGAAACAGTGCGACTAGACTGTTGGCCCTGGAGCAAATATGGCAACAAGGGGTCGCGCTCGATTTCACGGAAGATACCATCCCCAATGGCCAAATTCAGGGGGGGCCCCCAAGGGGGTTAAAAATAATAGTCAAAATATTGGGAAGAAAAAGAGAAATCGTCAATTGCGATCTCAAAAACTGTCGCGGAATCAATTTGTTTTTAAATGAGATTGTTTTGTGGCCAATCTTGATGGCACACGGCAGTGAGGTCACAGCCGTAACAGAACTGGGATAAACAGAAAGTAAGTGGCTGTCAATATTTGATGCAGGTTGTATAACATTGACCGCCACTCCTGGTGTAGCTTTTATTCAATACAGTGTTCATTGGAATATCAATCTTTAGCTCTGCCTTTGAAGAAAGGTGTTAAGTTTGATAAAAGTTACTCTCTTCTAAGGGTTATTCTAATTCCTCATGTTATTCCTAGTTTTCCCTTTTCTCTGATGTGGTTCCTGATACGAACGTGTGATGCCTATCTTCTGACTCTTTTTTCGAGGTTATCAAGTCCTATGATGGTAAAGATCCCAAACTGAGCAAACTTATTCAGTAATGGTATTAACCAGTGTTTTGTAGCAGATATCTTTACATTTTTGGGGGAGTCAATGAATTCCTGGTATAAGAACAGTAAGATGTTATTTGCTTTCTTACTACTAATTGTAATGTTCCTTTTCCATTTGAGACAACTATCTATAATCACGCCTAAAATAATTATTGCCAGCATTGTTTCTTTAAGATAGTATTATGGATAGACTAATCTGATCTAATTGGTGAGCGTTTGATAATATACGAACACTTGGCACTTTTACAACAATGTAACAGCGTTTTAAACAACTACAACAACAAGTGAATAACTTTTAGAGCACATCGAAATGAAAGATTGCATGGATTGTTCCCATGTCGGACTCTTTTGGTCTTTGAAGAAGAAATGTCGAAAATAGTGGTAAAGGTACTTGGAGTCAGGATTAGGTCAGTCTCAACATAGCTTTATAAAAATTCTAGTAACTATCGAAGGTACTATATCAAAGGGTTACAATATTATATGACACAGAAACAATCAGGTTACGTTTTATAAAAATTTATCATACCAGCTATAATCTTGGTGCATATTTGTTCGACTTCGCGTGCAAACCTGTAAGCAATCACATTTTTTATAAGCAGAAATGTTGGAGTCGTATGAAGAATTGTAATCAGGTAGTGGCCTGATTTTGATCTTCAAACTTTCAAAAACAAGCCTCTGTTGATTCATTGTATTTCCAGGTATGTACTAGCGAAACTGCCAGGTTGGTGGTAAGATTATATACTGGTAAATATTCTTGACTTTTCATGTTTCGCTAAGCACGGCCATCTTCAGTGTGAAAATAGCAATTTCACAACTAAGTTTCCCTTCTTTTTTTTTTTTTACTTAAAATCTGGTTCACTCACAAATGAGTATAGGTCACAGAGCGATGAGTCTTGATGAGTATGATTGAAGTTGATTTAATATTCAATGGGAACATAATTATTCTCGCCCCGTTGTTACCCACCACCCCAACCATCCCATCCACTTATTTTCCACAGAAATCATGTAGGCTATAGTAGGTTAATACAGTAATAGCAGTAGGCTAATACAGTTTATAGCCTGATGATTTATCCGCCGTTCATCTCATTATATCAATGTTGGTTGCCTTGTTTTCTTAAACAATTCATATAAGCATGAGTACTCTTTTTCAGATTTAGCTGCATGTTGGAAGGCTGTATCTCTCCAGTGCCAAACTGAATTTTGATGGGTATTAGTGGTGGTACTGTAATAATTCTGTTCTTCCTGGGAAATGACGGCATAATACTGTTTTGATTGTTCTTCAGAGATGCAAAACTTTGGTATCAGGCAGCACTGTCACAAGTTGTTTTTATTTGGTGAATGATAAATAAACATTAAAGAAAGTGCTAAGAAAATTAGTTTGGTGAAATCGAAAGATTTTAGGTTTCTTAGCGGGCGTGCCCATGTATTTTAAAGTGAAACTGGAAAGATTTGTTCTAAATACAAATTTCATTACCCCGGTTTTGATTAATAGAGAGTTTTTATATTAATGCGAATGGAGACAAGTAGACGTACGACGTCAGAAATTAAACTTTGCCTTTAGTTCATTCTGGCAATCTGGAATTTATTGTAAAAAAAAAGAAAGTGAATGTAAAACGTGCATTTTTGTTTCCAGGCTTAGACCTGAAGAGGTTGTTCTATCTGTGTGTCTGTATAAATACATAGCCCACACAAACAGATGAGAAATACTGCCGTGTGTTTGAGGCCTGCAGATCGCTTTGTTACTCGAGTAATGGCAGATCTCTGGTTAAACAGTTAATCTTACAATGAACATTGCTCATTTTCCCAGACAGTATCCATGGACAACCGACTGTAAATTTGTAACATGGATTCTCTTGGCTTGGACAATACAGAGGAACGTGATTCCAATTAGAGTGACCTGATGTGTTTCATCTCAGAGGGTGATTTCTTGCAACCAACACCCTACTTGGATTGAATTTCCCATTTAGACAATGTCAGCTTAAAAGCTTACTGTGGATGTTTGTGTAGTGAGGACTGAACTCAAGCTTTGTAATAGCGGTGTATGCAGATGTTCAAATAAAGAACGTTTGGCATTATTTCAGTGGATCAAAAGATAAGCTTGGTGGAAAGTCACCAGGCCATCTTGGGCATGATGGTATATCATAGAGACGAGGTGGAAGGGGGAGGTTGGTAACGTTGTGAAATGCTGCGAGATATGCAAGATCGGAGTTGATGATGGTCACATAGATCTAAATTGTACTAATACTGTATTATATGATGAAAGGTCTACATGAAATGTAATTGATGTAAAAGAGGGCTTATACTGCATTCTGAATCATACTTCAAGACTAAATCTGTGACTTAGTTGTGAAAGGAAAGCAAAAGCCTGCGTGATATATTTTTTTTTCCACCAACTTTATGCTGAAAGTTCTTCACAATCCATGGCAGGCCTTCTTCTGGCTACATGCTGATGATGACCACATGCCACTATCGACCACAGCCGTGCTGATGGTGACCACATGCCAGATCAGTCCACATGCTGATGTGACCAATGTCCATTGCTGCCCAGTGGGTCCAACGACTGTGGTCACCTCGGCATGTGGTCACATTGTAAGTCTACATTCTTTGATAATCAAAAATTATTACTGAAAATCATGGTCCCACACAATGGGTCACAACGACATTGGTACTGCAACACGTGGTCAACAACGCTTGGCCACAGGACACTTGGCCACAACGACATTGGTCTTATCGACATGACTCCCTACTTCTTACTTGTGGTCCATGTAGTTCGTGCAAAAACACTTGGTGCCAATGGCAAGACGGGGTATTGTCGTAGAATAGAGTAAGCTCCCAGGCCAGTGACAGGTTTTAAAAATGCTGCAGTGACTGATCAATGTCAGTTTGTCCATTTTTTGGTTGGGTACCACTAACAACTATCAAAAACCCTTGATGTGACGGAAAAAAAAAGGCAGAGGAGTAAGATGCAGCGTTCATGACTATCTGCGAAAATCAAAACCCATTTGGAGAGAATGTAAATATTATGAGCTGTGTGAAAAATGACTCAGTGAAATGGAATGAAGAAATTTAATTCAGCATCATCGTGAATGCCCACACAAATTGTATTGTGTACTTGTATTGTACTCATATAGACACACATGCGACCGGACCACACACACACCTATCCACAAAAGCACACACACATAAGCACACACCACAAACACCCACAACACACACCACACACACAACACACACCTCACCACACCAATATGACACCCCTCCGACACACACACGCACGCGCGCACACACACACGCACCACTTAATATCCATTTCCAACATCACTCGCCAGGCTTATCAAACTGGGTTTTCACTCTATAGGAACAATCACGATTTCCTTTTAAAAAAGTAAAACTTTCACTGTACAGTTTTGTCCTGTATAGAAAGTGTTCAGTATTGCCTGAGCCAAACTGTGTAATTGATCTTAATGCATGGCTCAGGCATGTCTCTGTGTGAGACAACTGATGTTATTGATCTTTAATGCGTGGCTCAGGCATGTCTCTGTGTGACATAGTGAATAACACCTCTCAGTCTAATTCTGCACTGACAACTGCTGCCAGAGCACTACCACCTGAGTTTAGTATTTGTTTGTTAATAAAACACCTCTATAATGTTGTGTTCTGTTTTTACACATGTAATCAGCTTTCATCTTTTGGGGGGATTGCATTTTATAAAAAAAAAATCTTCGTAACATTTGGGATCAGCAAAGATCTGAATTAGCCGTCTAATGTTGGCTGATCTCTGCCTCAGGAGACTGGTAGCACCAATATGTTTTTTGTTCAATGCCATCACATATGCAAAGAGCTTCAGCCATTTTCACTTTTCAAAGAACCCAAACGTCAACATCTGATAGATTTGATTCTTAGTCTAGCACAATTAGTTACTGCGGAAAAAAAACCAAGAGAAAATCAGTTATCTTGCCCATTCTCTGGAATGGAAAGTCTTTGTTCAAAGCTGAATGTGGATTGACTGATTTCATTACTTCACTGACACTATGAAGTAGAGTAACATTATCAGTGGGACCCATGGCACATGATTATAGAGAGGGATGAAATGTTGACAAGAATGCCATTTGGGAATCAATGTAGGCAAGGCACAGTCACATATTTCACACAAATTTGCTGCAGTAATTTTTATGGAGGCACTTCTCCAAATGGACTGGCCATGAATATGAGTACGTGGAATATTTGGTAGTGCATAGACTAAGGAATGCCTCATTATTTCATCTGATGTGCTATCAAAAGTTTAACAATGATAGCACCAGCTGATCAGAGAAAAGTAAAACTTAGTGTTTGTCATTGATACAACTTTGTCAGTGTCAGTACTGGCTGTAATATTCTGATTACTTTAGTTGGCTTAAAGTTTATTTTTTGATTCTATGTCCTGTGTTTGTTGTTGTTAAGTTTTTAAATGTCTTGATGATTCATGGGCAGTGAATCTGTTGAGGTATGGTGAATCTATCGAATGCGTCTATCAATTTTCATTGTGAATATTGAACAATTCTTTTATTCTTTTTTCCAGATGTGTGACACAATTTACCTGACATTAGGAGCCTGCTCTGGGCATTGGGACATCCATGGCCACCATGAGTGTTGATGGGCAGTCATCCATGACTGATGGCATCGATGACAGTCTGGCGATGCCGAGGCCAGTTTGGCGGCAGTGGGGTATGGAACTTTCAGGCTTGGTTTCATCCTCCCTGTCTGGCTTCGGACAAAGGATCAGGTGATACATCTAGAATCGGCGTGTCGAGATGAAGTGACGCAGAGGTTTAAGTGCGCTAGCTGTGTGTGAGTGAAACAAATTGTGGCACTTTACTTACAACATGTATGATACACTGGGGTTGGGCGGAGGATGCTCACTTTGCAGTCTACACAAACAAGACATCAACATTACATGTGTCAGTTTTTCCTGAGCTTCACATACTCAATCACACAAACAATGACAATCAAACCATTACATGGTTTATGTCAGTTTTCATAGACTTCAAATACACACTCACACAACACAATGGACAATCAGCATTTACATGTGCTCAGTTTCATAGCTGCACATACACACTACTCAAGACAATGACAATCAACATTACATGTTTTGGTGTCTCAGTTTCCATAGCTTCACATACAACTCACACAAACAATGACAATCAACATTACATGTTTTAAGTCAGTTTTTTTACATTAGACTTCACTACACACTCACACCAACAATGACAATCAACATTACATGATTTGTGTTCAGTTTCCATGCTCACCTACACACTCACACAAACAATGACAAATCAACATTACATGTTTTATGTCAGTTTTCATAGCTTCACATACACACTCACACAAACAATGGGACAATCAACATTACATGTTTTATGTTCAGTTTTCATAGCTTCACATACACACTACACAAACAATGGGACAATCAAACATTTAACATGTTTTATGTCTGTTCTTCCATAGCTTCACATACCACTCACACAAAACAATGACAATCAAATTACTGTTTTATGTCAGTTTTCATAGCTTCACATAACACTCACACAGACAATGTCACATCAACATTACATGTTTTATGTCAGTTTTATAAGCTTCACATACACACTCACACAAGTGGACAAAACATACAAATGATACACACTAGCTTGTATTACCTTGAAACATGTTTACACACTGCCTACACCCAGCATGGCAAAGCAAATCTGTTTTGTATGGATTTAATTTCTAATTCATGTTTCAGTAGCACAGACTTTGTGTTCATATAATTTTACTGGCATAGTACTTCAGGATGATAAGATAGATAAATGTGCAAAGTAATGATTTATCCAATTTTTACAGACGGGAGAGATGACAACGAAATCCCATGACCCAAGAATGCAAGGATCCCAGGAAAACTCCCTTGTATGTGGAGACCACGGTGGAAGTGTGCGTTCAAACTGGTGGTTGTTGCGAAGTATTCATCAACACCATCGACTTCCAAGACAGACAGGAATCACAGCTCTAACTTCAGAACTGTAAGGAGCATTTGTGGATGTCTGAGAGGGAGGGGGTGGGTGACGGTGATCAGCATGAGGTGATGTTTAGGATGTTCTGGTGATGATACTGGTTGTTAGTTAGATGTGTGGTGAGGGTGAATGATTCTAATCTAATTTGTCTTGACAAGTGGATTAGTGTGACAAGGCTGAGTTACAATTAGCATTGTTACATCTGTTAAAGCATTAGAGGAATTGTATCAGACTGCCTCGCTTTATGAAAATGTTGAATGACAAAAAAAAAAAAAAAGGAACAGACTGGCATAAGTTTGGGGTTTCATCTATTTCGCGTGCTTTTAACCTGTCTTTTTTCCTGCTAGTCTATATTGCTTACTTGCATTTTTATTTGTGTGGTGATTTTTTTTATTAATGTGGTAGGGGGACAGGGTCGAGGGTGTGTATGTGAGTTTATTTATATCAGATGTGTGATGCATTCATGGATGTATACAACATTTTCAGATCAACCTAGAACCAGGTTGATTTCATACAAAAACACCAACAAGGAAAATAACCGTACTTCAGCAAACAATTTTCAGTTTGGGATGAACCTGCCATGGTAAATTTTTTTATTTTATTTTTCAAATGCTGACAGTTTCGATTGCTTTCCCGCTACGGCACACTCAGTATAGATCAGATACATGACTTTGCCAAAGAAGTTGGAAACTTTCCAAAGGGGCAGCTACTCTCATTGGTGCTGGGATACACTCATATGGTGCATAAGTCAGGGCCAGATCTTTCCCTTTAGCGAATATTTCTTCTTATGGATGTCTCACTGATTGACATGCAAATGCTGTAGCCTCCCCCCCCCCCCCCCCCCCCCCCCCCCCCCCCAACAAAAAAAAAGAAGAAAAAGAAAATTCAAGTCTGGATGGAGGTGATGAAATTTTGTGAAGACCACAACCCCAGCCAGTGAGAGAAAAACATAATCATATTCCATTCTGTTCATGAGTTTTCTGTACGAGATTTTAGCTCAGAGGGGTACTATAATCCCCATTTTGACGTAATCACTAAAACACTGGCTATAAAGAGTACCGGGGGTGAGGGGCTGGGAAAGTGGAGAGGTGTAACGGGATCAAGGGATGCACAAAGTTCTTTGATCCCATATGTTTGTGGACAGGAGAGGAACCCCCAACCATTTTTGAACTGTTCCACACGTACAAGACACCTACAGACTCTCTGCTTCTGCTTTAGCTGGAAGTCGACCCTCTTCACACTCTTTGAGCGCCCCCTGACTCCAGCATTAAAAGGAGGCCAGGTCGGCCCAGAAGTGTCCTCCCCACTCTACTCCTTCCAGCTTGGTAACAGCGCCTCAGACCCCTGTTGAGCAAAGCGAGTCCGCCAGAGGAAGAGAAGAGGGAAGAAGCAGAGAAACAAGAGGAAGCTTGCAGAAGAGGCAGCGTCAGCCTCTGTGAAAGGGAAGCAAACCCGACACTAACGTGGACCGCACAGGTGAAGTGGCACACTGATGTGAATGCTGAGCCCACGATGTTGCCTTCACCTCAACCAACAAGGCTTAGGAGGTGTTCCCAAGGAGCAAGAACAAGTTCACTCCTTTTACCCAACAAACGAAGAGCTGGGCGACATCCCGCGTTAATCAAGAAACCAGGAAATTTATCGAGGGGGGGGGAGACGATGACGATGAGGAACCGTTCATATCAGAGTTTATTGGAGCGTTGAAGACAGTAACAAAGAGGAGGAGGACTCTGCGAAGAGGTGGACGGAGTGGCAGAGATGAAGAGGAGGAAGGGAAAGAGGAGAGGGGAAGCAGGGCGTGAAGAAGGGGGGGGGGAGCAATGGGGTGTCAGACAGAACAGGGGGAGGATGGGACAGAGCAGAGCTGGAGTGCCCAAATGTGGGAAGAAGTTCGCAACCCTCCAACTGTCAGCGCCAACATCAGCAAGACCAGTGCAACTGTCAGCGTCAGTGCACATTTCTGCGGCAAACTCTTTGTGTGAGTCAGTCTGGCTTTATTTTTTGTTGTTTGTTGTAAATTGAAATTGGAATTGTTTGATTTGTCATGAAAGTCATGAATGCACTTGATGGTATTATGGTTTAGAGCTTCTACAGTCAGAATTGTTGTGCATAAATCATTTCTTGTTGGGTCCGGAATAGCTCAGCGTTAGAGCGCCGGATCGTAAATCCTGGGGTTGCGGGTTCGAATCTCTGCCCGGGGCCGTTTCAGTACAGGGGTATTTTTCACTCGGGTTATCATGGTTTCTGGACTCAATTTTCCCATACGTCCTTTGACTGAGACTATAAACGAGGTTCTGTGTGGTGAACGAACACATAACATCTTCATGATCTTGCACACGCGTGGTCGGCTGGGCTATAAGCAACATTATCTTATCTATCTTATCTTGCAAACACGCGTAAAATCCCATCACCAACTTTCGAAGAGAAGGGCAGTTTGGGGTTGGTATGGATGACACGTTACACATAGCATTGCACCTTCCCCAAACAGTTGGGAGTATGGCTGCCTTAATGGTGGGATGAAAAAATGGTCATACACACAAAATACACTCCTTTGTGGGTAGATGGGAGTAATCCTTGCATGTCTATACAGGGAGTGTCGCAGGAAATCAGCTGCATATGCAGACGAAAAGGAGAAGATTTCTGATGTTTACAATCAAGTTGACCTCTTTTGCATTTCATTATTGGGTTGTTTCCACTGTCAGAATCCATACATATTCGTTATTAAAAACAAACCACAAAAGAAAGGTGGGAGGAGGGTGGATTAAGTAAAACATTAATCAGATCAAAGAAGTCCAGTTTCTCTGATTGCAGTCCAGTTCTGAGAAAAACCAAGGAAGGGGGGCGGGGGGGGGGGGGGTTGGGGCTGTGACTGTGCATGAAGAGGTGATTGGGGTGTGAGGGGGAGGGAATGAGAGTGTGGTAGATGAGGTGGGTGAGAGGGGAGGTGGAGGTGACCATCCCGTCAAAAGGCATGAGGCAAAGCTAGATCAGTCTGCTCACAGATGAATTGTAAATATGGTGAAAGGACCTTTCCGTCATATGACGGAATTCCGTCATGGGTAAAATTACCCAAATGTGATTTCGACATGGGTGTTTGTCCAAAATGGTTCATCCGAATCGAGTCAATCACGGGAGCAATATTTTTTTTGGCATTTTTATTTCCGACACTTGGGGAGTTTGACTGTTACAAAGGTTCCGTAGGGCCTTTCTAAGTCCTTATGGGCACAGATAACCAACCCGCGCTATGATAGGCCTGCATCGCAGACGATTTTACGCCTGGCTCTTCTACCACTGTTCAACTGTTCAACGCATTCCAGTCCTTTCTTACCTCTTTGACTGACTGAGTTCCCAAGTGAGTAAGTAGCTGCACCTATTAACAGGCGCGTCATAGGCTAGGGCGTAGTGTGGCCTTGGTACAGACGGAAAGTCCTGTTGAGATGCGCCGTGCGGTGCTAACTATCGCACATTTACTGTTGTCACTAATTTCCATACAAATTTTTTCTTACCAATGTACATTTCACGCTCTGTGGGCAAGAAATGACCGAAATTTGTTAAAAGGGAGCTCTAATTTGATTTATAATATAAATAGTTTGTTTAAACAGGGTTTGCAAACTTGCTAAATTAAATAACAGCGTTGATCAATAAATTCGCTAATGCTGCATGTTTCGACTCTTAACTGCCCCACCCCCCCCCCCCCCCCCCCCCCCCCCCCCCCTCCCCCCCCCCCCCTCCCCCCACCCCACCCCCCCCCCCCCCCCCCCTCCTCACTTTTCCCGCTTTTTTCTTTCTTTCTTGGGAGTAGGCATTCGTTTAACTGCCACAGCCACATTATTGATTAAGTCAACGATGAAACTACTTAACTAACTGTCTGATGTTAAGTCAATTTTAATAATTTTAGAATAAGATGTGAAAACCGTTGGCGTTGGGGATGCTTGTCGAGAAAAGTGATTGCAGGTGTTGGAAACAATTCACGTGGTGTGAAAAGATTGACATTGCCGGATCTTGTTTTGTGGTTCCATGTAGTCGCACCATCACTATGGCAACGGAGGGAGGAAATGTTTGCTGATTCATACCAGAGACTGTGAACACATTCAAGCTCTGTTAAAGGATACGAAATCCAGTTTCAGAATCAGTCACAGTGGCTTGCAGCAGTGGCAATACTGATGGAACGAACAGGCCTATGTGTCTTACAGACAAAGTGTGTGAAGACAAGGCTGTTGTTGCTCTTTTCTTGCGGAACATTGCTTCCATTTTCTTTAGCCTAGACCTTTTTAGCTTTATTGAAACGGCTCTCTATTGATCAAAATCATGGAAGCGCTTGAGAGTGTACTCTGAGTCGCACTGCAGCAGCCTACTCACTGACACTGGTGTTGCACATTCAATCAGAAAGCCTGGAAAAAAATTGAAAGAACAAGCCATTTTCTTTGGCAGTAGATGAAGACACAAAAGCTGCAAAAGACAAGGTCGTAAATGTTTTAATTCAGTATTTCTGTGACCAACAAAGAGAAGTTTGTGAATGAAACATCTAGGGTAGAAATAGTGAACTTTGAACAGCAGCCAACATCTACAGTGCAGTGTTGCTGTTCTGACTGTCAGGGGCTTTCTTTGAACCAGGTGATATCCTGTCTCATGGACAATGCCATGTCATGAGGGGTGTTCGGGGAGGTGTGGAAGACAATGATCAGCAAGATTAAACATTTGCTGGATTTCAGTGGATGATACTTGTTCATATGATCCACAATGCTGCCATGTTCAATTTTGCGGATGTGGTTAGAACAGGTTTGTTCCTCTTGAAAAGCTTGCAAGTGACTCTATATGACTAGCAGAGTACCAAAGGCAAGCAGCCTTTTCAAGGAAGTGCAAACTGTTGCTTGGCCTGAAAACGTGCATACTCCTAAGTCGCCAATTCTAAACAGGTTTCTACAAATGCAGCAAGTCACTGACAGGCTGGATGAGATGATGGATCCGCTGCTGGTATACTACCAGCATTTTTGTCACACGGGTGAACAAAAGACAAGTGTCACAGAACTGGAAATCAATTCTTTCAGCGACATGGCACATCATCCCTGCGTCAGAGGTGAGGTGTTGGATTAATTCTATTCTCAAAGAGCAAGAGAAAAAAACAGGCCAAATCCCAGTAAACCAGGACGAAAGGAAGGATAGTAAATCTCTGTTTCAAAAAGGAAATGCCAACGAACATTGCACTTTCAAATGTACCAGAGGCATATTCGCGTGATTTTGAAGGTTTGTCAAACTATTTCAGTCTGAAAAGCTTGGGGCTCACAAACTGCATTCAGAATCTTAAAACTTGACGGCGTTCTACTCAAAATTCATGCAAGCTGAAATCTGGCAAGAACTTGATTGCATAGCTTTCTTTGTCTAGTAAGGACAGAATGATGTATCCTTCGCTGCGGGATAGCTCCTGGGAGTTGGGGCAAGTATGTTTTCTTACTCTCAAAGAATGCAGGAAGGGACAAGAAACAATGGTTTGGCTGCCCAACTTCTATTCTGCATTGCGTTGTGAGTATGAAGCTGCTGCCCAAGTCAATCAAGAAAGCTGCCTCTCACAACATGTGACCTCATCAACCTGTCTTGCTGGATAAGGTTCAGTCTTACTCTTCATCTTTATCCTCTTCGTCATCTTCATCTCCTCCTTTCTCCTCTTCCCTATCTTCAACATCATCATCATCTTTATACTTCATTTTATCAACACCATCATCATCATTTCATCTCATTTCATCATGAATCATCTTCACAATTAACGAGTTTATTGTCAGCTTCTTGTGTGTTCACCATACCTTTTATTTCTGTGTGTTTCTTGTCAAGATATAGATGTAAAGATCATGTGTGTGGGAATGTAGGATGTCATCTGGAAGGCAATGGGAAGGATAACTCTCTCCATGTATCACGACGTCCACATATTGTTGTTAGATGCCATTGGAAAAAGGTTTGGCTGAAAAAATTTCTATTGACCAGGTCACACAGTAGACAATCCTATGGTGCATCCATTTTATTTCTGCAGCAAGATATTGCATACATCAGTCAGTCACAATTTTTATCAATTGTCGTGAAATTTTCTGGCTAGAGCTGATTACTTTTCATTTGTTTTTTGTGATAAATTGTAACTGTTTTAATTGTTACCAGTTTCTTCATCTGATAGTACACACCCTACTACCCCCTTCTCCCTCCCCACCATAAACAATTCTTGCAATCCTTCCAACCCTACTTGTTGTGGTTTACAACATTGTGTTGTTCACAACATTGTCCAGCAACCGCGCTGTTATGGAGGAGCACTTGACACCCACGGACAGGGAAAGCCACAACAAACTACGCTGCAACGACTGCAACCGCACCTACGCCTGGCAACGGGGCTACCTGAAAGCACAAGCGTCAGGGACGTTGCTACAAGCGAGGACGTGGTTCCACGAGGACGGGACGCAGGAGGAGTTGAGTGCCCCAGTGTCGGGTCAGGTTCACACGGTAGAAGAGAAGTTGCTGGAGCTGCACAAGGAGAAGGACAGTGGGTATCCGAGGTCAAAGGACGACTGTTGTAAAGTTAGTGGGTCTCCGAGGTCATAGGACGACTGTTGTAAAGTTAGTGGGTCTCTGAGGGTCACAAGGACGACTGTTTTGTAAAGTTAATGGGTCTCTGAGGTCATAGACGACTGTTGTAAGTTAGTGGGTCTCTGAGGTCTAGACGACTGTAGAAATGTTAGTGGGTCTTGAGGTTAAGGACGATGTTGTAAGTTAGGGGTCTCGAGCGTCTAGGACGATGTTGTAAAGTTAGTGGGTCTCGAGGTCACAGGACGGACTGTTGTAAGTTAGTGGGTCTCTGGAGGTTAAGGACGTCTGTTGTAAAGAAAAAAACTTAGTGGGTGTCTGAGGTCATCGGACGACCCAAGCACATGCAAGATCCAGTGAAAATCCTTGTATGTGGAGACCACGGTGAAGCAGTGTCAAAGTACTTCATCAACACCATCGACTCCAAGACAGGCAGGATCACCAGCTCTAACGTCAGAACTGTAAGGAGCATTTTGGATGTCTGAGAGGGTGGGGGTGGGTGACGGTGATCAGCATTGAGGTGATGTTTAAGATGTTCTGGTGATGATACTGGTTGTGAGGTAGATGTGTGGTGAGGGTGACATGATTCAAATTCTAAATTTGTCTTGACAAGTCGGATTGTGTGCACAGGCTGCGTTACAATTTGCATTTTACCATCTGTTAAAGCATTAGAGGAATTGTATCAGACTGCATAGCTTTATGAAAATGTTGAATGACCAAAAAAAAAAAAAAGGAACAGACTGCATAAGTTTGGTGTGTCATCTATTTCGGTGCTTTAAACTGTCTTTTCTTCCTGCTCGTCTATAATTGCTTACTTGCATTTTTATTTGCTGTGGCAGATTATTTTTTTTAATGTTGGTAGTGGGACAGGGTCAGAGGGTGTGTATGTGAGTTTATTTATATCAGATGTGTGATGCATCCATGGATGTATACAACATTTTCAGATCAACCTCAGAACCAGGTTGATTCATACCATTTTCTAAAAACAAGGAAATAACCGTACTTCAGCAACAATTTTCAGTTTGGGATGAAACTGAAACTGGTAAATTTATTTTTTCAAATGCTGACAGTTTCGATTGCTTCACCGCTACGGACACACTCAGTATCAGATCAGATACATGACTTTGCAAGAAGTTGGAAACTTTCAAAGGGAGCCTACTCTCATGGTGCTGGATACACTCATATGGTGCAATAAGTCAAGGCCAGACTCTTTCCATTTAGCGAATATTTCTTCTTATTGATGTCTCACTGATTGACATGGCAATGCTGTAGCCTCCCCCCCCCCCCCCCCCCCCCAAAAAAAAAAGAAGAAAAAGAAAATTCAAGTCTGATGGAGGTGATGAAATTTTGTGAAGACCCAAAACCACCACAGCCAGTGAGAGAAATAACATAATACATATTCACATTCTGTTCATGAGTTTTCTGTACGAGATTTTTAGCCTCAGAGGGTACTATAATCCCCATTTTGACGTAATCTAAAACACTGGCCTATACAAGAGTAAGGGGGTGAGGGGATGGGAAAGAGGAGAGGTGTTACGGATCAAAGGGATGCACAAAGTTCTTTGATCCCATATGTTTGTGGACAGGAAGAGGACCCCCCAACCATTTTGAACGTCCACACGTACAAGACCCCTACAGACTCCTCTGCTTCTGCTCTAGCTGGAAGTCGACCCTCTTCCACACACTTTGAGGCGCCCCCTGCACCCAGCATTAAAAGGAGGCCAGGTCGGCCCAGAAAGTGTCCTCCCCCACCTCTCACTCCTTCCAGATTGGTAAAGCGCTCAGACCCTGTTGAGCAAAGCGAGTCCGCAGAGAAGCTTGCAGAAGAGGCAGCGTCAGCCTCTGTGGAAAGGGGAAGCAAACCCGACACTAACGTGGCCGCATCAGGTGAAGTGGCAACACCTGATGTGCATGCTGAGCACACGATGTTGCCTTCACCTCACCAACAAGGTTTAGGAGGTGTTCCCAAAAGGAGCAAGAACAAGTTCACCTCCTTTTCACCCATCAAACGAAGAGCTGGGCGACCATCCCGCGTGATCAAGAAACCCAGGAAATATCTCGACGATGACGATGAGGAACCGTTCATATTTCAGCGTATTGGAGCGTCTGAAGACAGTAACAAAGAGGAGGAGGACTCTGACGAAGAGGTGGAAGGAGTGGCAGAGATGAAGGAGGAGGAGGGAAGAGGAGAGGGGAAGCAGGGGGAAGAAGGGGGTGGGGAGAATGGGGAGGCGACAGAACAGGGGGAGGATGGGACAGAGCAGAAGCTGGAGTGCCCAAAATGTGGGAAGAAGTTCAGCAACCCCTCCAACTGTCAGCGCCACATCAGCAACGACCAGTGCAACAGTCAGCGTCAGTGCACATTCTGCGGCAAACTCTTTGAGTGAGTCAGTCTGGCCTTTCTTTTTTGTTTGTTGTAAATTGAAATTTGGAATTGTCTTGATTTGTCATGAAAGTCATGAATGCACTTGATGGTATTATTGGTAGAGCTTCTAACAGTCAGAATTGTTGTGCATATCATTTCTTGTTGGGGCCGGAATAGCTCAGTGGTAGAGCGCCGGACTCGTAATCCTGGGGTTGCGGGTTTCGAATCTCTGCCGGGCCGTTTCAGTACAGGGGTATTTTTCACTCGGAGTTAACATTGGTTCTGACTCCATTTCCCATACAGTCCTTTGAATGAGACTATAAACCGAGGTTCTGTGTGTGAACGCACACATAACATCTTCATGATCTTGCACACGCGTGGTCGGCTGGGCTATAAGCAACATTATCTTATCTTATCTTATCTTGCACACGCGTAAAATCCCATCACCAACTTTCGGAAGAGAAGGCCAGTTTGGCCGTTGGTATGGATGACACGTTACACATAGCATGCACCTTCCCCAAAGTTGGAGTATGGCTGCCTTAATGGTGGGATGAAAAAAAATGGTCATACACACAAAACTACACTCCCTTTGTTGGGTAGATGGGATTAATCCTTGCCTGTCTATACAGGGAGTGTCCGCAGG